>JANBXA010000007.1:20980000-21377500 GCA_030556225.1 Cricetiscus sungorus
AAGATGTATGTGTTCTTTCTCAGGTCACACTTTTCAAGGTAGAGCCATGAAGGCATCTTCTATGGAAATGAAGGCAAATCGAGCACACTTAAAAAACGAGGAAAACAAATCCTGTGTTGGATACCGAGAATGTTTGTCTTGGTGATTCCAGCTTGTGTGTGCTTTTATATTTTCTGGAGTTGGCAACAGAAGCATAAATGGGAAAAGACCATGTTCTACTCAGTTCAGGTATTCTTCTTTAAAGAGGTCAGGAAAGTAGTAGAAATGTCTGCTTTTCCTCTAGACATCTCAAAGGCCCCTAAAGCTGACCCTTGTATACTTGAGGCTGCTATGGCCTCTTCTTAGAGCCTTATCTTTATCCCTGGAAATACTAGATTGAAAACATTTGGGTGACATGCTCTAACCCCATCTTTCTTGTTCTAGGCAGACATCGCTGGGTAGTCCTGGTACTTCCTCAGCAATCTTAGACCCAGCTCTACCATTCTGAGCCCTGCATTTAGCATAGCTAAGCTCAAAGCCAAAGAACTTGACATAATGGTGCAACTTAATTCCATTCCCCAAATGGACTACTTCTCTAAGTTCCCAAAGAGAATGTTGTTAGTGTTTGCTATAGCAGCTGGCTCAGCACTTCTTCAAAAGTGGTTCTCAAAGACCTGTGAAGGATGTTGCACTCAGATAGTGGATGCTGCAGGTGGCTTTCTAGATGACCATGAATATAGACAGTTGTTCAAATATTCCTCCAATGTCTGGATAGTCCAGTTTTGGTAGATCCTAGAAGACAGTACAATTTCACTATTGCCTGGTTTGTTTACTATTACCAGGCTCATCTTCTTTTCAAGAAATATTACTTTAAAGTACTAGTTTGCTGTTACCACTATCAATGTCCTATTTTTTCCATCAATAGAATTTCCCAGACATTCCCTATGACCTCAGTGCTAAGTATTCACAGAATGTTGCGTTTACTGAGTTAATTTTTGTGTTGTATATCTAGGTTTTTGAAATGCTCATGAACTTGGAATACAGTTGTAAAAATGTGGTTTGTTTTCCCTTGTCGCGGGGATGAGATAAAATGAATGCAACTAGAGGGCTAAACCAAGGCAGAATTCTTTACTAGGAAGAATAGATGGAAATCATAAAAGGCTACTGACTGGAGTTTGGATTCTGTGTCCTTGGGATGGCTCTTAAGTACATCCCAGCCCGAAGGACAGAATAGACTAATTGAGCTCTCTATGTCCCTCCAGTCCTGCAGATACACTCCTGGGGAAGAAAGAAGCCCCGGAGGGCTGTGCCAGTTAGGAGCAATTACTTCCATCACAGAGCATTGTTATCCCATGACCAGTGGCTAAATGGGGCCAGAGTAAGGGCTCTCAGGAGCATCTTTAAAAATATAAGTAAAACCTTAAGATTGGGGACTTGTGTGCATTAAATGTAGTCTGGAGATATAAGTGTGCTTAGAGCACTGATGCTGAATCCAAAGTTAAGGAGCCATTAGCTTTTCCATTTGCAAGAATAGGTTTGTTATGTCCTGAGATGCACTGTCATCCCCTTGGTTAGTACTATGTGTCCTGTATATGCAAGTTCCTGTGTGTTTTTCAGCTTTTAATTTCCCTTTCTTAATCTTTTTTCTGATATAGTGACAGAGTTTCAAAATATAGGTATTGATCTTTTCTTAGCTGACTGATTCCTTGAGAGGCAAATCTTACTGCAGGTCAACGACTGACTAGTTAAGGCAACAGTATTTTTCAAATTTCCCTCTTGATTTTCTGGCTCCTCGGTTGCCTGTATGAAATAGTGATTAAAAATAAGACATGTGAGAGAGACTCATCAAAACTATCTCCTCCTTTCTTAACATCCACCTAGTCTGTATTTTCCAGATGCTTTTAATTGAGTGTGGCTGTATCATTGAGTGCCAGCCAGTGAAGTGTCCAATGCCCAGCAGGTTTACATCACCTGGGAGACTTTTGGAAATGCAGACTTTTGGTGCTGTTTCACTCCTGCTGAAACCAAACGTCCAGGTCTGAGGAGGTCTGCACACTTGCTCTCCATGTTCTTCCGAAGCATGTCCTGGCTTGCAAAGCAGAACTCCCCAATCAAGACTCCCCACGTGATGTGTGTCTCTTCTGGCTTTCTTCCTTCTCCTGTCTCAATGTGGAAGAGTAGCTAAGTGGCCACACGTAAGAGATCTGTTTATCAGTGAAGAGCACCATCTTGTGAGATGTCTCTGTTTATTTTGATATCACTGAAGTGCTAGGATTTTTATGCAGAACTTGGATTTATCCTGACCGTTGCAGTACTAAGTGAGAAATGACTCATCATCCAAGGAACCTGGATGGATTGCTTTCACTGCAACAAGCCTCGCAGTATTTGCTTTTGATAAAGCCAATTTCTTAGCATTTATTGACCATATAATCTCATTTTTTCTCTCTGCACAATATTAAGATATGTAGCAATAATTATGGATTTTCTATTTTCTTCCATTAGTTTTGTGAACTTCTAAACATTTGTTAATATAGGCATTGGGTTCTGCTGAAGGGCCCTATGATTTGGCCAGTGTCTGAATCAATTCTATTGTTTTCTAGATGTTCAAAAACACATAATTTTCTTTACTTCTGGATTTCCATTTCTAAACTTGTATGTAAAAATGGGACAAATGTGATCCTAGGTTCTGTATACCTCTTTGTGGCAGCAAGCACAAAAACCCCCAAATGAAAGATTCATTAACTATGAATTATTATTGTTTTCTGATTCACTGTTTTACTGAAAACAGTTTTATTGTACAATATATTGTCATAATGGTGTCCACTCCCCAACTCCTTCCTTCCTTCCTTCCCTTCCTTCCTTCCTTCCTTCCTTCCTTCCTTCCTTCCTTCCTTCCTCCCTCCCTCTCTCTCTCTCTCTTGCTTTTCTTTCTTTCTTTTTTTTTTGTTAGAACAACTCAGCAAAGTAAAATAAAATTCCAGTTTATTGTTGGACATTGTTTCACACATACATCAAACAGGCCAAAAAAAAAAAAAAAAAAAAAAAAGCAACTTTAAAGACAAAAAAAGGAAGGAAAAAAAAGTTTTATCTTTGACCTTTTTAACTATCTCATACAAACCAACTACTTATAGTACAGCTAGGTACATACACACAAAAAAGGTACTGGAATACTCGGAATAAATTGTTATTTAGTTGTCATTTTTGTTTTTTTTTACAAGGTTTTTTTCTCCTTTTGGGATTATAATGAACATGGTCATACCACAAGTAAGGTCAGTAAGTAGGACAGAGATCACTCTGAAGGCTGGTTTGGTCACCCATTATCATTAAAAATGGCCAACCCCCTAACAATATGTACAAAAATATAAAATGTAAATAAATAATACAAACAAATTTTTCTTTTAAAGTATTTTTAAGAAAAAAAGCAGGGCCTTGGAAGTTTTGGTTTTCTTTCCTCCCCTGTTGCAAATTCATGTTGTGGTTTTGGTGGGGTGCCAGAGAGCGCGTGTCATCTGTGGGTGGCACTGCCCGCTATGGGCGGGTGGGGCCTGCTCCTCTACTCAAAGGTGACCACGTTTAAATTCTGAGACGGGAAGTGGAGGGTGAATAGGTCACAGTGGCCTTAAGTTTAGCTTTTCCTTTCTGCTGTCTAGTCATCCCCATCAGTCTTCTGCTTCTTGGTGCCAACGTCATCATACTCATCATCTTCAGCTACCTGCTTGCCGGTAGGAGCCTCAGCTTCCTCATCTTCATCTCCATCCTCTTCCTCACCGTCACCTTCCTCCTCCTCCTCCCCACCTTCTTCCTCTTCTTCATCTACCTCATTGTCAGCCTCCTGCTCCCCATTTTCCTCATTAGTATTCCCATTGGCAGGTGCATCTCTTCCATTCTCTGCCTCCTCCCCAACTCCTTTCTTAAGCTCCCTACTTCCCCACCCATCCACATCCACACCACTTTCCCTCTCTCATTTGAGTACAAACAGGTATCTAAAGATATAATAAAATAAGAAAATGAAAGCCAAACAAATCAGTATAGGACAAAATAAAGGAACAAAGTAACCCCAAAGACAAATCACAAGAAACACATATAGATGCAGAGACACACACGTTCATCACACAGAAATCTCATAAAGCAATAAGATGACTCCTAGCAATAAAACACCCCCTAGCATCATTCTGTTGTGCTCATAGATCAGAGTCTTATTCCGCCATCCTCAGAGAAAAGCTTCCTCCCACAACAGATGGGCAAATATAGAGACCGTGTACAGTTTGCCGAGAGTGACAGACTTTCATTCTTTTTTCCCCTTTTAGTGTTACTTTATTTACTTATTTATCTTAAACGTGACAGAATAAAATGCATTAGTATAGAACAAAATCCAACACATGAAGGCTAGATAAGAAGGAAAAGAGCACCAAGAGCAGGCACAAGAATCAGAGACCCACTCGTTCACACACCCAGGAGTCCCATAAAAGTACTAAACTGAAAGCTATAGTATGTATTCAGTGGATATGGTACAGACCCCTGTAGACCCTATGCTTGCTGCTTTTGTCTCTGTGAGCTCATCTTTCTCAGAGCAGTGCTCTCCTGGTGGCCTCCATCCTCTCTATTACCAATTATTGTTGTTGCTGCAAGTTTGAGTTATTACTCAATGGTGTATGATTGTGTGTATGAGTGAGTATATATATATATATATATTGTGTATATATAGTGTGTGTGTCTATGTGTTTATATGTGTGTACATGTATACGTATGTGTACCTATGTATATGTGTGTATGTTTGTATATGCATGCATGTGTATACATATGCATGTATGTGTGTGTGAATATGAGTTTGTGCTGTGCATGTTCTCTGTTTTTATGTGTGTGAGTGTATATGTGTATATACACATGTGTGCGAATGTGTATATGTTTGTATGTGTGTCTGTATTTATATGTGTGTGAATGTGTATATGTTTGAATGTATATATGTATATGTGTGCATATATATGTCTGTCTGTCTGTATATATGTGTGCATGTGTCTGTGTGGTATGTTCTTATTTTAGATGGAGTGGCCATTGTCAGAAATGTGCTCCTTGAATGTTGTGCTGTGACAGATAAGTAGCCAACTATGATGTTGGTAGTAGGTGGGTCATAGGTGACTGGGTAGAGAAAGGGTGAAATGTCCTTTCCCTTCTTAACTCACAGAAGAAATTATTTTAAAGATCAAGGTGATAATGGAGAAATTCACTGGAATTCCATAAGAAAATTGTTACTGTTTTTGCTGCTGTTGTTCTCTGCTTTCTATTTAAATGTAGAAGTAGGAAACTGAATGTTCTCTGCAAGTTATTTCTGAGAAGCAGAGTTCTAAAAGAGGGAAACAGAATGAGAATCGCCCGTAAGAACATAAAGGAATGGACAAGAATTCATTTTGCATCACTATAATGAAATACCCAAGACAATTAACATATAGACAAGATGGTTGTTGTTGTTGTTTCCCAATTTTTGAGGCTCCAATTCTTCCAGGCTGGAAGAATTCATTGTTTTGGGCCTCTGGTGGGCATATCCGAGGGCAGTGGCAAAAAGCTAACTACCTGCATATTTTATAACTGCCCTGTGAACGTTTATCATTTTCTCAGGATGAGCAGCTCTTAATCCTCAGAGAAGTTTCTTTTTGCAGTAGACAACAATGAATACAGAAGCTTACATTTGGTCAGTGTGTACAGAATAAGAGCTCAGAACTCCAATTTAAATGGAACATTTATATCACTCCCTTCCTCACTTGCTTGCTCCCCCTCTCTCTTTTTCTGTCCCCAGGGCTCAGGCATCTGGGCAGAAGAGGGGCCAGAAACATTGGTGGTGGAAGACTGTTGCAAAACAGTGTTTTCTGGGCACAGCAGGGCTCTTTCACCTGTGGACTCACAGTGCTTATAGCTGCTTGTGCAATATTTGTATAAGATCAAGTCGGCAAAACTTCCAGCATGGACTGGGGAGGCACTCATGAAGCCCCACCCCTAGCTGAGGAACTGTTATCAATTGATGATTTCTGGAGGAAGGAGACTCAGTTCTTCCTAACAGTGCAGCTCTGGATAGACTACCCATGTTCCAGTGGATAGTCCTAGGGTCATGCATGTCCTAGCAACAGAAAGTACACTCAGTATGTTTTAAAAAGTGCATTTCTGGTTGGGTGGGAAAGACGGGTGTGGAGGGATGGGAGAATTTGGAAGGGAGAGAGGAAGGAGCAGATTAGATCAATATACACTAGCTTCACATGTGAAATTCTCAAACAATGCATTTGAAAGCACCATGGAGCTTGGTATAGAGGTACGTACCCGTGATCCTCTGGTTTAGGGAGGTTGAAGTATGAGTATTAAGAATTCAAAGTCACCCCTAGGTACAGCTACAGGGTCAATTCAAGGTCTGTCTCACAACAACAGCAATAATAACAATAAATGAAACTACACCTAACAAAAAAATCAATTGTATAAAGAAATTGTATCCATTTTCGCATGTTTTGACCATGACTAATTTCTTGATGCTGACATGAGAATTTAGAAGCAGAGTCTGGTGATCTTTTTACCCTTTTCAGCAGAGCTAGCAGCTTTCCAAACTATCGTCATCCCTCCCTTGTCTGTTCTACAGCTTGGCTGCCAAGTCTTCAATCATGGGGGTTCTCCTACCTTTTTAGTCTTCTTTACTGGGTTTATGCAATAAAGCATCTTTTTCTTCTGTTCTGTCCCTGGCCTTCAGAGGCAGCTGCAATGTACTTGGGGTCTGAAATAATGCCTTCAAGCATCCCTCATCTAGGAGGCACATCTTGTATGCCTCCTCCTCTGCTTTGGACCTTCGTTGTGCTTGCCTGAAGGCCTTCGAAGATGCTTTGGTAAGTGGATACAAACCCATCCTTTTACTTGAGGCCCTTCAAAAGATCTTAATCTATTATGTGTGTGATCTTGGTCAGTATTCTGTTGGTACAAGTAAATACCACAAACTGGGAAATGTATGAAGAATAGAAGATTTTGTAGGTCGTAGTTCTGGAGGCTTTGGATTTCAAAGGCATGACTTCTTGTATGACGATGTGATTTAGGTCATCTCAGGGCAAAGCAGAGAAACTATGACAGAGAACCCACCTTATAAGAGAGCCACCCCTGAGATAACTAGTGAATCTGTTAATCCATGAGGGGAGTAACCCTTCCCATAAGCAGAGCCCTCAGGACTACAATGCCCCCGTTCTTTCTTTTAGCATGTTCATTCTAGCACATGAATTATGGGAGATTTTCACACCATTCCACCTCTATGGCTAGTTCCTCTGATTTCTCCTCATTTCCATTCATTACCAATTCCTATGCCCCTCCATTACCCCATCAAGGAGGAAGGCAGGTGTAGTGTCTTGTCTCTGAGGCAGTGTATCTCATTTTTACAGAACTTCAGTCATTTGAGTGTTTTACGTTGTTACTTCTAAATGTTTACAAACATGATCTTTAGCCTATCTGGATTTATTTATTAAGGCAGGGCACAAATACTCCTTTGTAACTTTTCATACCCTTACCCAGAATGTCAGTCTTGCCAACAAGTTTCATGTGTAAATATTACTGATGCAAACTGTCTAAGTATCCAAAGCTCCCCAGCCTCTTAATTGTATATAGCCCTTTACATTAAGTTAGATGGTTAATATCAATAGCCTGGATAGTGAGAGAGCTAGGTGGCCCCCAGATATTCCAATGTCCCAGCGAAGTCTTAGAGACCTCATTGCTTCAGTTATTCTTATTCTGCTTTCCTGCCTTTCTATATCTCTTGCATCTTGTTTTTGCTTTTGTTCTTTTTTCCCCTATTGATTCATATCAACTCCATGTGGATAGGAGACTTAGGTAGGAGAGAATGAACTAAACCAGTGAAGAAATTAAGATAAAGGAAAGGAGGAAAACGTGGAAAGGAGTGCAGTTGATAGTTATTTGGTCTAGGGGATGTCATAGTGGTAACATTCTGGAAAGAAGTGTCAAAGCCTGTCCTTGGTCTTTTTTGACACACAAAGGGGACAGACCATTGCCCTTTCTTACTCTGACCCTTCCTTCCTTCCTTCCTTCCTTCCTTCCTTCCTTCCTTCCTTCCTTCCTTCCTCCTTCCTTCCTTCCTTCCTTCCTTCCTTCCTTCTTTTATCCTTCCTTTCTTCCTTACTTCCTTTCTTCTTATGTAGAAAGGGCTTATTTCATCTCATGATTCCTGGTTGTAATCCACCATAGCAGAGAATTCAAGGAAGCAGAAACTTGAAACATTCATATGACATCCACAGTCAAGAGGAGAGAGAAGGTGCTTGGATATATACTACTCAGCTCCCTTTGTACTTACAGGGCGCCAATTCAAGGCACAGTAAAGCCACCTTTGGTCTGGATCTTCCATATTAAGGTGATCCAGATACCCCCTGCCCCCAAGAAATGTCCGTAGGGTAGTGTGACCTAGACAATCTGCCACTGAGTCCCTCTGCCCAGGTGATTTCACACTATAAAAATGAAAATTAAAAGCAATGATCACAACTTTACCCTTTGTGTTCTTGACATGCAAACACGTTAAGCTGTAATCTTCTACTCAAATTCTATGACCAAGCTTCCTGCTAGAAATAAGGTTTTCTCTGTGTATTACATATGGAAAGAGTGAAACTTGTCCTTGACTTTATAGGAGTTCTCATTAAGACATTTTAGACTTTGGTGACTTTTCAAGTGGGCCTGTATTTTATGAAATATATGTGATCATTAACTTATTATTCAAAACTCGTGTGGTCAGTCACTCCTTGGGGCTAGTGAGCCACTTATGAATGACAAGAAGGGTGAGGTCCACAACAAGCACTGTCACTGGCCTGTCTCTTGCCTGTCAGCATGTGTGGACCTCTTAAGAAGAACATCTGGCTGGAAAACCATCAGAGCTCCTTCTCTCTTCACTAGTCCTAGGCAAGCCTCTTCTCGGAGGCTCTGCCCTAAGCTTCACTATCCATCCTGGTTCTGATAACAAATAACTTGACATTTCTTTTTTTTTTCTGAGAGAATAATTCTAGTAGATGAGAGAAAATAAATCAGAAAGAAACTCTTCCTTTCATCTCAAGGAATAGCTGCACTATCATTTAGATGTAAACTCACTGCAATTTTTGGAAACATTAAACACAACCAGAAGACAAGATTCAATCTTGGGGAAATTTCACAAGGGCATCTTCGGGATGCGGTATGAGGGGGGGCAAAAACAAAAAGCCTAAATGACAGTGATACACTGAAACAAGATAAAGGAAAGGAGATGGCAAAGATTCTTTTCAAGGACATGTGTACACGGTTCTAATGGTCTTTGAGATGAGATGGAGAGAAAGGAGTGTTATGTGGCCAGTGGCCTCTCCATACTGCATTGCCACCTCCAGCCTTGATTTAATTCATTCTGTACTGACAGGATTGCTCTGGGGGTTCCTTTGCTATCAGAAGGGACAGCTGTAACATGCAACTGATGACTTGGAGGCCTCTCACAGCTGAGTGAGGACACACGGCATTCTTTTTCTTGCAGAGCATGTTGCTGTTTGCACGTTTGCCTCTAGCAAGCAGAGAAATAACTCATCCCAACAGCCCCTTTGTTCATACATTTATCATAGTTCTTGACGCTCTGCATTGAGGAATCTGTCTCTCTGCTTTGTCTCTCTTGCTAAATCTGCACTTTTTAGAGAAATGACTCTATGTTGTTTGGCTACCGTCCCCTGAGTCTAATGTAGTACTTGGCAGGCATCAGGTGCAAAATTAATGTTTTTTGAAGAACAAATGCATGCATGAATGAAAGAATATGTATAGAACATTGTGGATATAATTTGGGGGATTGAATGTACAACAATTCTTGTACCTTAAAACAAACCCGAATCAAACTTAAGGTGAAGATTTGATTTTTTTCTTTTGTATTATTTTAAATTTATTTTAGAAATGTCTGGATTGGGTAGGAGTTTTTCCTGAGTGCTAAAACAACAGGATGTCAACCATTAATGTTGATGCAAAGAGTCCACATCAGGTAGATCTACTTCACGATATTACCAGGGACTGAGAGTCCTTCTAGTACAATTTGCCCTTAGTGTGTGGCATATTATGTATTAGAGTTTATGACATCAGATGTAATAGGATCAAGCCTATTATTTCAAGTATAACATCAAGGCAATTGGTTATGATTGTGATATTGTGGTTGTAAGATAATTCTACTTTCAATATTATTAGGCCTGTGGCACTATTTATAATATATATATAGAATTATGATATTAGAACTATACCCATATTGTGTGATTTCTAATAATGTCGGAATGATCCTAGTGTTTGATTTCTATTGTCAGAATTATCAGAGGTTATCAGGCTGCTGAAGACCTACCTTGTACATTGGTACCAAGTCCATAATTCACCTTGTCAGTTTTTAGTTCTCCTCAGTGATAGCCAAGGAAGTTTTCATTACCTGGAGGGAGTGGATCCTGGGATCCTGTTCCCTTGAATTGGTTTGACCTTAAGCATTATAAGAAACCAGGACCAGAGACATCATAAACTGCACCTCCACAGGTTTACCAGGGTGCCAACTTCCATGTTTGTGCCACATGTATAGTCCATTGACATCTCTGCTTTGTGACAGAACAGATACTATGGCATGTGATCCCAGGACCCTTAGGGTTTGCCTTGAGACCCACATCATCCTTACTAGCGTCTTCCCTTCCCTCATCCCTCCACAGTCTCTCCTGGAAGCACTCACCACACATTGTTTACACAAGGGTCTTCAATGCAGAGTGTCAAGGACATTGACAAATGTCTGGACAAAGGGACCGTGGGGATGAGTTATTTCTATATTTGGTAGAGGCAAACATACAAATAGGAAGAAGCGTGTTCTGCAAGGGGTTTTCTTCTGGGGCATTTGGCCTATGATAGTTAATTCATGCTTAGGACAAATTGAGGCAGGGTTCAAATTTAGGGAGAGGTTGTGGTGTGGTGTTGTGACTTGCCTGGCTAGTTCATATTCTTAAACTTGCCAGGTCCACCACTATCTCCTGTTAACCTAAATTCCAGGAATCTGGGACCATGGGTGTTCAGGAATTATGTAAAGGAAGGGCCTCCACATTGTGCTAAGAAACATGGAGAGTGGGAAAATCATATTCCTTTTTGCTTGGTGTAACTACTTCTTCCCAGGACTCTCTCTTCCTCCAGAGCCATGTGTTTAAGGAGATGCTTGCCCACTACTGGCCTCCGACTCCAGAGGATGATCAGTTTGTCTAAGTGAATCATCTTTGCCTCTAATTTCAGTGTTTGATTGGTTTAGAAAAATTAAGGATGGTAAAGATAATGCTGAGGTTAGCTTTTGCTTTTGATGAATGTTTCTGTTGACATGCATGGATTTTCCTGTTCCGTGTCAACATTGCCATTTTCTTGGCTCATGTCAAGCTTATATAACATTGATATATTTACATTGATTTCATATGGTTATTAAGCCAGACCAACATCTTCCATGTTAGTGACCCTGCTTATGATTTCCCAAGCTGCAGTTAGATGTGGCAGTCTTTCTCCAACTTCCAAAAACACTGAAATAGAATGAATTGCTTTAGTACACCTGCTTGGTAATGGCTGGAATTTCAGTTTTGGAAAAACAGAATTGTGAGGATGGTGAGTCACTTCTGCTGGGGATAATTAGCAGAAGAGGAAATTGGGACTTGGGGATAGAAAGCTGAGGTAGAGCAGATGGCCGAGGAAGCCGGGAGGTTTGTGCAGTGCATCCTTGGGGAGACAAAGGATGGGATGGCTGAGCAGTATTCAGGTGACATCTGTGAGGAGGAGTTGAGGAGTGACTGCCTGTGAGAGAGGATTTGACAGGCATGTGGTTGGGAGTGAGTGGGAAGCTGTTTCTGAGTCATGCAATCAAGGAGGCATTGAGGATCTGAATGGAAACTAGGCAAAGGGAGAAACTAAATGGAATTGACAATCACCACCCTGAAGTTTGAAGAAACACTCAGAAGTTTCAAACAAGAATGCTAAATGGAGATTAATACCTTAGCATCCATTGTTGTGAACCTAAGATAATTAGGACTTCTCTATTATTTTATTTTGATAACTATAAAATATATTTTAATACCTTTTAAACAAAGTTGGTTTAATTCTGATTTAAGCTCCTCAGATTCTATTTTTTATGTGATATTTTCTTAATTTCAAAAATCTCCAGCAGTGAGTTTTCTGAACTTTAACTCTCAAGTATGATAATATTTACATTTGTCTTTTCTTTATTAAACTTACTCATTTTTGTTTGTTTGAGACAGGGTCTTTCTGTGTAACTCTGGCTGTCCTGGAACTTGGTCTGTAGACCAGGTTGGCCTTGAACTCACAGAGATCTGCCTGTCTCTGCCTCCTGAGTGCTAGGATTAAAGGTGTGTGCTGTCCCACCCCTGTCTAAATTTACTCTTATGAGACATCATAAAATTAAGTTTATAGATTGGATCTCTTAAAATTATGAATTATATATCTATAAACTTATACAATTAAATCAATGCAGAAAATAATATATGAAACATAGAGTAGAAATATCAAACAATAGACTGGCGGAGAATATTTGCAGTATGTGTGAATGACAAGAGTTAATAGCATTCATTGTCAAAGAGAAAATACATATAACCCAAGTCCAATGTTTGTAAGAGGCATGAATGAGCAACTCTCAGAAAATACCAAAATGGGCGGAGCTGCTCACTGTCCCCACTAACCATGGAAGTGCAAATTAAGAATGAAGTGCCCATATTGGCACCAGATTGAAGCATGTTTAGAAAGTTATGTTATGAACGAATGTCTATGTTTCTCCAGACTCCTTGTGCTGAAGACTAACTCCTGCATGTGAAGGTGTTAGGAAGCCATTGAGCAGTGGCTGAGTCATGGAGAGCTGGTGTGGACAGGGTTAGTGTCTTTTCTTTTGTTTGTTTGTTTTTTTGTGGTTTTTCGAGACAGGTTTTCTCTGTGTAGCTTTGGAGCCTGTCCTGAAACTTGCTCTGTAGGCTGGCCTTGAACATACCACCTTTGCCTCCCCAGTGCTGGGATTAAAAGTGTGCACTGCCATAAGAGGATGAAGAGATCAGTTCTCTCCATCCCCGTGGGAGGGGACCAAGAGAATTCAACTGTCTGCAACAGGAATAGGACCCTTTCAGAGCCAAACCATGCCGGTACCTTGGTAGTGAACAACCATGAGACACTAATTTTGTATTGTTTATAAATCACCCATTCCATGTAGCTTTTTGTCTGGTAGGCCAAACTAATTATGGTAAGTTGGTAACCACAGATGAGTATATATGGGGAAATAGGATATTTCAATTGTCTCCCAGAATTAAGATTAGCAGCTTTGGAAAAATTGAGCTACATCGGGTGAGATTATAAGTATAGATTCCTCCCCCCACCCCAATAATTCTACAGTAATACGAGTAAACAGTAATGTGTGCAGAGATATTTTTGAAGTAGTTTTATGATGGAAGAACCTGGAAGCACCCTGGACACTTATTGAGTAAAACATAGATTAATGAATTATGGGACATCTATATTACAAAACCCTAGAGTTATTTCTTGAACATATTTTTCAAGTTCTTCCTTGATGCTCTGTGTCTACTTATCCACGTGGCACATCTCTCATTCCTTTTATTTTTTAATTTATATATTAACATATCTGAGGGGTCTTTCTTGATGATCTTATCTGAGGTCACCATGGGTACCAGCCTGTCTTCTGATCAAATTTTGTTTTTCCATGTAATACTAGAGGTATCCAATCTTAAATAGGTAATGTGTGCTTGTTAGCTGGTCGTTTTTTCCTCCTTGAATGGAGCTCCAAGAGGACATGGATTTCAGAGAATTTTGTTCCTTACTGTACTTTCAGTAGCTAGTGCCTGGCATATACTAGATATTTTAACAATACCCCCCCCATGAACAAATCTATGTATATAAGCAGGCTAGATACACAGGGGAGGGCCTAGGTCCTGCCCCAAATGATGGACAGACTTTGATGATCTCCCATGGAAGACCTCACCCTTTCTGGGGAGTGGATAAGGGGTGGGATGGGAGAGTTGGTAGGGGCGATGGGAGGATGGGAGGGAGAGGGAACTGAGATTGGCATGTAAAGTAAGACTGCTTTTAATTTAAATAAAAATTAATTTGAAAAAAAAAACAGGCTAAAAATATTTCTTTTGTGCTCTTTCTTTCCATGCTGTCCTAAGTTTGCTGCATGCTGATTTCTGTCTTGGAATTGGCATTCCTCAGAAAATGAGCTGAAATGGATTATAGAAAACATATGGAGAATTTTTTTTTTAATATAAAATCAGCGTTTTGTTATTTGAGCATTGAGATGCTGATCTGAAGGGCTCTGCAGGCAACAGCCTTCTCTGTGTGGTTGGCTAAGACTGTAACCCAAGACACCTTTCTAGCTCTTTCTCTTCACTGGCCTTCCTCCTCTCCTTCCCTTCCCCTCTTCCCCCTCCCCCTTTCATCCCTCCACGTGGTACAGTCTGTGACCATTCCCTCACTTTATTCCACACTCGTTCTCTTAATTTTCTCTGGAGGAACTCAGGCAGAAGTTTCCTTCTCTTATCTGGTCTCTAACCTGTAACAGCAGTAACAACCATGGACCATCTCTTTCTATATTCTATATTCCAAGTCAGTCTTCGCAAAATTTTCCTCTTCTTTCATAGACTTAAAGTTAGCAGTTATAAAAAAAAACTGAGTTAAACTTAAGTTAGGCTTATGAAGAAATTTGTTTATTTTTGTATTATCTGATTTCCCCCTGCTTTCTCCATGGTGTGGGAGTTTTACGTGGCCCTAGAAACTGTTAGAATGAGAATGGAAGTGGGAAGGCCAAGGTTGACATAGCTTAGGTACACATAGGTGAAGAGTCATGTATTCTTTTAGATCACTCCATTTTTTATACACCCACTAATAAACAAACTAAATGAGGACATAGTCTATGGTATGTATCACATCTTGCTTAAATATACATGGTGATGGCAACTCAAAGACTGATAGAAAATTGTGAGCAACTGATCTTGAATGTTCCCTTTTCTTTTCATGGCATTTTTCTGGTCATGATCTATCTTCTATCTATCTTTCATCCATCTACCTATCATGTAACAATCTGTCACCTGAATATTTCTCATCTATACATCTGTCATCTATGTATCATCATCTACCCATCAGTTTATGTGTTTGATAATGATACCCTAAGAAGACCCTAGTCACATCCCACCAGTACTTGACAGTAGGAGATTATCTAGCTGAGATGGGAGTCAGAAAGATCAGGGAAGAGAAAGTTTTTAACAGGCCAGTGCAGTATCCACTAGTGTGCCTGCCTAATGTGTAGTCATAGTGTTGTTTCGCAAATGGATACATCACTGTATTTGCACTTACAAGGAGACTGCTGCTTCAGCATATTGTTAATTAGGATGCTACCCCAGGCTGGTGCAGATTAATCTCCTCAAATATGCTTACTATATAGAGTAATCATGATTAATTAGCACATAACATTGGTCCAAAATGGGAGGATTTAAGGGGCCTCTTGCTTTGTTTGTCCCCTGTTGGTTAACTTGCAGAAAAGCTTCCAGCTGAGGTAACCTTTAGCTCAGCGTCTCCTAGCTCATCTTAATAGGTAGCATGGTGTTAGGTGATCAAGAGATGATAAATAGACAGCCAGGACTACCCTTTCAATTACCCTTGTAAAGCTGTTGCTCAGAGCCCTCAAGGGTGTTGGATCAAGGCACAGGCTGGCTAATGGGCAAGATGCCTATGGAGAGAGTTTAGCACTCCTGAGCCTCAGGGACTTAAATGTGCGCTAATGCCTGATGGCCACTTGGTTGCTAACATTTTTCCTTAGCAGTTGGAGTGCTTGCCTACAGGTGACCCACTGCATGCTTCTAGGGGAGTCTAGGAAAATGTTGTTAGCACTTGGCTAATTTGATTTCCAATTTAGGTGTTTCTTCATGCCTTTCTGTGGTCACTTAGATACTGCCTAGTTGTGGCAGAAGGGTCTGAGCCTACAATGCACCTGGTTGTCTCAAAGTGAGTATTCTCAGGATTTGCTTTGTTGTGTTCCTTGTGGGCGGGATCCACTGGCATTGGATTGAATTCCTGTGTGTCTTGTGTTAGGTAAAGGATGACTATGGACAGGACTTATTCTAGTCAGTGGAATCTTAAGGGGTGATTTACAGGGGTCTGTGTTGTTATTATTTCATAATTCTGATTGCTCTTCCAACACCCTGCTCAACATGGATGGATTGTCATGGTGCTGGGAAGAGGTTATCTGGCCCAGTAAAGGTGCCTGCCCTCTTTGAAACCGAGGATACAGACCTGAAGCCTCTAAATTACCTGTTGGACCTTCATCTCTGGAGCAACTGGCCATGCTGAAGCCAAAAAGGCCTACAGTCCTGAGCTAGCAAGGCTAAGATGGCTGACAGATTCTGTTCATTCCTCTCTACATTGTTTTACTTGGTTCCCTGCTGGGCAGGCTGATTCAATGTCAGTCAGGCTCATGTTACTGACTTTGTTAAAGGATTGCTTCCTATCCACTTCACCTTCTCCTCCAAACACAGTCTCCTATGTTTTACAATGTGAACCAGCAGAGAAGTTTCAAATCCTTAAGTCCTAGTTTCTTCTGCTTTATAATTCTGTCCTCAGTTCATTTTCTCTTTCTGCAATTTGCTGAGTGCAGTCAAGAGGAACCAAGCAGTCCCTTCTACAGTCGGCTTAGAAATGTCATCAGTCTTTTAATAACAAAGGAAGGAGGGGATGTGGGGAGGGAGGCAGAGTGAGGGGCACTAGGGAGTAGGAGGGAGGTAATCATGGATGGATATGATCAAAATATGTTGTAGTAGAAATTGTGAAACTTCCAACAAATAAATAGTAGAAATGACACCAGCTAAGCCTTATTTCAGATCTGAGGACATAACTCACTAATACACTGCTTGTTTAATGTGCACAAAGCCCTAGATTTGAGATCCAGTACCATGAAAAGAATTTAATTTCATTGCTCATAAGTTTTACCTCCTATAATACACTAGAGCATGAATACAATTCAGTCCCAAATTTGCTACTTACGGCAGCATTGTCTTCTGTCCATTGTCTTGCATAACAAATTTCTTATTTGCTCCTGAGAGTTTATCAGAATTATCTTTCCTGCCCACATTTCTTCCAGTATTCTGTTTGTGATTATTTGTGCATTCCCCAGGAAGATAGAAACCCTTCCTTTGGCCCTTTCTTGTTAGTTTTCACTAGAGTCTGTTGGTAGAGATCCAGATGGCTTCTAGAATACATCTTGAAACTCTAGGGCTCTCTCCTCTACTGGGTTTCCAATCTTTCACATTTGGATGTATTTATTATTGCAACATCCAACTTTTGTGATCAATTTTAACTTAGTTTAGTAACTGTAACAAAACCCCACGATCTGGGAGGTGTATACAACAGATGTTTACTTATTACAGTTCTGGAGACCACAAACCCCAAAACCAGTGTACTGGACAGTTCAGTCCCATGAGACCCTGACTCTTAGAGGCTTATAGATGGAAGTCTTGTAAGTGATGGAGAAAGGCTTCATGAAGACGCCAGTCCTACTCATGAGGATTCTGCTCCCCTTCACCTAATCCTGATAGCTTCTGAACAAAGTTTTCTGTGTATGAACTTGGGGTGCAAGCTCTCTGTGTAGTTCATAGCATACAGAAGGAATCTAGGGAGGTTGCTGTGCAAATAGCTTCAAGCAACTCTAAATACATCTAAACACTGGAAGCAAAAGTTGCTAAAAATTGCAATGCCAAAGTAAGTCCCTAACCTCTTCCCAATTGGATTATCTCCTCCTAATCCTCCCCAGGGTCAAGTTTGGGAACCTCTACTGGGCTCGCTGTGTTCCTATGGGAATGACAACTTGTCAGAGGGGGGAGCTAATTCTCAAACCTCTTCCATAAACAGCAGAGTGAGAAAAAGCCTTTGGTTGAATGCTGTGGGAGAAGAGGGGGTGGGTGGAGAGTTTACTCCTGTAATGATATTCAGGTGTGTGCATATCTGTTCATCCGAAGCAGTTTCCTACTGGAACAAGAGCAGAGATGCAGAATGGGAAACTAGCTTTTGCTGACTCAGTAGGAGAGCTACACAGAAACTCTGTAGAAGTCAGCTTTAACTAAGCGACAAGGAGCTCAGGCTGTTTCGTGTTAGAGTGTCTACAGAAGAGCCAGGTGTCAGGGGTGAAGAACTTAAGCCTGTGGTCGAGGCAGTGGACTTGTTACTTGGCAAGTAAAGCCTGCAAACTAAGCAGTCTGGGCTTGCTCTGAAGCCCCCTGCTGCGACACTGAGCTAATAGCCTCTCCCCAGGCCTCTGTCAAGAAGGGCCTTTCCCTCTGTGAATGGGAGATTATGTCCCTGGGAGGCCACACAGCTTCTCTGAGGGCAGCAAGTAAATCAATACGGATTCTGGCAGCAGAATCACATAATTCTGTGGGCTTGGAGTGGTGACTTGATTATAATCCAGAGGGCAAGAGCTGTGGACATGCTCCCAGGGCAGGAGATGGTGGTGGTGGTGGTGGTGGTGTGTGTGTATGTGTGTGTGTGAATACCTGTGTTCCCACATACTACTCTATTCCAGAGGTCTTTCTGTGTTTATTACTCTACCACTCCTCTTGAGCATCTGTTTACAACTGCCCCACCCTCTCCTTGGACTCTGAGCACTGCAGGCAAATGAAAGCTAATTCTAACTTCCTTGCATTGCTCTCAGTGCCAGGTTCCTTCCTGTCCTGGACTGAACAGGACTGCAGAGGAATAAAGGGCCATTCAATCTCTTCCCTGTTTAGGGATTAAGGTGACAGTGAAACAACAAGCGTATCTCCAGGACAGACAGTAACATCCATAGAGAGTCATAAAAGGATGTTGGTATTTCACTCCTCATGGACAACACTGAGTCACCCATGCAAATCCTCTTCAGATTCAAGTAAGCCCTGTATCTCTTCATTGCTCAGTTGCTTATTGACTCGGGTTCATTTATAGATGACAGGAGCTATTTCACAATGGATGCAGCCTTGAACTGCATTGCTGTGGTCAGTATAAAGTATTTCACAGTGAGCTGTGAGTGCTTCCCTCTGGATTCACAGGTTGAAGACCTGACCTCTATTACTTCAGAATATGACTGCATTTGAAGAGGAAGTTAAAGTGAGAATACGTCTTGATGCATTCTGACTGGCGTCCTTATCAAAGAGATTAGGACACATGGGAGGAAACCAGAGTGTGTGTGTGTGTGTGTGTGTGTGTGTGTGTGTGTGTGTGTGTGTGTGCGCGCGTGTGTTGCTCATATATTCAGGGAGAAGGCCGTTAGAAGACACATCAGGAAAGTAGCCATTGCAAGCCAAAGAGAGAAGCCTCAAATGAAACCTAGTTCCTGAAACTGTCACCTTGGACTAGTCTCTGGGACTTGAGAGAATAAATATCTACTGTGTAAGTTGCACAGTGGCCTAGTTTGCTATGATGGCTCTAATAAATGAATATACTATGCTTTCAATATATGTGGTGTTGTCACAGAGGAAAGCAGATGTGACATACTTAGGTACAACTTCTTACAGATAATTTGTAGGCCCATAACATATCACCCTAACACTTACTTGCTTAAAATGGAAATTTGTGACTGTGTGCATGTGTGCATGTTTACAGGTGTCAGCTGAACAATCCTTGCCTCGGATCTCTTCAGATCAAAGTTGCAGCCAGATGGAAGAGTGATATATAGTTATATTAAGGGTCACTAGAAGCCGGGCATTGATGACGCACTCCTTTAATCCTAGCACCCGGGAGGCAGAGGCAGAGGCAGAGGCAGAGGCAGAGGCAGAGGCAGAGGCAGAGGCAGAGGCAGAGGCAGAGGCAGAGGCAGAGGCAGAGGCAGAGGCAGAGGCAGAGGCAGAGGCAGAGGCAGAGGCAGAGGCAGAGGCAGAGGCAGGTGGATCTCTGTGAGTTTGAGTCCAGCCTGGTCTACGGAGCTAGTTCTAGAACAGGCTCCAAAGCAATACAGAAAAAACTTGTCTCAAAAAATCAAACCAAAAGGAGTCACTAGTTAGGTGTCCAAAATTGCTTCTTCATGTACATTGCAGGCCTGTCTGGGATGGTTTGAAGATGGGAGGCAGGGGGGAGGGGCACCTTCTTTTGTGTGGCTTCTCTACTAGACTAGACTTCCTTATGTTGAGGCTCTCAGGGAACTACACTTCTCCCATGATGCATGGCATCGTCTCAAGAAGTTAGCATTCCAAAGTTCAAGGTAGAAGTTGCCAGCATAGCCTAAGAGATTCCTGGTTCTGTAACAAGTCACAAGGCCAGCTCACTGACAAGCCTGAAGCAGAAGTTCTGGCTGCAGTGATAGAGATGGCTGCATGTGACTCCCAAAGTCTCTATCTGAAGGAAGCTGGCTCAGCTTCCTTATGTGGCCACTGAAATCTAATGTCACTTCTACTACATCTACTGAGTAGAGCAAGTCTTCAGGACAAAATAGATTCAAGAGGTTCCTTTGGATTGGAGAAGTAGAATAAGTTGCCAAAATTTCCCAATATTTCATTTTCACAGCATTGCTAGAGGTACAATATTAAAGCAACACAGTTTGGAAAAGTGGGGGCTTAAACAGCAGGAAGTGTTTTCATACATTCCTAAAGGCTGGAGGTCCACACTGAGGGTGTCAGCACGCTTGCTTTGTTTTACAGCCTTTCTTTGGTTTGCAGACTGCTGCCTTCTCTCTGAATTCTTATCATTTTCCCCGTTTACATGCATGTGTGTTTCCCTGTGTTTAAATCCCCTCGTTGTGAGGATGCCAACACAAGATTGCATTAGGGCCTACCCCAGTGACCTCACTGTTAGCTAATTACAGCATTAAGTCCTATTGCTGGTCTGTGTCACATTCTGAGGTGTCAGGGTTGGGACTTCAAAATGTGCATTTGGGGAACTGGGACACAGTTCATTCTTTAGTGTTATTTATCTGTTTGGGAACTGTGTGGCATTTTGAGAAGGGACACATATAATGGATGATGGCCTGGCATTTTTGCCTGATAGGAGATTTTTACCTCTTCTGATCCCAGCAACATCCTGCCAGGCATAGCCAATCTAAGTCAGAATGACCAGCTCACAGGTGGATACATGGCTGTAACCAGATATCCTAATGCAGCCCTTTACTGATGCCAGAATTTGGAGAGACTGCTTTCTTTCTTTTGGAGTCATTATATTGATAAAGGATGAATTAGGTCTTCTGATGACCATTGTTTGACATAATGTGGTGAGAACCAGGTGGGAAAAAACAGCCAAAGGAGGAGAAGATGTATACAAGCATAGAAACAGATTAGCATTCTGATAATGTAATTCAAGGCCTGGAGCACAGTTACAGCCTGACTTTAGCTCTTTCTGAAATTGTCTAGTACAGAAGCCAGTGAATTCCCTTAATTCTTTGGGGGGAGGGGCAGCTTGTTGCAAAGCAATTGAGCCAAAATAATCTGTGTTCTGTTGCTTTCAGTTTAGAGTACAAACAATGGGTTCTGTCCAACCTTACAAGTTGAGATCTCAGCAAACTAATTTTACCCAAGTAAATGAACTAGGAATGAACTGCCTAGCCCAGTCTAACTATACACCCCTTCTACTTTGCAGTTGACCTCTTTCAAGTTTTGTGACCAGGTCATGGTCTGTACTAGGCTTTTCAGCTGCTCAAATGTCATAGAGCCCAGGAATCATGTAAAATGATTAGCAAAAGGAAGCTCGGCATGAGTTAGATCCATGGGGTGCTTTGAATGAAAATGGCCCCATTGGTTCATAGATTTGAATGCTTGGTCTCTAGTTGGTGGAACTGTTTGAGAAGGATTAGGAGGTGGGAGGTGGGTCACTGGGCTGGTCCACACCATTCCCAGTTCTCTCTCTCTCTCTCTCTCTCTCTCTCTCTCTCTCTCTCTCTCTCTCTCTCTCTCTCTCTCACAACACACACACACACACACATACACATCTCCCCTCTCTGCCTCAGGCAGAGTGTAAGATTGCAGCTATTGCTTCAGCAATATCCTTGCCTGCCTACTGCCATGTTCATGATGACCATGGACTCTAACCCTCTTTTATAATGCCATTATTGTGGTCGTGGGGTCTGCTCACAGCAATGGAGCCATGACTAAGGCAATCAGCATCTGAACCCATTGCTCACTAGGTATACATGCCTACCCCTGCCAGCAAGGAAGACACGACTCAGGGAAGATCTTCTTCATGTAGTTTTAATCAGGATCCTTGAAACATGTTCTTCTGACCCGCGAGACCCCGGGGGACCCCTACACAGGCTTAAATCTCCTTGCGCTAACCAACCCCAGTGAGCTACATGGACTCTGCAGATAGGCTACTTTAATGCAGAAGCAGACAGGATGAACAGACTTAACCAAGTAAGGACTTGTTTACGCCAGAGAGCGCTCACCCTTGGGGAGGTGGAAGGCGGAAGCCAGCACCATCTTTAAGGCGCAGCACTTTGCAGCTCTCTACAACTAGGCAAGGATACTTGCAACTCATATGGCTGCCAATAAAAACTAAAGATTATCCAATTCCCCTGGATTCAGTGACTGTGCACACCATTTGAGCTCTACAACTAGGCAAGGATACTTGCAACTCATATGGCTGCCAATAAAAACTAAAGATTATCCAATTCCCCTGGATTCAGTGACTGTGCACACCATTTGAGCTTTGTTTTATCGGTGATGGAGGGGGAATCTGGTGCTTTGTACATGGTATGCTTGTTCTCTGGAGGAAAAGGGGTAAGAGTACTTACTGGGAAAGTACGAAGATCAGTGTTTGGAACCCAACACCACATAAAAACTAGGCACTGTCACAGATGTCTATAATCACCGTGTCGTCCAGAGGCAAAGGTGGGAAGACCATTGGGCTTCTTGTCTGCCAGTCTAGCTCCAGGCTCCAAGAAAGACCCCGAAGGAAGAGAATGTCAGAGCAA
Source organism: Cricetiscus sungorus (assembly GCA_030556225.1). Lineage (NCBI taxonomy): Eukaryota > Metazoa > Chordata > Mammalia > Rodentia > Cricetidae > Cricetiscus > Cricetiscus sungorus. Next base: position 21,002,919 of record JANBXA010000007.1, read on the forward strand.
GACATCTGAGGCCTCTGGCCTCTTCTTACACACACACACACACACACACACACACACACAGACAGAGCGGTAGTGCTCTGCCACTAAGCTATATTCATTAATGTTTTAAATGAATGACTTGGGGAAATTCCAGGTTGTCTTGGTTCACACAGCCTATTGATGACCTGTTTTCTAACTGGTATTAAATTTTACACTGGTTTACTGTTATTTATTATTTCTAAGAAATGGTGTTTATTGATGTCATTAATATTACTTATAATGTTTCTCTGTAAATACTTTTTCATTTTTCCTTTATTTTTCCTCCCCTTTCTCCTTCCCTGTCCTCCTGTTTCCTCATTTGTGGTGCAGTGCAGGGGATTGAACTCACAGCCTTTCATATGCTGCATAAGCACCTCATCACTGCATTTCCCTTCACCGTCTTTCCTTTTTCTAATTAATTTTTATTTAAATGAAAAACAATCTTATTTTACATGCTAATCCCAGTTTCCTCTCCCTCCTGTCCTCCAATCCTCCCCCCATCTCCCCATCCCATCCCATCCATCCTCAGGGTTGATGAGGCCTCCCATCGGGGATCATCAAAGTCTGTCTCATCATTTGGGGCAGGACCTAGGCCCTGTCCCCTGTATCTTTTCTTTGATACAAGGTGTCACTGTATAACCCATCTGGCCTCCATCTTGACCTAACCTCCTGCCTTAGTTTCCCAGCTCTGGGGTTGAAGGCACAATTCAGAAGCCAGTATTATCTTTCCTGTTCCTATATATCCTTTAATATATAATAACTCCCTTCAAAGATCTTAATGTCTGATGGTCTCATGACAAGTAGTTTTGTAGCTCTAAGGCTTGACTGAGTCTTGATGTTACGAATAGTGGTCAGAGTCTTCAGACAGACCTGGAATGGGCAGATTCTTTGGCCTCTGCCTGCTGTTTATCTGTAGAATTAGTTTTCTCATCGTACTGGTGACCTCTGTATTCATGATATAGGGTCAGTGTGTGTACTCAGTGACGTGGCTGGCTAGTGGTATTTGGAAATCAGTTCAGCTAAAAACATTGTTTATTGATAAGTGATTTTATTTTATTAATGGCTGTGGCTCGGTGATTATAACCTCACAAGCTACCTTCTTCTCCCTTTCTTCCACTTCTGGTTCCCCCATCTACCTGGTGCTGGTTGTTAGCTGGTTTGTTTTTCCTTGTTAGAGAATCTTCCTGTTTATTTCCTAGGACTGCCATGCAGTCTGGAGGAATGCCCAGTGTTTGGATTTTTCTAGGCCAACTGCCTTTCCTCTGCACAGTTGTTCTGTTCTTCATCTAAGTTAACTAGCTCAGCATTCAAAGGTGATACAGGCCGTGGCTTTCAAGGTTATGTTTAAGTTCACAAGAAGGCCTTCCGTTGCTGTGTTTGAGGATGGTAAACAACACACAGATGCGAACTTACGATGTCCCTTCTACAGGCAGGCTCTGTGCAAGGCATTTAACTGAAATCATGAACTTCTGGAGAAGAGACCACAGGTGGGGGTGGGCTGCCTCTCATCCTGGGGAATTGGCATTTGAGATAAACCTGGAAGGATTTAAATAGGTGAAAGGGGAGGTGAGCAAATGGGAAAAGTATTGGAGAAGGAGCCAAGGCCTGTGTAGCAATCAATGACCATGTTTTCTATATATTCACAAAACAAGTGAATCGTCATTCTCCCAGGAAACAGAATCCACAGGACACAGACAGACACAGAAGATGCATTTCACGGACTGGTTTATGTGATTACAGAGGCTCAGATGGTCCTTATCTGTCACATACAAGCTAGAGAATCAGAAAAATGGTGATATAATTCGATCCAAGAACCAGGGAGAATTGCTGTTATATGACCTTGAGCCCAAAGGCCTGAGAACTGGGGGATCCTTGTCTGGAGGTAGCAGGAGGCAGATGGTCCAAGTTCAGGAAGAGACAGACAGGGCCTGGGGAGTTAGCTCAGCGTATGTTTGGCTGCGCAAGTATGAGGACACAAGTGTGATTCCTAGAACTGAGGTAGAAAAGGCAGGTGTGGCGGTGCATGTTTGCAGTCTTAGCCCAAGGAGCTAGAGATGGATGGATCCCTTTGGCTCACTGGCCATCATCCTATCCTAAGTGACAAAACACAGCAAGAGGCTCTGTCTCAAAAAATCGAGGTGGATATTTCCCAAGGAACAACACCGGATATGATTCTGTCCTCCACAAGCCTGCTTACATACACCCAGAGACACATTCCCATGTACACGTGTATACATACATGCACACACACAGATGCATTCACTTGTACACATGTGTATACACACAGACACACTCACGGCATGCATGTGTCCTAGGGTTTCTATTGCTGTTACAGAGTTTCTATTCTATGACTGCAGCAACTCTTATAAAAGGAAAAACATTTAATTGAGTTGGCTTGCTAACTTAGAGTTCAGAGGTTCACACCATTGTCCTTATGGCGACATGTAGACAGACACGGTACTGGCTACATTTTGATTAGAAGGCAAACAGAAAATGGACCCAGACACTGGGTGATATGTCAAGCATTGGACACCTCAAAGCCTGTCCCCATAGTAACACAATTTCTCCAATAATGCCACACCTACTCCAACAGAGCCACCCTGCTAATAGTGCCACTGCCAATGAGCTTATGGGGGCCAATTACATTCAAACTCCCACTTTTCATTTCCCTAGCCCCCATAAACTTGTAGCAACATCACAATGCAAAATTAGTTGAGTCCAACTTCAAAAGTCCCCATAGTCTATTGCAGTCTCAACATTTTTTAAAACTCCCAAGTTCAAAGTCTCCCCTGAGATTCATATAATCTCTTTACTGTAATCCCCTATAAGATCAAAATCAAAATCAAAAAGGAAATCATATACCTTCAGCATATAATGGCACAGGGCATACATTGCCATTCCAAAATGTAGGGAATGAAGAATTGTGGGGAAATACTGGACCAAAGCAAGACTGAAAAGCAGTTGGATAGACTTCAAACTCTGCACCTCCATGTCTGATGTCAAAACGCTCTTCAGATCTCCAAGTCCTTTCTGCTCTGTTGACTTCAACACACTTCTTTCTCTTGGACTGGTCCCACTCCTTGTTATCAGCTCTCCTCAGCAGGTATCCCAAGGCTCTGCCATTTCCAACATCTTGGGATCTCCAAGGCAATCCGGGCTTCAACTTCACAGCTTCACACAGTGACCTCTCTAGATCTCCATTCAGGCACAGCTCTGACACATGCCTGGCAGCTTTTCTTAGAAGCAGAGGCAAATTCTATATGCTATTTCTTCTAGCTTTAACTCCAAAGCCAGAACCACATCGCCAAAACTGCCAAATTCTGCTGCTTATTAGGGCTGGAACATGGCCTGCTTGTTCAATGAAATCTTCACCAGCTTTCTGTCCTTCACTGCCTTAGCTTGGCTGTCCTGAAACTGGATCTCTAGTCAAGGATGACTTCAAACTCACACCCTCTGCCTTTTGAGTGCTGGGACTCAACCACACCTGGCTCTAAGTTTCCATTAGTTTCTTTTTACAAGCAGGAAATTTAGCTGGGTGGGATCTTGCCCAAAGGTTACCGCTCCTTTTATTCTGTTTCTTAATTAGTTTATCTCCTCAAACACAAGATTTAGTTCTATTCTGCTTCCTGGTGCCCCTTTCCTTGATCTGTAGATTTTGTATTTTTATTTGTTCAGTTTGCTCCTTTTCATTATAATCTTCATTAGAGTTACCACTGATAACCACACAACAGAGCCTGTAATAGGCTGTTTTGAGATTTCCTCTGCCAAGGGAATTAATCCAAAACGCCTTACTTTAGCCTCAGGCTGACTCTTCTGACAAGAGCAAAAAGCAGTCACCATCTTCACCAAAATAGTACAAGAACAATCTTAGGCAATATGCTAAAAATTTTTCTCCTCTGAAACCCCAATAGTTCAGATGACTCAGCACCAATGTCTTCCATGCTTCTGCTAGAATGGCCCACTAATCAGTGCTTAAACCTTTCTACTGCTTTCCTAACCCAAAGTGCCAATGTCCAAATTCCTCCAGACAAAAACCACAATCAGGCCTAGCACAGTACTATCCCAGTCCCTGGTACCAACTTCTGAGTTAGCAAGGGCTTCCATTGCTGTGAAGGGACACCTTGGCCATAACTCTTATAAAAGAAAATATTTAATAGGGGTGGCCCCCTGCTCACAGTACGGATGTTCAGTCCATTATCATCATGGTGGGAAGCATGGCAGCATGCAGGCTGACATGGTGCGGGCTACATCTTGATCAGAACGTAACAGGAAATGGACTCAGATACTGGGCAGCACTATGAGCTTAGGAACCCCAAAGCCCTCCCCCACAGGGACACACTTCCTCCAACAAGGCCATACCTACTCCAACAAAGCCACACTTGCTAATAGTGCTTATGAGCTTCTGGGGGCCCCTTACATTCAAACTACCACAACATGAATAAACACACACACACACACACACACACACACACACACACACACACACACACACCACACCACTAGCAGCAGCAGCAGCAGCAGCAGCAGCAGAGAACTGTCCTTTCTCCACTTCTGTATATGTCCACAAGACATTGGCTAATAACCTCCTCATGTGGGTAATGGTGATTTTCAGTTAGCCTTCTGATTCAAATGGATATTGTTTCTATAGATACCCTTGCAGATATACCCAGCTGACGTTTCATCATATACTGGGTATTCCATAATATGTTGAAGTGCACACAAAAATTAAGCACCAAAGCTAGCATTCTGATGACACTGTGAAGCAGGGTAGGAAGAAATGGCTGCTACTGTTGTTCTACAATACTGCAGCTCTCACTGATGTTCCACAATACCATGACCTACTAGAGAATTCCTGTGCTGACATACAGACTCCAAGCCTGCAGTGTAGCAACTCCACTTTCCAAAATACTGATCTGAGGCCACCTTGGGAGTTGCCATTTTTTGAATGATAGAAGCTTGATTGATCTCACCTGGAAATTCCAGTCATCAGGAAAGGATGAAGACAGGGCAAGCAATCCTATGACATACAACCAGTATGGTAGGGATAAAATGAGTCTGGGAGATGCAGCCTCATCAACCAGACTGTATATGCAGGCTTTTGAGTGAATTCAAGTCAATTTGGAAGATTGGCAGAATGGATTTGGTGGACAACTTGCATTCCTGATGACTCCTACTCTGGTTTGAGTTTGTCGGGCAAGATGGTGGGGCTGTTCAGGATGGGGAGGAGCTTGTGGTAGTGAAGAGTTCTAAGTGATGGGGGACATCCTTTTGTATATATGCTTCTCTTATTGGTTGATGGATAACACATTGATTGGCCAGTAGAGGCAGGAAGATAGGTGGGGCTAGGAGATGAGGAGAATGCTAGGGAGAGAGGAAGAGAGAAAGGGATACCATGTAGAGACCGGAAAGATAGAATGCAGCGGGCATTCCCTGGTAAGATAAGGCCATGTAGAAATATATAGGTTAGTAGTTATGACTTAATAATTAAGAGAGACCAACAGTTTGATAATTAATATGTCTCTGTGTGCTTATTTGTGGCTGAAGGGCAGTGGGACATGGCAGGGCAAGAACCTCCATTTTCACCTATGTAAGAGGGAAGGTTTTGAGGCACAGAGAACAGTGGTGTGAGCTAAAGATGCTCCCACTGGCACAATGGACAGAGTTTTTATCTTAGTTTACTTGTAGTTACTATAACAGAATGCCCAAGACTAAGTAATTTATAAGGGAAAGAAATTTATTTAGCTCACAGTTCTACAGGTTCTAGAGCATGGTATCTTTATTTGTTTGGCTTTTAGTAAGAGTCTCATGGTGGATGATAGAAACATACATGTTCAGAAGGGAGACATGAGCAGAGATGCTGGACTTGGTAACAACACACTCATTCCTGTGACAACTAATCTAAGGATCCCTGTGTATAGTAGCAGCTCATACAACCTCATTACTCTTAGAGATAACACCTTGTTTCAATACCACAGCATTGGGAATGGAATGCTAGCATGAGTTTTTGGGACAAATCGTGTGAGTGTTTTACTTCTAGAATCACAGGATGGGACCCTTTCTGATTCGCAGAGAGCATTTTAGTTAGCAGTTAGATTGGGATGTTTGCAACTTAAATTTGTCTTGTCATAATTTTTAATTAAAACATTGGCACCTGCTCATGCTTCAATGCAACAGAATGTGAAGAGATGAGAAAGTCAACGAACACATATCCAAGGATATTGATGCAAAAGCTTTCCCAAAAGCACACCGGTGCAGTTCCACAGCTAGTGTCTTCCCAGACATCTTTGTGCTTTCGGTGGGGAGTTTGCTTTGTACACTATTAAGTACTTCTGTTTTTCTCCAGGTAAACCCCTTACTATGCCATTGAACGAAGATAATCACATCACTATTTTATACTTGCAGCAAAACCCTCATGACTTTATACATTTCCTTAGTTGAGCGGGTCTGCAAACTGTGGGTTTACACAACAGAGGCAGCCTGCTGTTTCATTTGTTTACCATTGTCCTGCCATCTGTCCCCTGATGGTAGTTGTGAATATTCTGGGTGAGGGGCACTCTTTTACAAAGACCCATCTATCCAATCATTGCTGGAATCTGTTGATATACAGAGGATAGTGTGTGCGCGTGTGCGCACCCCCCCCCACACACAGGGAGATTGATCGATGACAGATAGATGATAGACAGACAGACAGACAGACAGACAGACAGACAGATAGATAGACAGATAGGTAACACTTGTCTCTTCACACATCTGTAACACAACTAAAATGCTGGAACTCAGGTGTACCACACATGTTCTTTCCATCTTCTTCTCCGAAGCACATGCTTTCAGTTGGTGGCAATTTGAAAGTTCGCCGGCAAGAAGCTTTTCCCTCTGCCTTTCCCCAAAGAGCAAGTCTCTGTTGGGCTGTCGTCTTCTGCAGATGCAGCCTGGAGGGAATGGATCCTATTAAAATGAGAAAGACCATCTCTTATCACGCCTGCTAGGGTCAGGGAAAGGGCACTTCCACACTCTGCCTTATGAGGTTTTCCCTCAGGGTCCCATCTGCCTCATCAAATTCTGCCTCTGCCTAGGCTGATACCAGCCCCCTGGGAGTTGTTCTCAAAATCCAGAATCAATAACCAGAGCTGTCAATCACTCTAGGCTTCTTCACTTTGAGGTGTTGCTTTCTTGACTGGGGATTTCGGGAGAGGCCTGGAGCTGTGTTTTCACAGCAGCAAACTTAGTTCTCAGGGAAGTTTGCTAATTCTCATGATTAATTGCCTCATTAATGAAGGAGATTTTATATATATATATATATATATATATATATATATATATATACATACATACATACATACATACACACATATAGCTAGATTGCCAGATGATTTTTGAGTGGGCTTAACGTCGATAAAACTTTCAATGTTGCAATTAGCTTAGTCAAACAAGTGTTTAACATGCTCTACTTGGGCAGTTAATGTTCTGGGAGGTCACCTCGAATTTGAGTACAATATATAAGCTACAAATCCACAGAGGTTGTTCTGAGAGGTTGGTGGCAGTAGAGTTGGCCATGGAAAATTAAAATGAATTTAAAGAGTAAATTTGATCATTTCCAATGTGGTATGCAATGGGAAGTCAACATGCTATCCTACTTACTAAACATTTGGTTCAGGTTCAAAAGGCCTGTACACACTTCATGGTTTTGTCTGTCCTGGGGGCCTTTGAACTGCTTTTTCTGTCCTCATAGATGTCGTTTTCAGGCTGTCACATGGCTCTCTCTGACTTGATCCCAGGTGTGAGATACATCCTTGGTGTCAAGAGGAATTTTTTTTTTTCTTTTTCAAAGAGGGCTTCTTTGTATTGCTTTGGAGTCTGTCCTGGAACTTGCTCTGTAGACGAGGCTGGCCTTGAACTCACAGAGATCCACCTGTCTATCCTTTCCAGTGCTGGGATTAAAGGTGTGCACACTACCACCTGGCAAGAACTCTTATTGTCTTGTAAGTGCTCACTGGTTTGTGATTTTGTGGTGTGTGTGAGTGTGAGTGTGTGAGTGTGTGTGTGTGAGAGTGGTGTGTGTGGTGTGTGTGTGTGGTATATGTGTATGTGAGTGTATTGTGTGAGTGTGTGAGTGTGTGTTTGTGTGTGAGTGTGTGTGTGTGTGGTGTTTGTGTGAGTGTGTGTGGGTGTCTGTGTGTGAGTGTGTGAGTGTGTGTGTGGTGTGTGTGTATGTGTGTGTTTGGTGTGTGTGTGTGAGTGTGTGTGTGTGAGTGTGTGTGTGTGTGTGTGTGTGTGTGTATGTGTGTGTTTGTGTGTGTGTGTGTGTGTGTGTGTGTGTGTGTGTGTGTGTGTGTGTGTGGTTTGCCATTGTCTTCCTATATAGCCCTGACTGTCCTGGCATTCATTATGTAAACTGTAGACTGGCTGGATTTGATGGCCTTGAGTTCATAGAGATACACTGGACTCTGCCTCCTAAGTGCTGGGATTAAAGGTGTGCACTGCCACATCTGACCCTATCTGTGACTATTAAATAAATGTCTTTCTAATTATAGCAAGTTACAGAAATAATGATTATTTTTTTGGTTGTGAGCTTAGCTTTAACAGCTGAGCCATGTTTCCAGCCTTGCAATCATGATTATTAATTATTACCAATGCTACCTTTCAGAAACAAACAGCATTAACATCAGTGGCCATCATTTCAGATATTTTCCTTTGGATTCTTCAGTAAAATAAGAGAATTGTTGGGGAAATTAAAAGTGTCACTAAAGAACAAAGTAAAGTGTAAATTTTGGATATCTGTATAAAGTATTACCATACTTTTATTTAAAATAAAAAATTTACCAGTTTAACTTTCATTTGATTTGATAACAAGGGAAAAGGCAAACATTTAAGTGACTTTTACTCTAAGGTTCATAATCACCACAAAGACCCTACTCCTTATTGCAAAACACTGAGTCACTAAGGGCACTATCATTTATTTTTAATTTTTTTGAGCCAGTGTTTGTCTATGTGGTCTCAGCTGTCTTGGAACTCACTCTGTAAACCAGGTTAGTCCCTATCTCGCCCTCCCATTTCCCTCCTGAGTGCCGAGTTTAAGGTCAACACCAACTAGACGTTTGTTTTTACACTGAAGGTCTCTTACTGGTCCTGTTTCCAGAAATGGCCAAGATCAAGAGGAAAAAGAGGACATCCAGCTGACATAGTGTTCCATTTACACACAGAACAAAACAGACAAGCCCGGAGTCACTATTGTGGTTAAAAGTTGGCAGCCTTGGATGGGGAGGGATGAGGAGTAGGGGTGTCATTAAAAAGATAAAATCTCTGTAAAACTACATCCCTGGAAGAGGACTTGGTCTGTTTCAACTCAAGAAGAATCACAAGATCAGCAGCAGGTTAGGGAGACCAGAACTGTAGAGGATGGAGAGAAGAATATGGTTTGGGGGGGGACTGGGGTAAAGGGATTGCTCTTCCCCTTCTGGGATCCCCCAGCCCCTCCAGTCCGTCAGGAAAAGGGTAGCCTGTAGCCAGCCAACAGTAGGTCTGGGTCTGTTAGATGGTCCAGGCAGGGGGATAGAGGTAGATCACAAAGGCTTGCCCTCCAGGAAAGTGACTGCACTGCCTCCCTGTTTTTCTGCCAGGGTCCAGGGGTCCTTGACCAATTTGTAGCAATTTGCTTGTGATTTACGCATGATCCCTGTCAGCCTCTTATTCTTTTTCCCAATATGAAAACTATTAAAAAATATTAGACAATGCTGATTTACAAACCTTGCTAGTGAGCTCCCACACTTTTCCATAACTTACACATTTCCAAGTTTTATTTATTAACCATATCAATTTACCCATTTGGTCTTAACCACTAAGACATATGAATTCATTTTTCATGGATATTACACCTTCATAAATAAATGTTAAATTGTGTTTTTTCAAGCCCCTAAAAAGTGGAAATACAATAGAGAAAAACATCCCTGTTACAAATCTGAAGGTATGTGACCAACAATTATGTGATTTCCTGGTACTGCTAATGACTATCATTGGCCATGTATGGCTCAAGTGCAACCAGGAGGTGCGGTTCTTCATACTAGTTAAAGATAACAGCATCCATCGTAGGAGCTGTACTCTATAGTCCTGGGGATGCATCGTTAGTTAATGATTCGCAGGCAAAGGGCTTTTTAGGAAGCTTAAATCTGGATGTTTACTATGCGCTGGGCTGTAATGATTCGCCCAGTGGCTAGCATGGACTAGGTACTGAGCTAAATGCTGACGAAATAGACCAATTCCCTCTGAGTGTAGGCCGGATTTAGAGACCCAGACCCTGAGAATGTGACATGGAGAAGGTTTCTTGACTTCTAAGTTCACATCAGTCTCTTCTTGATGGAATCCTTAGAGCTGGCACAGAACATCAGGCTCTTAGGGGTTGCTTTATCAGGCACCGAGAGGATAAACACCAGACCCCCACCTCTTGCTCTCCTTGCTCTCTAGCTTGCGTTGTAAAGAGCATAGTCACAGTATTTGTCTGTTAGCATCTTGACCAAGGTGATGGATGACGGGGTCCTGCACAGTCTGTCCCACATCTTCTACAGGCTCTTGGGCTCCCCTCCAGGATGATGTTCTGGTCCTGAGGTGGAGGAGCACTGCCTTCTTGGGTTTCCTTTCTCCTTCTGACATTGAGGACTTGCACATACTTATATTATCGAATACCTCAATGATACCATCAAGGGCAGCCACACCAGAATGCATCTTTCTGGGAGACAGGACAGCCACAAAGAACTAAGCTGAGAGAGATGCAGCTGTTGACAGGATCCCACTACAGTATCATCTGAAAAAAAAATGATTTTTTCCAAATTATAATATAATTACATCATTTCCCAATTCCCTTTCCTCTTCAAACCCTCCCATATACCACTTCATGCTCTTTATCAAATTCCTGGACTCCCTTTTTCATTAACTGTAGTTATACACTTATATGTATATTCATATATATATTATTTCTAAATACATAAATACAGCCTCGGTCTGTATAATATTACCTGTACATATGGTATTATTCTTTTTAAACTACATTTGGATTTTGAGCTGCTGCCCTGAAGGCTTATATTATTTCTCTTCCTGCATTCTCTCCCCTCTAGGTTTTTTTTTTTTTTTTTTTTTGTATACACCAATCTCAAGTTTCATTACATACCTGGTGTATGACTTTCAAATGTTCACGTTTAAATGAAATCAGTATTCATCCCCTTTAATGAACTCCTTCATCCCACAGGCTTAAATTTTGATTAAACTTATGTAATATGATTGGCACTGTTGTCTATTGTGGCTGTTGTAAAGAAGCCCTGTAGACTAGGTGGCTGAAACCACAAAAAATTATTTTTCAAAGTCCCATAGTCTGGGAAGTTCAGGTTCAAGGTAGCTGTACATTCATTCAGTAACCGGAAGGGGTCCACTTTCTGAGCTACGCACGGACTGTTTCCTCACTATAATGCCCCCTTGCAGGAGGCTCTATTGAGTGCTGCTGTTATAGGTAAATTATTCCCACTCTTGAGGGCCACAAACTCGTAACCTAACCACCTCCCAAGGGGCCACACTCAGACATTCTTCAACTGGGGGTTGCCTTTCAACAAACTGGTTTTTAGGGGACACTAACCTTCCAGCCAAGGTACTGGATTTTATTGGCAAGTGATGTTTTCCATGACGACCAGAGGGTGGCAGTGTAGCACTTCTGTGAAGAGAGTCTCTGGCGCCAACTGGGCCTGGCTCGGCTCCCCCATTTCTTAGTTGTATGACCTTGGGCAAGTTGATTTTTCCCTATCCTTGTTTCCTTCTTTGAAAACTAGGGTTAATAAAAGAGCTGACTCCATGGGGTCTTACATAGATTAAGTGAGATAATTCAGGCTGTTTAAACTGCTTGGCATACCGTGAGTGCACTACATTAACTCAGGTTAAGACACATCTCATGCTTTCCGTATTGTCTGCCCTAATTGTCTCCTACCATGCTTAACAATGGAGACCAAGAGATAAAAACATTCTCCCTTCCAGAGTCCTTATCCTAATATTACACAAACACCATTGTTTTCACGTGCAATCCCCTTTATAGGGGATGTAGGCGCTCAAATACCACAGTGTTTGATATTTCTAGACATGAAAGTGAATGATGATGGGCAAGGCAGGGAAGATTGTCAAGTGGTTATATCCAGCCCTAGGAGTCGCAGGAGGCTGGACCAGGTGCTGAGGGGCTATTCTGGACCAATTTTCAGGAAAAGGTTCCCAGCGAGGAGTGCAGAGCATCTGTCTCCAACAGATTCACTTCCAAAGTCAAGTGTTTTTGCCTTTATACTGATAACCTCCTGTGAAGGTGCATGCTGTTTGCTCAGATGTTGGTCACATTTTGATAATCATTTAACCTTTATTTATTCTCCATACCCTATGGTGTAGCTAAACACCCCCAACTGCTGGGAAATCTACCAGAAATGAGACAGATCTTCTCTGGAGGTCCTACTCAATAAAAATTCCACACCCTCACAGATGAGTCAATTTCACTGAGCCAGACAGTATCTTGAAGACTGATTTGTAGGCAAATCTAGATTTTCTCATTAATATGGAAAATGGGGACAATTTTGGGAATTCTGATGAAGCCTGTTCTTCTCTCTCCTCCAATTTTTAACTTATTTAGGTCCCTATTATTTAGCTTTTGGCATTAGTAGCTCCAGCTATTCTGTTTCTATTGCAGGGCCAAAGAGGTGAGAGGACACATAAGAAAGTAGCATGAAGGCTTTTCAAAATCTCGCTGACAAATTCCTGACTCTTTTCACACATGAAATTTGACATTTTCAATTTAATTTAATTTGTATGTTTAAAATGTATCCTTGAAAGATTCTTTAGGCTCTGACAAGAAGGTTACAGTGGTTTGATAAGAATAAATTAGGATGCTTTTTATATCCCTATTTTAAATTTTAGATGGTATTTACTCCCTGTGGATCTGCAGGGCCTTGGCTCTAGGACCCCTGTGGATACTATCATCTGAGAATGCTCAGGTCCTTTGTATAAATGGCAGAGTGCTTGCATGTAACCTCTCCAATTCTGTTACATTCTTTAAATCATCTCTGGGTTACTTAAATAGGTAATACAATATAAATGCCATGTAAATATCATACTGTATGCTTGGCGGGTAATGGATGACAAGAGAAGTCAAGTACTTCACTACAGGTGTAATAAAATTATTTTCCATATGTTGTGGGTGAAATCTGAGGATGCAGGACATTGACAAGATGGGAGACTATAGTCTTGAAATTCTGAATACCTCCTACACAACTATGGACTTCTTCAGGTGATCTCTTTAATCCTAGAGAAGACATTCTTAAATTCTGACCACTCCAGTTTTCAAGCACACATATCAATCCTAATCAAGAAAAATGTTTTCTGAAGTTTGGATTCTTGCTTATGAATATTATCGTGTTAGGTCTCTAAATTAAATTCCTATCCATGGGAATTAATATAGGCAGGGAGTAGCTTGGGGACACTCAGAGATCAGTCTGTGGGTACCCTGGGCTTTACTCTGGGCTGATTGTTGGCAGCTTTGACAAGGATAGACTAGAAGTTTACTTTGGATACTGTGTTTTATGGTAGTCAGCATCCTCTGTAAAGAGACCCACACAAGACTTTGCATGCAGACCTGTGATAGGAGATGTTATTCTGTAAATATGTTTCTCATACTGGTTAATGAATAAAGCACTGTGGCCAATGGGAAAGCAAGATAGGCAGGGCTAGGAGACAAAGAGGAAAGAGGAAGTAGTAAGGAGGAGTCAATATGGAGAGCCCGGAGAGGTAGCACATCAATGCCACTCTGGCCAATAAGATGAGCCACGTGGAAATACTTAGAATAGTAGAAATGGGTTAATAATTAAGACAGAGCTAGCTGATAAGGAATTAGGAACTGGCCAACATATTTATATCAAATACTGAGTCTCAGCGTGTTATTGGGGGCTGGCATGATGGCAGGACCAGACCGGCAGCGTCAGCGGGGGTGTGGGGAAGGAACCTGCTCATAACAGATCTGTACTTGTCTGTATGTGGCTACCAAGGCTACCATGTGTGTCCAGTGACTGAGAAATTGAATTTTACTTAATATTTAATTAATATAGACTTAATGAAGAATATGCAATGATTGGAGAGACTTAACTCTGTTAGAGCAACTGGAACATCAGAACTTCCTTTTCTAAGTTTTAGTTTATGAAGTATAAACATAAAAACATTATTTCCCATGAAAACTTACCATGTCAGGAATGTCAACTACATATCATACTTTGAAGGCTTAGTATATAAAGATAAAAACAATTTGTGAATAAGTATGTGCATTGATTATATGCTTAAAGCAAAGTATTTTGGCCATACTTGCTTAAATGAAATGTTATTAAAAGCAATGTCACTTACAAAACACTAGAACACATAGAAAATATAAAATTACATATGTAATTTTCATAGTATTTGTATAGAAAACTTTGGTGTAGGCCCAAAAATTTCCAGAAGGAATTTATTTCTTTTAAGGAATTAATATGTAATTTATTTTCTTTTCTAAAATATAATGTAGAAATTATAATCAAATAAATCCATCTAACATGGAAAACTCTGGAGCTGGAGATGGCTGAGTGGGTAAGAGCACTTGCTGTGTACACAGGAGGGAATCCCAGCCCCCACATAATAAGATACATGTGGTCACGCATGCTGTAGCCCAACACTGTGGTAAGACAGAGACAGGAGGATTGTTGGGGGCTTCCTGGACAACAACCTATCTCAAAAAAGAGGCAGGGGAATGATAAAGCTAGGGACCAGAGGTCCTCTCTGGCCTCTGCTGTATACCAACAGGTGCACATACTTCCACTAACATGTGCGCATATACCATACCTACAGCACGTGAGCCCCTCCACACACACACACACACACACACACACACACACACACACACACACACACATGCACACACTCACACACACAGAACCAGACCTCAGAGCATCACTTTCATACCTCATGAGATGTCCACTCCTGCTTTCAGTCTCCTGGCAAGTCTACAGTTTTTCCTAATTATGACTCAGTTACATTTGCATACTTTGACATGTATGTATTATTTGGGACAGTAATTCATGCTCTGAGATCTGGCAGATCTCGAGTGAACCCATCAGAAGTTATAAACGTGGCAGAACATGAACAATGGCATCAGGGGACCCTTACCCTGGACCCTAGAAGCTAAAATACGAAGCCATTGTTATCAAAGCCTAAAAACTCTGTTTTGTTTAGCACAAGTATAAATGCCACTCAGGTTTGTGGTCACTTTGCAGAGATCTGGCAATCTTTCCTGGAGTGTTTTTAATAGAAGAACCCAGCCTTTCACTAATTGAATGTCACCAGCTACCTGATAACGTCAATGGAGCTGAATGTTATCATCTGAGAGTGACTTCTGGTTGCTGGGGAAGGCTGAGAGGAAGCCTGAGTGTATGAGTGCAACATGAAAGATGGTGGTAATATGGCCACAGAAGGCTGCCATGATTGATTGGCCATTAAAAAGAATTTATAGCACTTCAATCTTTTTGCCTTGTGAAGCCTGCATGAATGGGTCACTCTAATGATTGGATTTAGAACTACATTGAAAGATCAGCTAGACTTATCAACCTGGCTTTGATATTAAATTGAGCCTGGATTTGGAATCACAAAGATTCAAGGGGATTGGAATGCCGACTCTCCTCCCTGGTAGCTGAGTGACTTTTGACGAATGATGTCAAACTTCCCTGGCCTCTCACCTGAAATGGGTGTGATATTGTTTTCTCACATATGTGCAGTGGGCATATGGTAGTTGCCTTGAGTCACATGTGGCTGTTTTATCCTCATGTTTCTCCACTCTCCAGGCCATAGTTTTCTGAAGCAGTCCTTAACTGTGTAATGACCCTGGAATTCCATGCCTACTGTCACCTTCTGGCCACTAACTCTGCCACCATTTTCCCAGTTGCTAACATCTGTTAGAGTGTTTGCTTGTGTCATGAATTTCCCTCTTATTTCCTCAAATAAGCTTCTTCTCCTTCTCCTTCTCCTTCTCCTTCTCCTTCTCCTTCTCCTTCTCCTTCTCCTTCTTCCCCTTCCCCTTCCCTTTCTCTCCCCTCTGCCTTTTCCTTTCCCCTCATTCTCCTTTTTTTCCCTTTCTTTGTTATTTTTAAGAGTGGAGGACTGAACCCAGGGCCCTGAGCTGGCTACATAAGTTCTCTATCACTGTGCTAAATCTCCGATCCCCTCACACAAGCTTTTGAAGAGATAAGGACCTTAAGACTTAGGAAGGTTTAACCAACTTGCTTAGGAAAAATCACTCCTTGTTACAGTTAGACATAACTGAAATCCAAGTGTATGCCTGACTCAGAAGTGTTAGTAGCAATTACTAATTGGCTTCAGGTCTCAGAAGTATTGACTACTGACAAGGTTCTGCAGTTGCAGGATGGCTCCTCTGAAGGTCTTACCTGTGTTCAAAGAGCATGTCCACCCCCTCCTCAAATCAATGATCTGTAAGGGCTAGTCTGGCCCATGGTTTTGCTTACTTCTTTCTGGTGAGAAGTTCATTCTCAAGAAATTAACAATAGAACAAAAAACCAAAAGACAAAACACCCCAGAACATGAATTAGCTATTTTTCATTATTGTAAACACCAAACAATACTTCTATGAGAGTAAAGGCTAAAGCAATAATATATCCCAGCCCATGTCAGCCTTGGTGAGTAAGTCTGTGAGAAGGTGTCCCTTTTAAGCATGTTTACAAAGGCAAACAAACCTGCTGTTCAGTGAATGCACGGAGCGTGTCATCCGTTTTAAGGCACCGCAGACTGACCATGTCTTACACCTTTGTGGAGTTGATATGAAATGTGGTGAAAGGAAAGCACAGAGAGCATATGCACCAAAAATGGGAGTGGGAACACATCTTTGTAGAGCTTTGCACACAACCTCACTCTTTTCCAGTGTTTCCTTCCCAAGAGGGAGACCCTTACTTCTGATGGTTATTTGGAGAACTTAGAGGTAAAATTTGTATTTTGTTTTACTTGAATAAGGCCTATTCAATAAGGGCTATTCAACTTGATCCATTGGCAAATATGTATTGATAATTCTACTTCAGTCAATATGTTATACACATTTAAACTATGAGTCAAGCTTTGCTTTAGGCCTTGGAGGTAGAGAACTAGTGGATAATTGAGACTCTTCCAGTGTCAAGCTTCAGGGGAGGAGAGAATACAAAACTGTGATGAGTGAGTGAATATTTGGGTTCAGAGAGTGTGAAGTGAGGAGGTGATGTTGTGAAAGGCAGGTGTTAAGGAAAAAATTGAGTCTTCAAAAGCCCTTTCTTTAAAGTATCTCACACATAATAGATGTTAAAAAATTATTTGTTGATAACCGAATTTTATCAAAAATTGATTCTTATTTGTAGCTTTTAAAGTATGGATTTGAGGTTGAATGAGAAACAGAAAGGGGGTGGACCCAGATGGGAGGGGAGTTTGGGAGGAACCAAGAGGAGTAGGGGAAACCATAATCAGGATATAACATATAAGAAATAGAAGCTATGTTCAACAAAAAGAAAAATAAAATAAAATATGGATTTGAGCTTTTGTTTGTTTGTTTGTTTTTCAAGGCAGGGTTTCTCTGTATTGCTTTGGAGCCTGTTCTGGAACTCGCTTTGTAACCAGGCTTGCCTCAAACTCACAGAGATCAGCCTGCTTCTGCCTCCCGAGTGCTAGGATTAAAGGCGTTGGCACCAACACCTGGCCATAAATACCCTTGTTAAAAGTAAGCTTTACCAATAAAATGTTTCTTTGTGCATGTCCTTTCTTGCATGTATGTGTGTGTGCATGCATGTGCAACTGTGCTACCACCATGGCATGTGTGTGGAGGTCAGTGAACCACCCCCAGTTACTGTCTCTACCTTCCACCTTGTTTGGGAGAGTCTCTCTAGTTCACCATTGTGTGCCTTGTCTTCCCAACCCCCCCCAACCCCACCTTTTAGGCATGCTGTAGGCTTACACACGCGAGCTGTTGCGTCTGGCTTTTACATGGGTTCAAGGGACCGATAAGCATTTTAACCATTGAGCCATGTCCTTAGCTTCCATAATAGCCCTTTTAAAGAGTGCTACCCACCCACTATGAACAGCAGAGTTAAAGTTGGTGTTTCAATGGTGTTTTCCACAAAATATCTACCAAGATTCCCATCCCGCTGTGGTTGTGATGGTTTTATCTTCTTGTTCATTGTCATGTGGCTGTGTTAGGTAAAATGGTTGGCTTAGAGGTCTCATCATGGATTACAAGGACATTTTTAATCCCCCACTATCTTTGTACAAGTAAAAGCCAATGTTTTGTCATTTTGAGGAGACATTTAAGGGTCTAAATATATGTTCTTACTTATTACACCTCCTTCCCTGGGGGAAGTTTATGTAAGATAGTGAAAGCAAACAGCAGATTGATCCCCAGGAGGGGAATAACATTTTGCTGTAAGCCATTTTCGTTGCACACCTTGGAGCAGAATTCTGATGGTGTTCTTTTACCCTGTAGGTTCCTGGAAGGATCAGATTCTGCTGATGATAACTTGGTTCTGTCATTTCATGAAATGGTTTCAATCAAACTTAGTTTTGTGGCCCTTTCATCACCGAGAAAATTCAGAGGAAGGAACAGACTCTTGGCTGAGTGCCAGAGTCCCGTGTTCACACAGAGGAGGTGGGAAGTGGTGAAAGAGGGCTGCAGAGAGGACCTCCGGGATCTCTTGGGTCTCCTGGCACACACATCACCATGGTAATATGCTACTGGTGCTTATGAAAGTCAGCTGAGAACACTGCTTGATTTGGGAAGGGCAACATTCCACTCACTCATTTTTTCCCCATATATAATGTTTACTGTTATAAATATATATGCAGCATGAGCAGTGTCATTTAACCACTTTTAGGAATATAATTTGATGGCACTAATTGCATTCACAGTGCTGGGTAACTGCCACCACTCTTTCTAAGGCTGTTTTTATTTTAAATCTACATTTAAAAAAATTATTTTTAAATTTCATACCAACCAGTTTCCCCCCCTTTCTCTCCTTCTCCCTCCTCAACTTCCCTTCTAACCCCCATATCCACCCCTCCTCCCTCTCCATTCAGAAAGGTTAAGGCCTCCCATGGGAGGCCTTAACAAAGCATGGCACATCAAATTGAGGCTTCTCCCCTTGCATCAAGGCTGAACAAGTCATCCCACCATAAGGAATAGGTTCCAAAGAGGCAGCTCACACATCAGGGACAGGTACTGGTCCCACTGCTATGGGACCCACGAAACACCAAGCTACAAAACTGTCACCCAGATGCAGAGGGCCTAGGTCAGTCCCATGCTGGCTCCTTAGCAGTCCATCCAGAGTCTGTGAGCTCCCACAAGCTCAGATCAGCTGTCTGCCTAGGTTTCCCTGTCGCAAACTTACCCCCTTGTTTCTAAGGCCTTTTATCACCTCTTGCATTGTCAGAACTCCGTAAATGTTAAGCTGTAACTGTCCATCTGCCCTGCTTCCTTCAGACTCTGCTAATCTCTAATTATTTTTTCCGAGCTCTCTAATAATTCTTATGGATAGAATTATATAGTATTTGCTCTATTTTATCTGGTATATTTCACTTAGCATAATGTTTCTGAGGTTCTTCCATTTGGAAGTATGTGTTGAGACCTCATTCTTTTATGAATCTGAATAATATTCCAATACAGGCATTGATAACAGTGTGTGACGCTCCTGACCTTTGGCTGTTGTTACTGCTTTGAACACTGGGTTACAACCTTGTTTGTAGCCTTGTCCTTGTGTTCAGTTGCTTAGGGTGCACATGCAGGAGGGATTGTTGGTTCATGCAGTAACCCAGGGTTAAGCTTTCCAAGGATGTATTTAACTGTTTCTTGAAGCAGGCTCACATTTCATGCTCCCAGCAATACAGGGCTCATACTTCTCCCCATACTAACCATTTGTTACTTTTTGTCTCATGAATTAATCTACTTCACTAAAACCATTTTAGTATATGTAAGGTGGTAGCTCATCACAGTTTTCATTTATGTTTCCCAAATGGCTGGTGGTGTTGACTATGTTTTCCTGTGGGCCTCGTGGCTGTTTATCTTGTGTACTCAAGGGCTTTGCACGTTTTAGACATTGTATTGATTCTATGTGTTGATCAGTAGGAATTCTTCTCCTTTGCCTATTTTAGAGTAATACAGTTGGAAATCCCTGAGAAATTCCAGCTCCTAAAAGGAACTATTATCTTCCATTAAGGGAAGCTGTCTGCTCATACAGAAAAGACCACGTGTCTACTTGAGCAAAGGGAAATAGTTAAATACATCCTTGGAAAGCTTAACTCTGGGTTACTGCATGAACCAACAATCCAGCCTGTGTGACAGACACACTTATCTTGCACATGCTTTCTTCTGCCGTGTGCTCTCATTGTAGCTGGACACACATGTGAACTTAGATTTGCCTCCTTCCCCCATCATTTTGTTGCCATACTTCTGTTTTTTTCCTATTGATCAATGCATTCTCTTTGTTGTACTTGAAGTTACACCACTCAGGTCACTAATTCTGCATAATTCTGTATGCAGTGCAAGTTAGGGTTCATTCTTTTGCATGTAGAACATTGATTTCATTCACTGTTCTTTTTCTTCTTCCCATGAGTATTTTTTTTCTCCCTTCCCTATGTCTCCTAACAAGTTTATTTATATCCATGTGGAAAAAAAAACAAACAAACAAACAAACAAACAAACAAACAAGGCAAAATGAAGTTACCAGTTTTTAGTGGTCCCTAATTTCTGATTCTTGGAGTTAGTTGTTTTAGAGACAATTAGCATCCACACACTTCTTTTTCTTGGTAGGAATAAAACGTTCATATTTGAGGGCACTTACCACGCTAGAGAGTTATCAGTTTCTATGGACAACTTGAAATAGAGGTTTCCCAGAGTTCTTCAGGGCCAGGTCATCACTTGCAGAGTTCTTTGAGAACAGCAGGAGTAACCCCGACTTCACAGCTTGGCAGCCGCTGATATCGTGGGATTAGTTTAGCATCCAGAAGATAATCAATATGTGTGTTCTGACTGACAGGCTGGAGATGCCTCTGGCAGGATCTCAGTTCTATTTCCACTTGATAGCTCAAGACCCATGACTGGGTCTGCTCATATTCCAACACTTCCCTTTGCTCAAGGAGACCCGTGGCCTTTTTTGTATGAGCAGACAACTTCCCTTAATGGAAGGTAATAGTTCCTTTGAGGAGCTGGAATCTCTCAGGTAGCTTTAAGAAACCATCTTGAGCATTTATTAGAGGTTAAATGTTAAAGCAGGGTATTGGAAAGCTGGGAAGAATCAGTAACAGTTACTTACATCAGGGATGTTTAATGGGGCACCACAGGCAAGAGGTGTGCACGCACACAGGTGTACTCAACTTTTGAAAATGGAAGACAGTGCCTTTCAGAAATGTGTAAGTGTTGATATTCTACAGTTCAGCCATTACTCTGAGGCTCACCAGCTGTGTGGTGAGGACTGGCTATGTATTTAATTTCTCTGAGCCTTGGTCGTTCCTCCCATGAAACGATGGCTCGCACATATCACTCAGACAGTGGTCATGAAATCTACACCAAAGGATAAAACTGGCCAGTGTGCCTCACTGGCATGCTGGGAGCTCTCAAATGCACAGAGTGGCACTGCAGTATGGTTGAAAACAGTGGCACATGTGCATTGCACAAGTCCCGAGTTTGTGATATTTTCATACATACTTAGATTGCCATTTTTTTCCGAAAAATTGTCTCATGATAGGGCACACTCTGCCTTTTGTTCTTTAATGGGAACTAAGACTTTGGAGTTGACATCTGTGCTCCTACCAGGATTCGAGGCTACCCAGTCTATTCACAGACATATTAACCATCCCTACATTTTATGTTGTGCTGTCTTGTGGTTATTTACTTGAAGGAACAATTATTTGGAATTTAAAAAAAAGAGAGATGATCATGAAGGGATTTGTGTGGGAATTAGACTTTGAACTTGGACTTGAGGCATAATAGAGAAACTGGTTTCTCTCTCTCAGTTTGTCTCTCAACTCTAATATAGATACATGGTGTTGGGTTAATGCTGTGTGGGTGGAAAACAGTTTATTTTGATTGTATTTTTTAATGCCCTGGGGTTAAGGCTTATCTGCCAACCTCCTCCTGATATTTATTAAACTCGACGATGATGCCACGTTTCTCTAACCATCACATTTCACTATTCAACACTGTGAGTGACAGAGTCTCCCACAAGAGCCGTGGTGTGAAGTGGAGGATGAGGCTGCAGTCAAGGTCTGTCATTCAAGGTTAGGGTTTCATTACCTTTGGCAGGATGTGAAAATTGTAGGTTAAAAGGGGGCATGAGTTGAATTTGCTTCTCTGGGGCTATCCCTAGTTTTCAATAAATACTCTTGATATTGGAGAAATGTCAAAAACCCCCAAAGCCTTGCAATCTGGTAAAAAATGGCAGTTTGCTCTTCCCAACTGAGAACCTGCCAAGCTATAAGGCCATCTGTTAACTTGTTGATAATACACACAGCACACAATTATGGGAATTAGTCCAATTTGTACTCACTACGATTGTGTGAGCATATTCTTCTAGAATGATTGATAGCACGTGATATTTTGAGGTCTTCTTATTCCCTGTATTAATATAATATGAACTGTGAAAAGATGAAAGCCTCATTTACATAACCTGAGATAAAAGGGGGTGAAATATTGTAATTATCCTTTCAAGCTAAATTTTCGCTGCGATTTAAATTAACCTATGCAGGGAGTAGTTAACCACAAAGAGAGCTCTTGACTTGAAATTTATTTGTGAAATCAGCAATGTTTATAAACTGGCCCATCAATTAGCTGTGCTCTTTGGAGATGCCTCCTGTGAGTAGAAGATGATGGGGAAATTGGGGATGCTTCCCTGCTGTAGGGCACTTTAAGTTTTCTCCAATCATGCTCCATATCTTATTCAGATAAAACAGACAAGGTTATTATAACCGGCCATGCCCTTTTGGTTTTCCAAAGTCCTGAGCCAGTAAGAGTAATGGTCTGCCATGAGGAAATGCGGGTTTTTCCCACATGTGAATTTCATCACTTCCTGAGAGAGCTATGTCTTCCCAGGTTCAGTGTGTTTAGATTCCCACTGGCCTAAGTAACAGCAGTGACTCAGAAGTCCTGCAGTGCCCAATGACAGCTTGTGGATATGACCAGAAAGACATGTAATTAACTGGATATTTAAAATCCTACTAAATTAAATTATGTTCTGAATCCCAAATAATTTCAACAAACCTGAAATTCTGAGTTATACAAACTAGAATATTTTTAATGCATATTTTCATGTTAGCATTAGAAAAATTTCAGGGCACAGGGATAATGTTATTTGTTCAATGTTTTGATTTTCATTAAAAATTAAATAAAATATTAGAATTAAAAACATGTTTTTTACCACCCCTGAAATTCACATTTAAATCCATTAAGACTTCCAAAAGGAATCCAAAAGGTGCCCACTTTAATCTAAACATGTACTGTATTTCACAGTTTCTCGGGCCTGTATCTGGGGCATGTTTTATTGAGTGTCTTTGCTCTGAGGTCATGTGATGGCAGTCACAATGTTAGCCACGGAAGCCATCTCAATACAATAGCTCCCCTCCATAAGGAGATGCTGCCTTTCCCAATGTGATTCCTGCAAGGATCTGGTTTGGATAGCCTTTCAGAGCAAGGCTTTGTTTCTTGCTTAGCTGGCTAGGGACTTATCTGACTTCCTTGCCTTGTAGATGTCACAGAGTAGCTCAAAGCATGACCATAGAGTTTCTCTGAGTGCTTGACAGTTCTGAAGGAGAATTAAAGATCAGGGTGTCAGTCAGGGTTTCCTGGTGCCTGATTCCAGAGGAACTATCCATGACTTTGATGTATTCTATAAATTAGACTACATCAGTAAGTCTCAATGGCCTACCAAGGGAGGACTTTAGTTACAGTGTGAAAATGAGAAGACATGGTCTCACCAGCATCTTTGGGACTGTCTATTCCATCCCTGAACTTTCCCCCACTCTCTTTACTTCATAAAAATGAATATAGAGATTATTGATTGTACTTTGCTGGGATAGACAAATTACCTTTACAAGGAGACACCGTTTATTTAAGGATGGTAGATTTCAGTCTTGCTTTGAAATATGTGAAGTATTGTTAAGTTCAGTGACTTTACGTAACTATGGCTATATGAATATTAATTATCAGATCAAGTCAAGGGTATAACAGCAGCAACAGAATGGACCAGCTTGTCACTGAGATGTGCTTTCTGTGTTAGCTGCAAAGTGAGTGTAATCAAGAGTTTCTCTGTCTTCTCTGTTTCAAAGTGTCATGGATGCTGGTACTTTTCAGTCTGGCCATTGCTTTATGGATGGTAAAGAATGGTGCTGTTTCTGGGACAACAGATAACAGTACACAACCACCTCCATCTCTGCTCTTTATCTATCTGAATTCTCATCATTTCTGCAACACTTGCTGGTAGACAAGATCTAAAACCAGTCATTTGACTTCCAAATGTTAGCCTGTCCAGTGACATTTGCATTTTAAATCTGGAGTCCTGAAATGGAAAGCCTTGTTCCTCTAGTGAAGGAATTTCAGTGAACATGTGCAAATGTTTTTCCTCCACTCACACGATGAGCAGATGCATCCCCTTCTAATGGTAGAGTCTTGTCTGGGTTTTCAGTCAATCCTCATAGAGCAGGGCTCTGAGCTCAAGTTCAGTATGTTTCTCCAGCAGGGAAGATATAGTAACTGAAACAATAAATGAGGAAAAGAACCTTAGTGCTTTTCTTTCATGCATTGTGAGAGAATGAAGAAATAGTGTTTAACTGTGGAGGACAATGCTACTCTTTTATAGTAGAGTGGAGATTTGTGAGCCACACAGGAACTGTGGGGAGTGATGCAAATGTCTGCTTGGTTCTGGGGATGAGGAGAAAGAAAACTGACACTGTGGTAGACTGAACTCCATAAATCTCCATATTTTCACACTTGGGAAGTGGCTTTCCAGTTTTTAATTAAGGAGAGTCAGGGTAAGAGAAGTTGGGTAGTTTGCCCATTCTTAAAGTGGACCTTGTGGCAGATGTGGATCCTGTCTTGTGAAGTTGCTGTTGGCATTGAATGGGTTAACACATAAGCCACCTGACAAATGCCTGCCTTGTCACCATTACAAAACACTGCTGTGTTCCAAGGTCCTATATTCAGGAAGGAAGAAGGGGGAAAATGAATCCAGAATGCCTGACTCAACCTTTTCCAGCACCCCCTCAAACCAGCAGCTTGATAGTGTGGGAGGTTGGTGCAGGTGGGCAAGAGAACATGGGAAGAAGGTAAAAACTTGCCAGTGTGGAGAGAAGAGGGCCAGGTGAGGGTTCAGGCAGCAGGAGCAACTGAAGGGAGTGGGAATCAATGTAGGAAGATGTGAATGGCTGGAAGGCTTAAAAGTTAACTGTGATTTATTTGAATCTCATATGCTATTGAGTGCCAGGGGAGGCTGTTGGGAGAGTGTGTTGTTTGGTTAAAGCAAGAGTGAAGGAAAAGTTTTAGAGATGACATGCTCAGCTATTATTAATAAAGAAGGGAGGATAAGAAGTCCCTATAGAAGAAGAGGGAACAGCAGGCAGACAACAATAGAGAAATGGCTCCATAAGACGGGCACAGGATGCTGCCTTGATTCTGGCCATGTTACCTGCAGACTTCAAGTTTAAAATGTGTCTTGTAGACACCATGCAATTGACATCTGAGTGACATTTGAGGCTATTCCATCAGCAATGTGATAGTGAGGGTTCCTCCCCACCCCCTGGGACCTCCAAATCTAGGAAGACTTGTCAGTATGTCTTTCTGGTCTACCTTTTTTGAGGATCACATGAAGAGCAGGGTCCCATCAACAGTGCAGGCGAGGTCAGCAGAACTGAAGCAGGGTCACACACAGAGGTGGGCAGTTGTCAGCTGGAAAATCGGGGAGACACTCTGAGTTACGGTTTCTTGGTGTTGACAGGGCTAAGATAGATTCACAGAGATGGAAGTCAAGGGAAATCACTTCACTGCAATGGCACACAGTTCTGAGACCCAGGGCAGGGCATTTACGACTATTCAGACTTTACTTTGTGAGATACTATTATGCCCTCATGATCTTCTGGATTATGGAGAGAGATGACCAGGGCTTGTCCTCTGGTTATACACACTAGTTGTATACTCTCCAAGAGAGACACCGCCTTCATTTGTCAGGAAACCCATTTTAAGTTGTTAGGTCACTGGTAGAATTCCATGCTCATGTCTGCTTTTACCCCATTCATTAAATCCATTGGACTAATCTGACTCAATGACTGTCCATCCATCCCCACTGCTGCAGCCCCAATGCCTGGTGCTCTCTACATTCATATATAGGTACCACTTCCTGGTGTGATGGTGTTGTGGAATATTAGTTTAGAATGTGCTACATTTGTTTATGCCATGGAACATTTGTTTAAAGATGCAAAGATGAGTTGCATTCTTTTTATATTGTATTTGTTTAATTTTATAAACCTGTGTGACTTTGCCTGATTAAAACATATGACTGGTCTAATAAAGAGCAAAATAGCTATCCAGGAGAGGGATAGGTGGCATTTCCAGAAAGGGAGAATAAATAGGAGGAGAAATCTAGCCTCAAAAAAAGGGCAGGAGAGGAGTGATAAAAGGAGGAAAGGAGGACACCAAGGGCCAGACACCCAGACACACAGCCAGCTACAGAGTAAGAAGGTAATAAGGATATAGAATAAAGAAAGGTAAAAATCCCAAAGGCAAAACATAGTTAAGGAGAAATGGGACAATTTAAGTTAGGAAAGCTGGCTAGAAACAAGCCAAGCTAAGTAAGACTAAGTCTCCATGTATTTATTTGTGGGCTGAGTGGTGGCCCCCCAAAGAGTAAAAAAACAACTGCAGATAGCATTAAGAGGTGGAACCTTTGGAAGGTGATTGGGTCACTAGGCAGGGTTCATGAATGAATTAGGTACCAGAGGAGTTTGCACCTTCTACAATTTGAGGGCATTTGAGGACACAATGAAAAGGTACCATTTGTGAGGCTTTAACCAAACATCGACTTTACGGATGCATTTTCCTTGGCTATTATAGTCTCTACAATAGTGTGCAGAAAGTGTTTTAGTTATAAACCATCCAGTTTATGGCAGTTTTTGTTAGAGAAATCATATAGAACCAAAGTACCCACCTTCAGTCTTATGTAATATTGTATCTAGCCCTTATCTGGGTAGAATATCTATCAACCACTTCATCTCTAGTGCCTGTAAGGCTGTGGAATAGTTCTCTTGTCATGGGCTCCAAAGCACAAGAATCAGAGACATTCCTGCCCTACACACCCCAAGGTACCCTGCTTGTATCTCTATCTTATTGCTTAGTATTCCTTTGAATTGACAACTCACTGGGGACCTACTATAATCTTCAACATTATTGTTAGTGGAAGAATTTTCTTTTGTTACCTGATCATATTACTTAAATTGTCTTATTTTGTGTAAATTTGCTAAGGTTGACACTCTAAGATAGGCTTTCTTGTTAATTCGAGGGTTTAGATTTCAGAAATATCAATGCTTCTGAAGATATAACAGCACTAAGGGGTTATAAAGAGAATGAGAAGGAGTTGGAAAAGCTTATCCCAACTTTCTTCCCATTGCATGCCAGCACTCTGTAGCAAGCTAAATGAACTAATTTTTGCAGCATTTTTTTCCTCCCAGGCCTCACCCCTTCGGGTATAAGCAAATGATGCTCTATCTCACCCACTTCTGCCAGATCCTCAACATCTGTCTTTTAGCCTCTAGCCCATTTATTCCTTGGCTCAGTGAGAACATACTGCTCACTAGGCTCTTGGAGACAAAGTAGGGCACTTTGACAATGGGAACAATAAAAGATGTCAAGTCACATGACCTCAGACCTGTCACTCATCATCTTGGTGACCCTGAGAAAATCAACTGTGAAATGAATTAATAAGATTTAAAAGAGTTAATATGGTTAAAATGGCAGACACAGTTTAGTACATATCAGTTATCAGCAATACCAATATTGATTTCCTTGATTAATTGTCAACCATGCTGACACCCATCATCTGATGAATATTAAAATCTTACCTCTGCCTCTGCTCTTGTCAAGCTATCTTCTGTGGTTGAATTGTTGTTCTCAAGTCCATAATTAAAATACATAAGTACATATTCATTATTTAAATATGAAGATAGATGTATATTATACTTAAGTTATTCTAAGAAGCACAGTGACCTAGAGCTAGTCACAACAGAATAGAAGCTATGATGCCAGATCAGTGGCAATAGATAGGTTGAATGACACCAACAATGTCCCAAAAGGACAGAGAAATGAGAGAATTTCTAGAACATTGTTATGAAAACTGTTATAGCAAAGATCATGTCTGCAGAGCATGCTGGGATTCTAATGGAAGACAGCCAGGACTTACTGTGATTAGGTTCAGGAAAACTGCTGATACCTAAGTAGTGCCTTCCTAGTGATGCTTACTCTGTCACTCAGGACCAGAAAGAACTGAGTCACCAAGCAATTCAGCTCTTGCCTTTGTGCACATTCCTTGGAGTCTTTGCAATGACAGTATTCATATGCCCATTTTCCAGACGAGGACACCAAGGCACAGGGAATTTAGATACCCTTGTGAAATGCCAGAAGTCTTTTCAGTGGAAGACCTACTCATCTGTTTATGTTGTCCTGACTTTAAAGTTCAATTTATTGTCACTGTATCATACAGCCTGTTTGTCAGCAGCTGAATCAGCAGAAATAAGTTAAATTGTATGAAATGAACTCTGCTTAGGAAAGTAGACAGGAAGCTAATACATTGTAGGCATATTTAACAAAAAAAGCTGAAATGTAATCACATAAGCCTTGGATATTGGATAAATCTCTTAGGCAGACAAGACAGGCAGAAGAAAGGAGTTATTGAAAGGCTTTATCTGGTGGAATCTCAAGCAATTGCATTAACTATTGAAGAGTCACTTTTAATTTAGGAGGGTGAGAGGAGGCTTTTGCTTCTCTGTCCATAGAGGTCCATTCACCCTGTTCTGTGTTTCCGAAGAGTCTCCCAGCTCAAAGTTCGGACTTCACACCCACTTCATTTCCTTAGCCTGGGGACTTTGAGGTCATGAAAGTTTTTCTTAAAACAATATCACGGGTATTAAAATGTCAGTAACTGAGATCCAGATCTGTGGTTTCTGCAGTCTAGCGTGAATGCTTTCAAATTGATCAGTGAGGTGTTAAATGACTGTGTCCATTACAAGCTTATGGCTACTTATTGTGAATTTTTTAATCTCATATTGTTGGTGATCACTTTTGTTATTTCGACTCAATTTTTATCTTTAGTTGTGTATTTTTTCTCTAGCATAACTTCAATTTCTTTAGCATTGCATTTTTGATTTGTCCATGAAATAAAGGCCTGTGTTCCTTTGATAAACACTCTAGAATACACACCTTTTCTTTTGTATAAAGTGCTTGGATTGCTTCTGAAACAACCTTGGGATTCTATAATGTGTACATTCTGCTGGCCCATAGTCACTTATGTAATGTTCTGAAAATACTGAATAGTATGAATGGCTACATACATATAATTTAGCTTTAAAACATGTACCAGACCTTAAATTTTAGTTGAGGCATATTCTTCAGAGAATTTCTGTAGAGTGTAATGGAAATAATAGTGTAAAAATCATAGACACTAGTATTTTTAAAGCATCTGGGTTTCTTTGAATATTATTTCAGCCACTTGCCCTTCCTTCCTTCCCAGCATTCCTGTTCTGCATCCAGTTCACAAACTACTGTCTAATCCCCATCCTGTGACAAGCCTATTCCAGGTTTTGGTATCTGCAGGGAAGGGCATGGCTGGAGTGAGTAGATGAACAGGAGGCCATAAGAAGGGGAGGGAGATGAAGTGATGGAGCTATGGAGAGGATCTATATCCTGAAGAACCATGTGTGCTGTTGTAGAATCTTCCACTTTGGCTTAAATGTTATGGCAGCCACTTGGAGTACTTGAGCAGAGATGTCACATCATATATTTTTCAAGATTCCTCTGTTGCTGTGTTAAGAACAGACTGCAGAGGAAGGAAAGATAATGAAAACTTAATGAGAAAATTTTGCAATGATACAAGCAAAAGGGGCAGGGAGATTGTTCAGCTGGCTAAGAGTACTTGCTGCTCTTGTGGACAGCCCAGGTTGAATTCCCAGTACATCTGATAGCTCACAATTGTCTATGGCTCACTGTTCCAGGGTATCTTATGCCCTCTTCTGGCCTCTGTGTGCACTGTACACACACACACACACACACACACACACACACACACAAATAAATAAATGAATAAATTAAATAAAATCTTTAAAAGCACAATACAAGCAAAATATGATTGTCAAGAGCTGTAGTGGAAATATAGAAGTATGACTAGATTGTAGATTTATTATGACGGTAGAATTTGCAGGTGGAGTGCATTTTGGGTATAGGAGAAGGGTTTGGGGAAGCTTCCAAGGAGTTGGATCTGAGTTACCATATAAAGCTAAGAGTTGTTACTATAGGAAGCATGAATAATAAAAAATCAGTTTTGGACATGTTTGGTTAGAAATACTTATTGGATGGAGATCTTGTTTACATGGCACTATTTGTCAACCCAGAATTGATTAGGACATTGTGGTTAGAGATAACTCTGTGAAGTTGTGTTTATTACTTTTCTCATCACTGTTAGGAAAAACTTTACTAAACAATTTAGTGGAGGAGAGGCATATTTTGATCTATAATTTCAATGAATATCTTCCCATCCTTGTGGGAAAGCAATGAGGCTGAGGATGGCTCTGTCATTGGAAGTAAGACCTTGTGGTGTGTTTATACATGTTGGTCTATTACAAAGCAGAAAGAGCTTGGGATGGAAAGTGGGATATCATTCACCACTAGTGACTCATCTCATCAGTTTTTACTAGCTGATGAGTTTTACACTGTCTGTCCATACAGTGATGGGGACCAAGTATTAAAATGTATGGATCTATGAAGAACAATCACAAAGAATTGATAACTGCAGACTTTACTGTATAGTTGGTATTAGAAACTATGAGACTTGAAAAGATTTCTAAAAAAGTTTAAAAGACTGCTGTGGAGACCCTAAGGTTCAGAGGTTGGTGAGACAAGGAGGGGTTGATAATGGCAATTGCGAAATGGCAGAATGAGGGCTGGAGAGATGGCTTAGGAGTTAAGAGCATTGTCTGCTCTTCCAGTGATTCTGAGTTCCCAGTGACCATATGGTGGCTCACAGCCATCTGTAATGAGATCTGGTACCCTCTTCTGGCTTGCAGGCAGACATGCAGACTATATACATAATAAATAAATCTTGAAAAAATTGTTAAAAAAAGAAATGGCAGAATGAAAAACGTATACCAAGTGAGAGGGAACAGTCAACATCACAAGCTACCATTACGTATATTAGAATGAGGACAGAGAACCACCCATTGACAAGCATATGGGAAATGGGCAGAGCCTGCAAGATGATTGGGTTGAATATTATGCTGGAAGAGATGCAGAAGGTATCCTAGTCGC
This sequence comes from Cricetiscus sungorus, assembly GCA_030556225.1. Taxonomy (NCBI): domain Eukaryota; kingdom Metazoa; phylum Chordata; class Mammalia; order Rodentia; family Cricetidae; genus Cricetiscus; species Cricetiscus sungorus. The sequence continues at coordinate 21,034,534 of JANBXA010000007.1, forward strand.
TGGGAGAGGATGAGAACTCAAGATGCACTGGCATCTCATGTAATGACTGAGTGCTGCTGAAGGTGGAAATACAAGAGACTACAACATTTCCATCTTTCTCGTGTTCTGACGGGACTGAATGCCCTTTGTGCTCTCTTCATTAATGCTCTAAAATTTACTTATCATTAATTTAGAATTTTCAAGTTTCTTTGGTTTTGGTTTTGGTTTTTTGAGACAGGGTTTCTCTTTTGGTTTGTAGCCTGTCCTGGAACTCTTTTTGAAGACCAGGCTGGCCTTGAACTCACAGAGATCCTCCTGCCTCTGCCTCCCGAGTACTGGGATCAAAGGCATGCACCACCACTACCCGACTTGAATTTTCAGGTTTGTGTACATTGGTGAATTTTGGTAAGAGTACACTGTGCGCCTAATTAAACTACTAGAATGAGAGGTAATTAAGACCTTAATAAGCAAGTATTAAGTATGTCTTAGTTCTTTTCTTGGGGATTATTGTCTGGGAGAATGACGAAAGTAATAGTGATGATGTCAATGGCTGAAATAACAATACTACAAAGGAAGAGGGAAGAAAACCCATTGCATGTTTTATACAGTGCTATGTTTATCAGGAGTTGTCTCATTGGCTCCTCATAGCATATTTATCGTGTAAAGAATGTGACTGTCTCACTTTATAGATAAGGGCATTCAGAGAGGTCAAGTGGGGCTGGTAGTTGAGAAGCCCCTTGCTACACAGCTGGTTTCTTAGCCTTATAATGTATACTTTCAGATACACTGTAAACTCAGTGGAATTGAATCTGGTTGACCCTTGTAACTTTTCAGAAGCCTGGCATCCAGCCCTGTAGCTAAAAGTTTGTTGAGCCAATGAATGAATGTTGACAGCATGCAAACACTGTCCCGAGTCAGTATCTTATAATTCCTGCAATGTTTCATCTGCAATGAGACTCTTAGAGAAAGGCAATAATAAAGTAATAAAAGACTGACTATCTAAGATATTACTTTAGTGATCATCTTATTTATTTTCAATATTGTTTTGGGATTTCTCATTTAAAAAGAGATAAGTCTCATTAAACTAGAATCCCAGAATAACCGGCATGCAATATATATGTGTATATATGAATTTTATTTTCAGTGGTGATGCTCTTTGTATTTAATTTTTATCTCTAATAAAGAATTAAACTGTTTAGTGACCTGAAAATTGAAAATTTTCTCTGTACCAAGACAACAGGGCTCGTTTGCAGACTGAGTGTGAACAAATGCCCCGCAGACACTGCATTAGTTTTTCTACCACTTCAACGTCAAGACTTGTGTTTTCCAGATTAATTATTAGTCTGGGCAAAGACTATGTGCTGTCATTGCTTCACAATTAATACTCAGACTGTTTTGAAAGAGAGATAATTTGGTGTTTTGAAAGGGAGGTAATTTTTGCATTTTCTGGCTCATTCTTCAGGGATGAAAATAAAAGCAGAGAATATACACTTCTCATCTGCATTTCAGGGGGAGCCTGCCGTTGATTAATTAAGTTGTCACCCCACTACAAACAACACGTGTCAGTTATTTTGCAACTTTAATAAAGTTTTTAGAAATTTACATCAAAATTTTAATCAACATTACATGTATTATTTATAATACCCGGGCAGCATCGGTGGTGTATTTATAAGCATTGTGGTACTGGTGCAGAATTTCAAACTTGACTCTTCATTACATTTTAATTTCTGAATTTAGCTTCTCCAGGTGAGTACAGACAGCAAAAAACACAGTTCCCACCCATCTTCCAGGTGAAAATGATTCCCACGCTGTTCAGGGTGTCCTTTAGCCCAGCCCACGGGGAAGGACTGTGACTCTTCTTTCCCTTATGTTTAGTGAATGGCTGACTGCGCCTTTGGTACTGTCACAGCACTCTGGAGGTGCAAGTGCTATATAAGAGTGCCAAAGACCTCAAAGGGGATAGATGATACAGAACAGAGGAACACAGAAGACAGCAGGAAAGGGTGAGTAGGTGGAGGGCTCTATTCCACACATAAAAATTTCATGCTGAGCCTTCCCAAGCTGTTCAAACGAAAGTGATTAGGGCAAGACTAATGTCTTCATGTTACTTAGAGGAAGGAAGACATACTTTTAGAGCTGACTCTAATTTTTATTCTTAGAATTTATACAAAGGAAAGAGCGTGGAGAACACAATTAAAATAAATTTTTTCGTGTGCTGTTTTAGATTGGCACTCATGTTAATTCAAAGAAAGGGAGATTATCATGAAACATTTAGCATCCTTTTGCGTGAGGAGAACAGCTCAGTAAACACAGTGGCTAACTTTTTGGTGTCATCTCACTAAGGCAGAATTAAGATGGGAGACACAGGAGTCTGACCATTTAGAGACAGGGGTAGTATTCACTGTGGTTTGAGGTAAGCAGAATGAAAACATCTCTGCTTATGCAGCAACTAGGCTTTCTAGTTTGAAAGACACAATTTTTAAAGCCTCTATGTATCACAAAAGTGCTTCCCATGGGATGATTGTTCTGTTTATTTAAAAATACCTGTGGGATGAAGGCTTCCCTTTTATAGATTATTGATACCTTGTTAATATTGAAGACACAGAAAAACATGTCTCGCGTTTGGCAGTGGGCAAAGGATTCCACTTTTGGATTAAATGATGAACAATTTTCTTAGAGGGTTACAGTATGAAAACGCATTTGCTCTGTGTCCAATTTGACTAATTAGGGGCCACCAAATGCTCAAAAAGATAGAGCAATCTTTCCGTATTTCCCTTGAGAAGATTGTCTCTTGGCAACTGGCAGGCCACATGACCTTGGAAATATAATTTGATCTGTAAAGAGCTCTTGCTGATTAGAAAAAAGCCAACAAAAATAACATAATAAAATTGGAAAATTTCTCTTATATCTAGGATTATAATTGCTTGCAAAATATATGATCATATTGTGTTTTCATTGTAGCATGTATGTTTCCGCCAGCTTGCCAGTCTGGGCCCACAGCTGCGCCAGCCCCAAATAACACTCTGAGACTCTGTATTTGATACAATCCTGTTGGCCAGTTACCATTACTGTTTATGGGCTAGCTCTGTCTTAATTATTAACCCATTTCTACTTATCTAAGTATTTCCACGTGGTCGTCTTATCAGGGAGCCGCGGCAGGCGTCCTGCTTCTTCCCTGGGCTACATCTCGACTCCTCCCTACTACTTCCTCTTTCCTCCTCCTGGTCTCCTAGCCCCACCTATCTTGTTTCCTATTGGCCACAGAGCTTTATTAACCAGTATGAGAAACACATATACAGAATAACATCTCCCATCATTTCATATAGCCATAAATCAGTTGGAATGAAAAAATCCTACCATTTATTTATTTATTTATTATTTATTGTTTATCTAAACAGCTTTTGCTGTATAGCTCAATCTGGCCTAACCTTATAGACCTCCTGCCTCAGCCTCCCTGGCACTGTGATGAGGGGTGACACTTGCACTATCCCTGTATATGATTCCTAAATTCTGCAGCTCCCTCATGATTCTCAATGTGTGGATCAATGTCACTCTCCTAATGAATTTTGGGCACATTTGTCTCTGTCTCTGAACAGTGGTGCTGGAGAACCACAGGGCCCTGCATTACCTAAGGATTTTGCCTTCCTTGAAAAACAACTTCTGCTTGGGAATGACATCACCTCCACAGAGGATACACACTGCTGGCTTAGCATGGTTTTTTAACACCACCAGTCAGCGTATCTTGTGGGACTGATAAAACAAAACAAAACAAAAACCCAAACCAAACCAAACCAAACCAAAAACATGCCCCTACTCCCTACTAGAATACGGTAAAAACCCTCACTTCCCTTGCTTGTCTCCTGTGTGGGCCCTACCCCTGTAGGTGTTGGGTTTTGCAGTCTCTGCTCTATAAGTCTAGAAATAAATAATAGCTGAACCTTCTGAGGGATTTCTGGGTGGAGCCTATTGTCTGTGAGTACCCTGGGTTCCATGACCTAGGCCTTTTGAGTTGAAGAGCAATCTTTTCCTTCTGTGATTTCCTTAGGTGAACTCAGGTTAAATAGCTTTTATTTCAGGTTAGAGATGACCTGGGATGTGTTTCAGCTTGGATACAAAGGGTATCTCTGTTAAACTGGCAGTGGCCTGTACTCACAAACAGTTATTGTGATTCACTCCTGTGTACTGCATGTGGTCACTGACAACAGTGACACTTTGTCTCCATTGCTGAGCACAGTAGTGGGTTCAACAACAAAGTTCTTCTGGTTCCCCAGTCTCTGTGTTGGGGTGCTTGGTAAAAGCTATATTAATTAATGAGAGACTTAGTTTTACTCATCAAATGTTAAAGGTTTAATCACACATCTGTCTCTTCTTCCTGTGTGTGTGTGTGTGTGTGTGTGTGTGTGTGTGTGTGTGTGTGTGTGTGTGAGAGAGAGAGAGAGAGAGAGAGAGAGAGAGGGACTATGGGCATGATATCTGAAGCACTGGATCCTCTGTAGCTGGAGTGAGCCCCCTGGCTGGGCATTGAGGCCATTTTTCACTCTCTCTGAGCTCTCCCTCCAGGCCCAGAGAAACTCTACAGTAGCCAGGCTTTAAATACTGACAGTCAGAATTGTCAGCAGAAGCATAAGGACTGCGCTGATTTGCTGACCACCACTGCAGCTCAGAGTGGATGAGATTTATCTTCAAAGTGTTTTCCACTTCTTGCTAATGAAGCCTATATGTTTGTTGAGTCAGACAAAAAAGAAACAGCATCAAAAAGAATTAGAAAGAATTATTTTGGTGTCATGAGGCAAAGATAAGGTTCAGCTGTTGGCATTTGTCTGAAATCTGGGAAGTGGCATGATAAATCAGAGCTCCACACATCATATCTACCAAGAGTCTTTAGTGACCTACAGACTGAAGTTGTATTATCTGCCCTAATAAAGCCACACAGAAACCCTAATCTCCAGTGTTATGGTGGTTGGATATGAAGTCTTTACAAGGTGGTTAAATCATGAGGTGGGAGCTCTTATGAACTAGGTTAATGTCTTTTTATTCCGAAGGAAGGTCTTTCTATGAATACTGAAATTTGTCTTGACTTCCCGTGTCCCACAACTGTGTTAATAAATCACCATGGTGGTGGTTTATCAGCTACCTAGCCTGTGGCATTCTGTTACTGCAATTTGAACTGGCTGAAGGAAATTGATCCAGGCTAAAACAGTAATAATAAGTATTCCTGAGACTTGCTCTTACAGGTTCTCTTTCTGGAGTCAGATGAGGCAACAACCTACTAAAATGTAAATCACTTGACTTGATGAACTCCAGAGTATGTAAGTGCTAACACCTGAAGGATGCTTTTTTTTTTTTCAAAGACCTAATGGATTAGTCTTGTTGGGAGGTCATTAGGTTTCTGAACTAGCTGAGCATCTCATAGCAGATGGTACTTGGTAGGCCAGGATATTTTGAGCATCATGTCTATAAAAAGAGGTAAGCAGTACTATTTGGGGAGTTCTTTTCTTTCTCTGTCTGTGTGCACTATATCTTGTGGAAGAGTAGGTGGTATGAACAGACCAATTATCAGTTTTAAATAGAATAAGTGTATGTCTCTGTGATTGCAATTAAATCCTATATAAAGACTCTTAGTCACTAGCGGCAGAAAATCAACTCAAGGACTTTAACAGAAAGGGGACTGGTTAGTTCCTATTTTTGAAAAGGAGAGATCCAGGTATTTACCAATTTTGGCCTCCTCTATCTTTTCAGTTCTGTCTTCTGTGATAGCATTGTCCTTAGGCTGGGTCCTCTAGGAGAAGCCTGGGCTGGCCTCTGGGAGCTATGGGTTAATTGGATTTGGAGCTACAGAGCACAGAATGTTTCTGTCTCTCAAGAGAGTCAAGAAAAGGGCTGAGTGTGTTCTAATTGGCAGGACTGAGTCATGTGATTATTCTAAGACCAACCACTAAACTCAAATAAATGTGGCTTCGATTGGCCTGGAAAGCGTTAAATGTTTACTCTAGTGGTTTTATGACTGAAGTACTGAAATGGAAATACCTGGGATTATAATGGTCCTTATTCAAGTGAAAATAGAGTGTAGATGCCAAATGTGAGGAAACAAATTGAGGAGATGGCTCATTAGGGAAAGTGTTTGCTGTGCAAGCATGAAGACTTGAGTTGAATTCCCAGCACCTACATGAAAAAGTGCCTTTAATTCTGGTGTTATGGAAAGATCCTGTGGGGTTTGCTGATCAGCTTGTCCAGCCAAACCAGTGTGCTCCAAGTTGAGGAGAAACCCGCATCAAAAAGAAGGTGGAGAGCAGTAGAAGATGACATCTGAAGTTCGCCTCTGGCCTGAATGTGTGCATGCATGCACATTCCTCTACATGTACATATATGTACACATGCACCAAACATGCATTGAAAGATTTAAAAACAAAAGTAGAATTATGGCTGAACAACCACACCTCACAAATTTTTCATCACAGAGAGAAATAGAATAGCAATGGCAACTTCTGTGGGTTTTCAGAAACCACAGGATCTGCCTTTAACTCACAGGAAAGTGTGCATAGGAAAGACTGTTGTGAAGGTCTTTCTTATCATTCCTACAAGTTCATTTTAGCATCATGAACTCACCTGTGCAAAGGTTTTCCAAATCCAATGTAGTCATAGAACTTATCCAAGAAAATTGTCTAGAAAAAAATTTGTGTGTGTACGAGGCACAAATACTATGGCACATTTGTGGAGGTCAGAGGACAACTCGTAGGAGCTGATGATCTCCAGCCATCAGATGGCCCAGGGATCAAACTCAGGTTGTCAGTCATGGCAGCAAGCACATTTGCCTTCTGTGCTGTTTTTCTAGCCATGAAAATATTTTAAAAATCTTACTGGTGACTTCCTGATTAGAGTGAAAAGATTATAATTCATTTTGTGGAAGATGCATACAGAAAAAGTTGAGTCTTAAAACAAATCAGATCCCAAGAAGTCACCACTCCACAGGCCCAGCCGCTCCTTGATGAAGCCACAACTTGGATGTATTTGTTCCAACACTCTGGAAAGATGAATAACAGAAAAACAATGAAGGCTCCTTGGATATGTGAGAGAACAAGAACAATATGATAAAGAAATTTGCTTGCACAATAACTCTTGGTATGTCTGATGCTTTTAATCATTCCTATTAAAAATATAGACAAAATTTCCAAGTCCATTGGGCTGTTATGACAAGAAAATTCTCCAGATTTTCTGTGAGCACCATTCTAATCCTCTGATTCCTATCACATATCCAGATGAGTGAGAAATCTTCCGTGGTGAGAACTCAGCTTGGGCCTCTCCACAGCTACAGGGTTCCTCCACGTGACATCAGCAACTTCCAGAACAGATTTTGCAGGCAGAACTCCAAGCCATTAATGAAGGTGCTTGCTTCCAAGACAACAGAATGTGCAGAAACCTAGATGGCAACCTGGTGAGATACTTCACGGACTAATAAAAAATGACGTTTCAGAAAATTCTGGTTTCAGAAGCTGGGCTAAGAATGTGAAGAACTGTTCAGTTTGCACATTGGCTTACAGATGTTTCTACTTCCTCTTCTCCCAAATAAATTAGTATCAACTCATGATAATTAAAGATGTCAACAGATGCAGTTAGAGCACATGTTTAGAGCCAGGGGAGCATTGTGGAAGAGAGGGAGAAAGAATGTAAGAGAGAGGTTCTTCTGAAAAAGGAGAACAGGAAGTGGGTGGGGCATTGGATCCCAGAGGAGGGGAGGGGAGGGAAGGGGAGAAGGTAAATAAGGTCAAGATTCATTGTCTGAAATTCTCTAAGAATTAATAAAATATTATACTGAGTGAAGAAACCCAGACCCAGAAAAGACCAAATTAAAAATAAATAAATAAAAGCAGTAAGAAGTAATCAGACATAAAAAACTACCAGAAATATTTATTACTTTATATTATGAATGCATACACACATGGAGGCCAGAAGTTTATGTCTAGCATCTTCATTGACCCTCCTCCATTTTATGCATTGAATCAGGATCTCTCAGTGAACTTGAGCCTGGAAAATTAAGATTGATTTAGTGAGCTAGCTTGTCCCAGGAATTCTTTATTTCTATCTCCCAAGGGCCATCCATCCTCTATGCCTATGGCTTTTAGACCCGAATTCTAATTTTCACACTCACACGCACATTCAGTCTTTCTGTCACCAAGCCATCATCTTCACAGCCCCAGGAAATGTCTTTACAAAAAGATGTTTTAAAAAGGGCGCTTGGTAGGGAACCACATACATAAAATCTCACTTTCAGTTGCACAGAAACTTGGCTAAAAGTCAGCATTCATTGGGAGGCTTCTGGAGAACCGGCTTTCCTGGCAGGGGGATGGTTAGGATGGGTTCTCTGTCTTCCTCAGGGTGCCCTGGTTTTAAATTGCTGGCATTCTAATTTTGTGACACCGTTTCCTGGTTGCATTTCTAAAAAATCTTTCCCCAATGTCATGTACCAAATATTAATGCAAACTGCTTAATAAAATAAGCAATTTAATGGAAAGGCCAAGTCCTACCTCTGCCCAAATTAAATCAGTGTTTGCAAAACCCACTTTGATGTGAAGGGTCCTCTTGGATCAGGAATCTGCTTGCCCTGGTGCGGAGGAAGGATGGAGTTAAACATGCTTTAGCATTTTGATGACGAGGAAGGCCTCATGGCTGAGAAGACATATTTAATTTTATTTTTTCTTATTCAGAGCTGATACCCCCTTCTCCTGTCTTTATTTTGCAGGCTCTCTGTTGAGCTGGCACAAGTGTGCCGGTTTAAAAAAAATGATGATGTTATCTATTTACTATTCAAATGCAATTTTAAATGGTTTGGCTCAGCACATTTGAATCAAAAATCCTATTAAAGATGCAATATTCCTCTGCTACGTTTTTGCTGGGCGCATTCACACAACATTCCCTTTCTCTATCGGAATATAATACTGTATACCTGTTCAGAGTGATGTGATTTCCAGCTTTGACTCTGCAGTCGTTAAACAGGCTGTTCACCTTCCTATCATGGAAATTTGGTATTCATGCATAATTTCCCCCCTACATTTGCAAAATACATTATTAACCACGTGATCATGCCTCTGCTCCGCTCTATAGCCTTTTCATTTGAAATATTCCAACTTATTATTTTTGCTTCTACCATCTGATCGAAATCATGAAATTGCTGAGTTGAGATAAACATCCTATTCCTTTCTCCTTCCTTTTTCTTCCCTTTTCAACAGCGATGGAATTCTTTTAGGAATGAGGGATGAAGAAAGGGCAAATTGATCATTTATTACACAGTAAAAAAGTTTTGATCTCTGGGTTAGTGTGAAGCACGCTTAAGTATAAAAATTTTGCATGTAGTTAACTGCCTAATTGCATGGTTAAATGAGCTGTAAGCGCAAAAGCAGCTGATAGCTTGGATCAGTCAGTTTTAGCCAGTTCTAGAACACGAGGCTGTGCTTCTCCTCTGGTAATTTTTGAACTTCTTCAGATACACTGTTTATTAAGCAAGCCAGACTTTCTGCTTGGGCAGCGTTTTCCAATTACAGAGTAGTGTTCCCTGCAGCAACGAGAGAGATGGAATCAGAGGCTGCACATGCGCTGTGGACTACTCCAGGCGGTCCACAGCCAGGGAGTCCAACTCTCGCCCATCTTTACTTTCTCAGTGGGCTGCAGGTGCATTTTGACATATTTTGTGTGGTGACTACATTTGAGCATGCTGCCTCCAGTAATTTCAATCACTCATCCAGGATCCAGGGACTGCCTGTATGAAGTACCTGGAACCCAATCCCATTAATTACAGCAAGTGAAATGCAGTTAAGTTGTTGGCTACGGAGTGTGGGCACACTCTTTCATTTATGCATATGCTTATACTCACTCACGTTTGTGCTGGCAGCACAAGACACTAGTAATCAAAAGAACTTGAATTTGTCCTCCAAAGCGGGTGAAGGAGAGGTGTGAGATTTTTAGCAAGAGGCAGGCAGAGAGCAGGTGATGTTTCTAAGGAGATGGTTTAAGTAGATGTGTGGAAGGCCAATGTAGATTTTAGATGAGCCGACTGAGAATCTCCTACCTTAGAGCTGTTGTAGCACAAGCCAGTGGGGACCTCCCCCCAAGGCTCTAAAGGTGTTTAGTGAACCCGGGAGAGTTTAAAAACCATCTTACATAAGAGTAGCAAACAGAGAAGGTCCTAGTATACTCTTCTGAGTGTCACTGTCCAGGCTTTACAAAAGACCGTTTGAAGGAACAATTTTCTGCACTAAAATTATTGATGCTAAGAGTTTGCAAAGTGGCATCTTTTTTCATAACCACGTGCTGATGTTCATACACACCGTCTCAGTCATGGGTACAATAAAAAAAATCCTTGGACCAGTACCTTCTACTTGAGTTTATAACCCATGTGTGTTGACATTTATCCCTCACACGAACGCTAAGGGATGGTCTTGGGAAGGGATTATTGTTAAGAGTTAGATTTTAGGACCCATACATCAACCTTTGTGCTACATGATACTGGCTGACCTTATACAGTCTTACAAACCAGGCACAGCGTTGCCTTATAGGACTGTGGAGAAGACAAAGAGTTAATAATAAAGAAAGCTGAAGTATCCACTGCAAAGTAACTCATTATTGTTCGTGTATTAGTAAGATTGGTTCCATACATGTATTCCTGGGGCACATGGGAGACCTACTTCTGGAGATCATGTCTGTATCTCCTGAGGATCATTGTATGTGTATCTTGATGCTGTCTACTTTTCTATAGACTAGGCTCCAGCCTTTCCTATGGCTCCTCTACTTGGGCTCCCTGCCAGTGAATGGTCTGCCTGGATCATTCTTGCCATTGCTTTTGCATGCATTATTTCCCTGGCTCCTCCAGCCCATATGGACATCTTCAGGTTTTCTGTCAGATGCTGAGACTGACCAAGGGACCTAGAGATGATTTCTGTTTCTCATCAACCTGTTACTGCCTGAGAACCATGAGTCAAATAAGCTAGTGTTTATGACCATCTAGGGAAACAAAGCAAACTTAACAGAACAAGGTAGCTTAGATTTTTTTTCCTTATTTGGATCTTGAGACATAGATGAATAATGTTTTAATAGTAACCTAGCTGTGCTGGATAGTTTTAAATCAACTTGATATAAGATAGAATAATCTGAAAGGAGGGAACCTCAACTAAGAAAATGTCTCCATACATGGGAGAGGGCCTAGTCCCTGCTCCAAATGATATGACAGACTATTCCAACCAACACACCTCTCTCTAGATTTTAAGAGCAAATTATACTAATACCCCATCAAGATAAGTATTTAGTTCAGCATTTCTAACATCTTGTCAAATTATTAAAAATTTATTGACTAGCTTGTTTTTAAAGATATTTCACCCTTGGGGGTAGTTATATTACATAATTAAGTATTGGCATAATTGAAAATCCAGGTATCTGAAACTGATGATCTGCTTAGGAATGATGTATGTACATGGACCCCCAGAAAAGGGGAAAGGGACAAGATCTCCAGGGCAAATTGGGAGCGTGGAGGGAGGGGAGAGGGAGTTAGGAGAAAGAGAAAGAGTTGGCGAGGGCATAAGGAAGCAGGAAGATTGAGTCAGGGAAAAAATAAAGGAGAGTAAAAGAGAGAGAGAAACACAGAGAGAGATGTGAGAGAGAGAGAGAGATGAGAGAGAGAGAGAGAGAGAGAGAGAGAGAGAGAGAGAGAGAGAGAGCATAATAGATATATAGGTAAGAGAAATCTAGTACTAGCGAAATGTTCAGAGACCTACAAGGATGACCCCAAATAACAATCTAAACAATAGTAGAGAGGCTAACATAAATACCTTTCCCCAGTAAAGAGATTAATGACTACCTAATATACCATCCTGGAGCCTTCATCTAGTAGCTGATGGAAGCAGAAGCAGACACCCACAGCTAAACACTGAGCCGGACTCCTGGAATCCAGTTGCAGAGAGGAAGGAGTGATGAGCAAAGGGGTCAAGGCTAGGCTGGAGAAACCCACAGAAACTGCTGACCTGAACAAGGGGGAGCTCACGGACCCCAGTCTAATAGCTGGGAAACTAGCATAGGATAGACCCAGACCTCCTGAATATGGGTGTTAGTTAGGAGGACTGGGCAGTCTATGGGGCCTCTAGTAATGGATCAGTATTTATCCCTAGTATATGAATGGATGCTGGGAGCACATTCCACATAGAGGGATGCTCCCTCAGCCTAAACACATGGGGGAGGGCCTAGATCCTGCCTCAAATGATATAACAGACTTTGAAGACTCCCCATGGAAGACCTCACCCTCCCTGAGGAACAGAAAGGGAATGGGATGGGGTTTGGGAGGGGGATAGGGGAGGAGAGGAGGGTGATGGAACTGGGATTGGCATGTAAAACAGCTTGTTTCAAACTTAAATGAGAAAAAAATATTATTAAAAACAAAACAAAAACATGCCTCCATAAGACCCTGTTGTAGGACGTTACTGATTGGTGGTGGAGGGTCTATCAGTCAGCTTTCAGAAGCTGTGTCCCAGAGGTGGTCAAGGTTGTATCTTCTGAGGGTACCCAGCCTTGGTAGTATTAGAGTCACCAAGGTGCTACTACTGGTTTTGAAGACATGAAGGGGTCATGGAGAATAGCTGAGGCTTGGTGCTGTCAAAGGTCAGGAGAGACTACTATTGGTGAAGGTGAGGCTGAAGTAGCAGTTGAGACCCAGGGTTTAAGGGGTCATGAAGAAAAGTTGAGGCTCAGCACCATGAAGAGAACACAGGAGGGGCTATAGGTGAAGGTGCAGGCCAGCTGCAGCAGAAGAGAAGACCCCAGCAGTTTTTGAGCTGCTACAACCATAGGATGGTTAATGGGACATCAGCAGTGGAGGGGTGAAAGTTTGACTTCTTCCTTTCTAATTTCTATCCCCTTGATCTCCTTTTGTTGTCTTACTGAGCAAGCTAGAACTTCAAGTACAATATTGAAGAGATATGGAGAGAGTGGACAGCCTTGTCTTGTTCTTGATTTTGGAGGAATTTCATTGAGTTTCTTTCCATTCAGTTTGATGTTGGTTGTTGGTTTGCTGTATATTGCTCTTATTATGTTTAGGTATGTTCCTGTTTTCCCTGATCTGTCCAAGACCTTTATCGTGAAATGGTGTTGGATTTTGTCAAAGGCTTTTTTCTAGCATCTAGTGTGATGATCATGTAGTTTTTCTTTTTCAGTTTGTTTATATGGTGGATTACATTGATAGATTTTTTTGTATGTTAAATCATCCCTGCATCCCTAGGATGATGCCTACTTGATCATGGTGGATGACTTCTCTGATGAGTTCTTAGATTTGTTTTGCTAGTATTTTATTGAGTATTTTTGCATCAATGTTCATGAGGGATATTGTTCTGTAGTTCTCTTTCTTAGTTATGTCTTTGTGTGGCTTGGGAACCAAAGAAATTATAGCCTCATAAAAAGAGTTTGGCAATGAACCTTCTGCTTATATTGTGTGGAACAATTTGAGGAATATCGGTATTAACTCTTCTTTGAATTTCTGGTAGAATTCTGCACTGAAGCCATCTGGCCTGTGGTGAGAGATGCCATTCTGTAAATATGTTTCTCTTATTGGTTAATGAATAAAGCACTGTTGGCCAATAGGAAAGCAAGATAGGCGGGACTAGGAGACAAGGAGGAGAGAGGGAATAGTAAGAAGCAGTCAGCATGGAGAGACTGGAGAGAGCAGAACCCTGGCCCCTCTCTCTGGTAAGATGGGACCATGTGAAAATACTTAGATTAATAGAAATGGGTTAATATTTAAGACAGAGCTAGCCAATAAGAAACTAGTAACTGGCCAACAGAATTATATCTAATACAACATCTCTGTGTGTTATTTGGGGCTGGTGTGGCTCAGCAGTGGGGCCAAACTGACAGGAGAAAAACTACTCCTAACAGGCATGGGGCTTCTTTTGGTAGAATGACTTTTGGTGACTGCTTTTATTTCATTAGGAGTTATAGATTTATTAAAGTTGCTTATCTTTTCTTGATTTAATTTTGGTAAGTGATAGCTATCTGTAAATTTGTCCATTTTCTTTAATTTTTTGAATTTTGTGAAGTACAGGTTTTCAAAGTATGACCTGAAGAGTCTCTGGATTTCTCAGTGTCCATTTTTATGTCCCCTTTTTCATTTCTGATTTTGCTAATTTGCATGTTCTCTCTCTGCCTTTTAGTTAGTTTAGACAATATTGTTTATTTTCTCCAAGAACCAACTTTTCGTTACATTGATTCTTTGCATTGTTTTCTTTGTTTCAACTTTATTGATTCCAGCCCTCAATTTGCTGGCAGCTACTCTTTTTTTTTTTTTTTTTGTTTTGTTTTGTTTTGTTTTAGAGCTTTCAGTTGTGCTGTTAATTATCTAATGTGACTATCCTCTATTTTCTTCATGTGGGCACTTAATACAATGAACTTTCCTCTTAGTAGTGCTTTCAAAGTGTGCCATAAGTTTGGGTATGCTGTGTCTTCATTCTCATTGAATTCTAGGAAATCTTTAATGTCTTTATTTCTTCCTTGACCCAGGAACGGTTCAATTCAGTTTCCATGAGTTTGTTGGCTTTCTTCAATTTGTATTGTTGTTGAATTCTAACTTTAAACCACAGTGAGCTTAGAAGATACAGGGGATTATTCTTTTTTTTTTTTTTTTTTTTTTTTTTGGTATCTATTGAGGTTTCGATTTTAGAGAACTTTCCATGTGGAGCTGAGAAGAAGGTATATTTTTTTTGTGTGTTTGGGTGGAATGTTTGATAGATGTCTGTTAAACACAATTGAGACATCACTTCTGTTAGTCCTTTTGTTTCTTGGTTAAGTTTCTGTCTGGTGATCCCGTCTAGCAATGAGAGTGAAGTATTGAAGTCTCCCACTATAAGTGTGTGAGGTTTTTTGTGTGAGTTGAGCTTTAGTAATGTTTCTTTTATGAATGTGGCTTTGTATTTAGGTCACAGATGCTCAGAACTGAGACTTATTCTTGGTACATTTTCCTGTTAATATGAAATGGACCTTCTTCATCTCTTTTGATTGATTTTACTTTGAAGTCTAATTTGTTAGATATTAGGATAGCTACACCAGCTTGTTTCTTGAGTCCATTTGATTGGAAAATCTTTTCCCAACCCTAAACTCTGAGGTAATGTCTGTCTTTGAAATTGAGGTATGTTTCTTGTATGCAGTGGGAGGATGGATTCTGTCTTTGTATACATTCTGTTAGCCTGTGTCTTTTTATAGGTGAGTTAAGACCATTGATATTGAGAGATATTAATGACCATTGATTGTTAGTTCTTGTTTGTTTTAGGTTTGTTGGTGGTGGCAGATTTTGTGTGTGGGTCTCCCCCCTTTTTCTTTAGGCTTTTGGTACAGTGGGATTATCTATTGCCTGTTTTTTTTTTTTTTTTTTTTTTTTTTTTTTTGAGTGTAGTTAACTTGGTTTGGTTGGAGTTTTTCTCCCAGAATTTTCTGTAGAGATGAATTTGTGGAAATGTATTGTTTAAATCTGGCTTTGTCATGGAAAATCTTGTTTTCTCCATTTATAGTGAGTGAAAGCTTTGCTGGGTATTGTAGTTTGAATTGGCATCCATGGTCTCTTAGTGCTTGTAGAACATTTATCCAGGACCTTCTGGCTTTCCATTGAGAAGTTGGGTGTAATTTTGATAGGTCTGCCATTATATGTTACTTGGCCTTTTCTTATTGCTGCTCTTAATATTTTTTCTTTTTTCTGTTAGTTTGGTGTTTTGACTATTATGTGGTGAGAGGATTTTTGTTGTTGTTCAGTCTATTTGGTGTTCTGTAAGCTTTTTGTACTTTCATAGGCATGTCTTTCTTTAGGTTTGGAAAGTCTATGATTTTGTTGAATATGTTTTCTGTACCTTTGAGCTGTAATTCTTCGCCTTCGTCTATACTCATTATTCTTAGGTTTGGCCTTTTTATGGTGTCCCACATTTCCTGGATATTTTGTGTTAGGGATTTGTTGGATTTAAGATTTTCTTTGGTTGATGAATCTACTTCCTCTTGTGAGTCTTCAACACCTGAAACTCTCTCTTCCATCTCTTGATTTTTTTGTATTTCCTGATCGTTTACCTAGCTTTTCTATTTCCAGCATTCCCTCATTCTGTGTTTTATTATTTCTATTTTGGTTTTCAAGCCTTGTACTGTTTGAATTATTTCCTTCACTTGTTTGGTTGTTTTTTCTTGGCTTTCTTTGGGAGATTTGTTTATTTCTTTTGGTTTGCCTTTTCCTCCACTTGCTGTATTTTTTGTTGATTTTTTCCCTCCATTTCTTTAAGGGATTGTCTCATATCCTCTTTGAGGGCCCCTATCATCTTTATAAAGTTTTTTTAAGCTCCTTCTCTTCTGCTTCATCTATGTTGGTATGTTTAGATCTTGCTGGTATAGAGTCCTTAGATTCTGGTAGTATCATATTGGTCATTTTATTGTTGAATGTGTTCTTATATTGTCACCTTCCCCTCCCTTCTTCCAGTGGATGCAAGTGAGCTCTTTTCTCTCTCTCTCTCTCTCTCTCTCTCTTCTCTCTCTCTCTATTTCTCTCTCTCTCTCTCTCTCTCTCTCTCTCTCTCTCTCTCTCTCTCTCTCTTTCTTTTCAGCTCCCAGTGGGTTTTGGTGTGTAAAGACTTCGATGTCAGTTAACTCTGGATGGTCCCAGCTCTCTGGGAGTTCTCAAGCAGGAGATGTAGAAGGGCAGGACTTTGATGAGGACAGAGTTGGGATGGTTTAGTGTGCCAGGGTGGGTGAGTAGAGTTCTCTCTAAACAGCTTACTTCACTTATCAGTGACAGGGAGCATAGGTTTGTTTTAGGGAAGTGAGTATTTGAGTGCTTACATGCTTAGGGCAGATCTTGGTCCATCAGACATGCTCTATTGGTACAAGCTAAAATAAGAAGTTAAGTCCTACCATTGAAAGAGAAAGAAAATTGGATAACAAGATACTGAATATTTATAATTATATGTTTTAAAGGCATAAACATAGACCTTGCATCCTGGCTTATGTGATAGCATCAATAACAAAGGGGAACATTTTAAATTAATATTTTCAGAGAATAGGAAAGTTAACAAATTCTCTTCCTATTGGAAAATTTAAAATTAAATTTGAAAGATTTTGGAAATGCCACTCTCTTGTCCTGAGGCTTCTTTTGAACTAGGTCAATGGAAGTTCTAGAAATTCATGGGTCAGTGTGAAATTTACATCATAGTCTAAAGATCCAAATTGGTCAGTTGGGCACCAATGATTTCATACAAACCCTGAGTTTTTGTCATTTGTGATGGTGCCATTTTTCAAGTGATATTCCTGTAAATACTGAATAATAATATGTCCCAGACAGAGGCCCTGGGGGACACAGAAGAAAATGTGAGCAGAACAGAATTAAAACTGACAAGAACTGGAGACAGCCTGTAAGATAAATAGTGAGCTGGGCTCCGCCAGGCAAGCCTGGCTGTAAGACATTCAGATGATAGCGTGATTGATAGACTCAGCTCTGAGGAAATGTCCAGCAATGTAAGAACAGATCAGTATTGAGAGATAAATCATCCTGCAATCATGCTGCGATCTTAACACTAATGGGGTTGAAAAACAGCACAGTTTTGAGGGAGGTCCTGAGATAATTGTTTCCTAACAACCTGCTATGTGTATTGGCAAGGAAGTTAAATCAAACTCAGGACAGCATTGCAATGCCAGTGTTCTGGCGACTGGGAGAGCAGTAGTCTCTCTAGAGAGGGCTAGAGTATGTACAGCTCTTGGACTACTTGCCAAATTAACAGGGGGAGAGCCTCCTTTGTGTTGTGAATACACCGTTCAGATTCTGATTTAAAATTGCTACCTGACTGTCCTGCCTGCCTCCAGAGTTTGTACTGTTGGTCTCCAAAGGGCATCAGACTGTCTGTCAGTCTTATGGGTCTTATGGGACTTCAGGACTTTTGTTGTGTGTCAGCAAACACTCATGGTGAGTAGGTTGAGCGAGCAATTAAGGAGGAAGAAGAGAGTAGAGACGCAGGGTACAACACATAGCAGCTTTAGGGATCTCAAAGAATGCAGTCAAGAGGACCATTGAGAAGCCCAGTATGAGGAGGTACAATTAGCAAAGACAAAATGGCAGGAGTAATCTTATGGATGCTTGAGTTATCTGTTCCTGCTCAGGGACTTGGGAAGTCTTAGTACAAATTGGAGAGAGTGTGAGACAAGAGGCCTCTTCTAAAGGTCTTCCTGTGCAAGAGCAGTTGGTGGATGAGCTCTTCTTCTATTGGTATTGGTTCCCACAGCACAAAGGACAAGTCATGGAGGTGAGTTGGAATGATGTGTTCACAGTTTTGTCTGGGTAACTGGGGAGATTTTAAAGTTGGTTTCAGAACTTCCTTCTCACAGGACATCTTCCAAGAGTTATGTGCCATTTTGACAGTCATTTCACCTCTAGGAGTGCTACCAGCTCACAGTAAATACCCTTTTGTTACTTGCATTTTAGATACACTGTATATAATATATAAAATTTGCATATGGATAAATATTATTTTATAAACCTATCTTTACACTATATATTGCATACATGTATGAATCCATATTAATATTTACTAAAATGTAAATGTAGATTTATAAAAATATATACCATAAAGTGATTAAAATAAACACACACACACACACACACAAACACACACACACACACACACACACACACACACACACAGACACTTAAACAAAGCGTGCACATTCCTTGTCTCAGGACCCTCTGAAATGTCTTTTCTGCCTGTTTTCCAGGTGAGGTCAGCAAAGTTGGAGAAAAAGCAAGACACTTCTTGAAGCTAACATTAGAATTGGGGTCAGGCTCCATTCCTCTGCATCCCTGTCCCCCAGTCTCTTGGACTCATTTACTGAGGATTTTTCCAAAGCTGTGTTTGTTCATGTGGTGAGTGTTCTTCGTTCTGTAGTCTCTCCCATTGCACAGAAGCACTGAATGGCGACAAAGTTCCTTTCACCTGAGATTCTATGGGGTCACCATTCTCTTTAATTGCTGAGGCAGTCCAGCCGAACACACTTTGAACTGTTTATAAAAGAGCCTCTAGGACCGTTAGGCTTTCTGAATACAGCCTATTTTCATGAAGGACCAAGTTTATTCATGGCCTGAGGCAGAGACCAGGACAACTGAAACAGGGGCATCAGGTTAGATGAGATCACTGTAGTTCTTAGGACTCTCATGGCTTTTGACTTGGTAATACTTTTATCTGTGGGAAGACTGGAAGGCTGTCTCTCTCCCTTCAGACCCCCTTTAGAAGCCCATTCAAACCATAAGAAGGCTTTAAATTTATCCAGTGAATTTGAAAGTTGGAAAGTAAATGTTAGAGATAATCTGGACTTGAAATTTTACACCACAGATGGGGAAACTGAGCACTAAGTCTTAAAAGAAAAATCAAAATTCGCTGACACTCACATAAAAACTGTCAAAGGTCAAATTCCTGTTTGTCCAGAACTTCCAAAGTTTTAAACCAAGAGTCCATAGTTTCGAGGGTGCTGATCATCCTGCCCTGAACTCTAATAGCACAGTGTGTCACTGCATGGTCTGCAAGAGTAACACTATTAGAGGGGAATTGCAAGCTGAGGTCATTGATAACTTTCTGGGAGTTGGACGACTGCACCCCAAGTGTTGTGTTTGACTTATGTGGCAGGAAGCAGTCAGACATGCAGCACATACTTGCTGGACAAATGAGCAGTGAATGTAGCCTCTGGAAACAAGTGCAGGTGGCGTTCATTTTTCTGTATCACTCTAGTTCCCATCAAAAATGTGTCCATGGAGATTTGCTCTCCCACTTCCTTGATTGCGCTTTTTTCTTGGGGTGGGTGAGAGTAAATTGCATGTAACCTGTGCAGCTACAATGGTGACTGCCATCCCAAGGTGTTTTGGTATCTTTGAATCAGCTCCCCAATATGTCATCAGGTATAAAGAAAGAAGACTAGC
Source organism: Cricetiscus sungorus (assembly GCA_030556225.1). Taxonomy (NCBI): domain Eukaryota; kingdom Metazoa; phylum Chordata; class Mammalia; order Rodentia; family Cricetidae; genus Cricetiscus; species Cricetiscus sungorus. The sequence continues at coordinate 21,054,464 of JANBXA010000007.1, forward strand.
ATAGTGAATGGGGGGGGGACAAATCCCCCATGGGGGGTTGTTGGATAAAGAATTTTTAGATAATTCACATACCGGCTTTGGAAATGTGTAGAGAAAAGTTCTGGGTTAAGGATTTCTGAAACCCTTGATTTCTTTGCTGTCAGGTGATCTGCTGAGGGCTAGCCTGGGGAACATACATGGTGTGAGGTCACTACTAAGATTCTCCTAGTTGACAGGCACTGGATAGTTATAGGAAGCGTAGACATGGCCAGCACCTTTCAGGTCTCTGGGAGCAAAATGTCCTGAGATCTCAAGCATAGATCAGAATGAGGTAGGACAACTGCCTCATTGTACCCATTATTCTGCGATTGCTCTGTGACTTTATTGGGACATAGGCATGGGTGGGAACTGGTGATGAAGCTTACATTAGTTATTGGTTCTGGTGGAGGTAATTAAGTTTCTTTTAGCAGGTCATATAAGGTGAGAGTTATAGTTTTGGGTAATCTATGAAATCCACATTATCCTTGCCGTTATCATCATAGGTCACTGAAGGTTGACTATACTTATTCCTTATCTGTCCTAAGAGAACTCAGAGAGCACTTGTTCTTTATTTCCAGTAAAATCTGAGCCATAAATTTGTCAGTTTATCAAGCAGCCTTATAAACACCCAGGGACCTCTGTGAAAGAGGGTTTGGTTACAAGTGTGTTTTTGTGAGTTTGTTTGTGTTACAAATATCACCTCACATCAAGTAAGCTTTTACTCTTCTAATAGATAATTTTACTGAAATTATATTCTTAACCATAACACTCTATAGCTGTAAAAGTGATAATAATACCATCATTAGTAAGTGACAAGAAAACCAAACCTCTGAGAAATGAAGTGAGTCTCCCAGCATCATTATCCCTGAAACCAAGCCCTCCCCTTCACTCACCCACGTTCATGACATGTTTTAGAACCCCAAACAATTTTATTTCCCACTGAAATAAAAACATCACTAATTCTGATCACATGATCACCCTTTGAAAAGATGGGACATGGAAACTCTTGATCTGTTGGATGTCCTTACCTGAGAAGTCCTGAGACTTGAGCATTTGCCAGCTTCTCTTGTGTCTGTGAAGTGAGGTTTTGCACAGATTCAGTTGGAGAGGGCTTTGCCTGGGCTAACCAGTTTTCTATGCTGGCCATTGTAACAAATATTTCCTATGTCAGCACCCTTAGTGCTGTGGTTTGTTCATACAAGCACAGTTTGTTTTACACCTGACCGGAGTACACAATGGGCACCTCGGACAGAACACAGCTACTCAAGGATAGGTGTTGTAACCCACTTAATTGAGTATCCACACATCTGTGTCTGCATGTACTCAAGAGGGCAATAATCCAGTTCAATTTCAATGAAATTTAATAAAAGCTAGTTGGGAGTCACATATTTTGGCACTGAATGATCACAATCGCTTTCTTCAAGGGCTTTGTGGTCTGGTAGAGGAAACAGGACACTAGTATTTGGGTAAAAACAGTGAAATATAATGTGCATGGGTAGAAATAAACCTTAGGAATGTAGGTTTCCTTTAGGGTAAGACCCATGATTCATTATTAATACCAAAACCTCCAGTTGCTTTTCAAAGATTTGGTGACTGAAAAGAAAAGACTTATCTGAATTCTTTGGTGTTCCCAGGAAGCACATAGAAAGACAATGGGTGTTCTCTAAAGGGTTGTAGAAGATGAAGCTTCAGTACCATAATAAAAAATGAACAGTATTGCAATTATTATATACATACATGCATAATGCATGCATGCATACACACATGTACACATGTGTGTATATGTATAATTTTATATCCCTAGCATGAAAAAGAGGTAACAGAAACATTTGTAAGAATGTGGGGGGGCACTGGGAAGCTCAGGGTATGATAGGTAATAAGCTTTTTGTGGGCTCTAGAGGCTGCAAGAGGTGGGGCTGGGTTAAAGAGAAAAAGCTGAAGAGGTGAGAAGCTCCAAGGCAAAGCTTAGACTACTATGTTCTACAGGGAGCTATTATAAATTGGGAAGAAGAAAATCCTCCATTTGTGTTTCAGTCAAGTCCTCCCATATGTTTGTATGCAGGAGAGTTTTGAGGTAGAGGGACTGGTTGGGGAATGAGGGGGAGCTGGGGGATGGTCAACCACTTAAGAAATGATGAGCTCCTTAGCTGCCTTTGTAGTGATAATGGGCTGCAGGTGGGAAATCAGATTCCAGAACAACCAGCGAGACAGAATGTGTAGATTGTTGACTCACTGAATGTGGGTGGGGAGGAGATGGTTGAGGTTGATCTCTGACTGGTCTCCAGTTGGGGATTTGGTGGAGAAACCAAAGTTGTACATTTCTATAGTGTGTGAATTTCTGAAACCCTAGAAGTTAAAATGCCAGCTAACTGGATGGCAAGTTCTTAAATTAGAAGTGGAATTTCATCCCCAAATTCACAAGAATTTTCTCATACAGCGTGGCTATCTTTGGTCTCTATTAGTATATATTTTAAAAAGGTCAAGATGCTGGTTCTTTTCATTCTCTGCAGGGAGCAGGGATGATAGTAATTTTTGCTTTGACATTCACATGGTTTAGGTATGCCCGGTAACAAGCTTTTAGGGCTTCAATAGGTAATGCAGTGACCAGAGCTCCAAAATGGGATTTAGAAGTCTCTAAATGATACCCAATTAAAAAGTGTTCCAGGCAAAATAGCAGCAAACCTTCCTTTGAAACCAACCCACTGTTCCATTTCCCTAAGATGAGGTGGGAGCTGCGACTCCAGGCTGGTCCTGACGCTGCGAGCATTCAACTACAGCTGTAATTACTGGCAAGCAAGCTATATCCCAGAATTAGGATTATTGGTAATCACATCTTATGACTGGGGGCATGATGGGTTCATGGGCTGCTGTCAACCGTTGTGCCTGAGGCACATAGATATATTGAGTTTCAAACTTACAGAATTCAGCACAGAACAGGCTGAGGAAGAAATCACCCAATGAGCTGCTTGACAATGTAAAATTAAGTTGGTCTAAAACCAGTTAGTTGACAACATTGCTTTTATTATCCAGGCTACACTGAGTAAATAAATGAGAAACTCGGAGTCATAAAATAAAAAAAAATCAGCCTTGATAGGGATGTAAAGCCTGACAAATCATACTTAGGACCAAGTGTAGAGTTAATTTATTTTAGCTGTTTTTAAACTGAGGAATCTGATCCCTCCCCCAAAAAAGATAAGAAACAGCCACAGTTACATATCGGCTAATGAAAGTGGAACAAGGGGTTGTCATTTCACATTGAAGGGACAACTCTCACCCAAAATGACTTGTTTAATTTAGATGTGTTGACCCTGGAAAATGTAAATAAAACACATGTGTGTGACTCTTGCTGATATTAATTATGGAACACACACACACACTACGGAGTTGCCCTCACTTAGGGTTGAAGAGGCCCCTTAGTTTTTTTCTCCATTTCTTAAAAAGGAAATCGGTCTATGTGTTGTTGAAGTCTTTGAAAGTGAATAGCCTAAAAGTTTAACTTCAGATTTCATCCTTGAAAGGAATATACTGAGGAACCTTATGTCCCTAAACATTCTGGCCTTCATAGCCATGAAGAGATATATGCTACAAGCCCAGCACAGAAGAGCTGTAGATGCTTCCATAAGAATTGTGAATGGAGGAGTTGTGAAGATAGCTCACTCAATGAATGGCTTGGAACACAGCATAAGCACCTGAGTTTGAGCCCCAGAACCCATGTGAGAAGCTGGGCATGGTGGCATGTATTGTCATTCTAGTACTGGAGAGGTAGAGACATATAGGTTCCTGGGGCTCAGTAGTCAGCTAAGCTTACCTAATTTTAAAGCCCTGGGTCTTAATGAGAGAACCATCTCAAGAAAGAAAAGGTGGATAGACTCTTGAGCAATGCCCAAGGTTGACTTCTGGCTTCCACTTGCACACACAAAGAAGAATCATGAATGGAGACATCATATAAATGGTAACCTGCCAGTGTCTGCTTTACCTGTCTGGTTGCTAAAAGTGATATGCATTTGGATCCAGTCATCTCATGTCAAAAGATGACAGAAAAATATTCAGAAAGAATTTGGTACACTATAGTAACTCTTGGGAGATCAGACAAAGGGAGACCTACAGAAGACAGAGCTAAAGTGTTTCTTTTAGGAAGTCACTAAAGTATGGAGGTATTGTTGGTTAAGAAATTTCCTTCAGTAAGTTTCAAATTGCCCTTAAGTCAATATAGATTAGAATTTTTTAATGAAAGCATACCTGTTACCATCAAGTATGAAAAATTACTTGCTAATTAGCTTTTGCTCAAAGTCTCTACATCACCATTCTCAGCTAAATCATTATCTTTCTCCTGCCCTGTTACTATACTCTCCTCAATGGCCTTCCTGGTTTTCCTTTACCCATCCCTTCCTCACATTTCGTGCTAGGCCACATGATGTTGCTGATATGCTGATGACCTACAGCACTCTTCTTTCTCAGAGAAAACAAAACCAGAAACCCACACCCTTCCAAAGGTGGCAGGTCTACACAATCAGCGTTTTGCTTCTTGCCCCTTGGGGTTACTGAGTTTCAACTACAGTTTCCTCATTGTTGACCTGATATCACACTCAGCACTTGACCTACTCAGGGCTTTTCAATACTTGTCACTTTTTACTGAAGTGTGATTTCCCAAGTCTGCATGTTTTCACTCCCTTCAGTTTTCTGCTCAATTATTCTTGTTGTTGTTGTGGTTTCTTTTCCTGGATAATATTTCCTTCTATATTACTGTATTACTCTCCATAGAGCAACCAATATCGCTTCTGTCCTCCCCCTCCTCATTATTATTATTATTGGTATTATTCATAATCTCCCTTAGTGAAATGGAAGCTCCAAAAGGTCAAAAAGGTTATGTTTTAGATCTACTATTATGTCTCTAGGGCCTTTAATAATGCCAAGCTTTCAATGATCACTCATTAAATAATTCAATAATTATTTTCTAAATAAATAGTTGAATGTGTAAGCAAATTTCAAGAAGAAGAAATGAGGTATGAGAATGCCAAACAATAAGAAATTGTTAATCATAATTGCAGGGAAAGGTGCAGGCAAACATAATGATTCTTTAAGAATCTTAATAGTTCATGCTCTTTCTCATATAAGCTTTGTACACATAGTGGCTTAGCCCCAAATATATCAAATAATAAGAGAAATGATATATTTGAACCCCGAGTAATTCCATATGTTCTAGGTCAGATATTTCCCCCAGTTTATGTAAACACACTCACTTAAGGTTTTCTTACTTCTAACAAGGTCTTGAGGGAAACTAGAGGACCTAGTTACTTTGTGAATAACAACATACATGTTCATATTCCTTATGGAGTCACCTATGAAATCACCCCTGTTTGAAATCCAAGGCAGCAAATCTCATCACAAGCCCACAAACATTTTGGATCCTTATGATGCTTCCTTTGCATAAAGAAAACCAAGGACAAGTGCTTGCTAATGAAAACAAGGGGTTGAAGGGAACTGATAATTAGATAAAAACAATTCAGCTTACATCTCATACCATAGACAAATTAGCCATGCATGATATCTCCAATAAAAATTACTTAAATTATTTAGTATTTATATTTTGTGGTGGGGCACATGCCTAATAAAGCCAGCAGTCACAGGGAACAGTTGCAGAGCACCATTCAGAATCTGGAAATGCTTCCTTGTAATGGGACAGAGGGCACAGCCAATCTCCATATTTCTGTGGGACAGGTACATTGAATCCATTTTTTTTTGGTAGCATCTGAAATAGTGTCTTGGATGTGTGTGTGTGTTAAAAGTAAAAATTTTGGGGCACACTCTATTGTTGAAGTTGATTACAATAGATGGCTACTGACTCTGTTTGTTCTACTGAACATGGGAATGGCAGAATAATAGTGTACTCAGCAGACTTCAAGTGAACATTAGGGAATTTGGGATTAGAGAGACAGCTTAGTGGTTATGAGCATGTACTGTGCTTCCCGAAGACCCATGTTCAGGTACTAACACTTGTGTTGTCCTGCTCACATTACTCCTAACTCCTACTCTAGGAGATCTGATCTCCTTTCCTGGCCTCTATGGGCACCTGCCCTCACAGGCATGTACCCCCACACAGGCATACACATACACATAATGAAAATATTAATAAAATTAAATCTTTTAGAACTAAAGAAATGCCTTTTTAATAGAGAGGATGAAATTTCATTTGAAGGAAGCTCCATTCATGAAAGCATTCATAATTCTATCATTTTTCATGCCTATTTGGTGTGACATTCCTCTACCAGATCTCCATTCAGTTCTCTAGGAGATATTCTATTGTTCTTTTTATATGTTTGTATTTTCTTCAAAAAAATATTTTACTTCTGGAATCAGGAAGAAGTATTAATAACAGCAAAATACTCCTGATAGACAAAAACAGAATTGTTGTCATTATTAAAGTTGAGCAGATGCTAATATTAAAAATTCTACTAATTAAGGTTATGCTTACAGTATTGTTATCAACAATTGCTTTTCTTCATTAAAGTATTTTTGAACTTGCTTTTTTTGGCAGAAGCACACAAAGAAAGCTACTTGAGTACTTAATAATAATGGATCTTTATATGTGTTGGGGTGTACCAAACTGTCTTAGATTTTTCACCTTGATGTCTTAACTATCTAAAGATTTATTTTTCATTTTCATAGTGATATTTTGAAGGGAAGGCAGAGCCTTTGCCCTTCTTATTCAGGTAGAGACCCAGTGTCTTGAATGTTGGCAGAGACAGGCACAATTAATCAATGTGGAGAGACTCACCTTGTCTTAGATGTCACAGGAGATTCTTTGATGTATTTCTTTATGATGAATTAGCTGGAACATGTAATGTGAGCCTACAAGTGACAAATGGCTAGGAAGATGGAAGCCATGAACACTTCATAAAAATTGTTTTCTCTAGCTTAGGTAAGTGTTCCCTGAAGACCTATGTGTTAAAAGATTGGCCAGTGACATGTACTATTGTTAGATAGTAGTGAAACCTAAGTAAGGTAGAACAGATAGAAAGAAGTTAGCACTTGGAGGTCATGCCTTTAAAGGGCATATTGGGACCTCAGTCCCCCTTTTCTCTTTGATTTCTGTCCACCATGAGATGAGGCTCTTTCTTCACTATGTGTTCCTGTCATGTGTGTTACCTCAACACAGGAACATATGTGTGTGTGTGTGTGTGTGTGTGTGTGTGTGTGTGTAAGAGCATGGCCTGGAACTTCTGAAGGACTGGGCCTAAATAAACCTTTTTTCCTTTTATTCTTATTTACCCCAGGCATCTGTGATTATAACAAGAGGTTGATTGACACAGTTTTAATGACTTCTATACTTCCTTCTTTATCAGAGAAGGCAGGTCTACACTAAACTCTGAAGCCTAAGTTGTCACAGTTTGGCTGTTGCCACAAGGAATGTTGAAGGAATCATAAGAGCAAGGACTAGAGAAGAGACAAAGACAGTGTAAAACATATTCAAGGAGAATTGAAGACTTTGTCTGTATTTATCTACTCTGGTAACATAGAATTCCCAGTGGCACATGTATGTAATACTAGCAATGGGGAGGCAGAGGTGAAGACAGCATGGATTTAAGGCAACTTGGGTTACATAGGCAGAACCTGCCAAAACCATCCAACCAACCTAACAAAACAAATTAAGTAATATGGAGTTTTTTTCGTGTGTGTGTGTGTGTGTGTGTGTGTGTGGTGTGTGTGTGTATGTGTGTGTGTATGAAAAAACGTTAGAGTTGTGTCTTGAAAGATGAGAGATACCTGCATTGTTCTTTACTCTTGAGGTATTAGATGACTTCACTTAGTCTTTCTTTACTCAGTAGAAGTCCTATGCTTATGCTGCAAATTTCTTCTGCTTGCTGCCTTTGCTCATTTTCATGAGAGTCCAAAGTACTGGAGTTTGGTCTTCAAGTGGTGGTGATTGACACATTCATTGATGTGTTCACAGCTAGAACTGACCATTGTAAGTCAGTCCAATTAGAGTAAACAGGGCACTAGGGGTGTGTTCTTGAAAGCCATATCTTGTTCCAGTCTGTTTTTTGCCCATTGTCTCTGCTTTCCAGCTGCTGTCTTTTACCATGCCCTTCTATCATGAAGTTCTCTCTTACTGTGGCCGTGAAACCACAGAACTAAGCTATCAGTACACCAAAACCTCTCAAACCTTGAATCAAATAAAGCTCCTCTCTCCCAATTTGCTTTCTCATGTGACAGGAAGCCAACTAAGACATGCACCATTATAGTTCCTTGCTGTGCAATGAACATCATATGAGTTTGGATTTTAATTCTGGCTTTAAGATTTTCTACAAGGAGCTTTGTTTTAAGAACCTCACAATTAACAAGGATTGGATTACAGCGTGAGAGACCGTGGTTGCCTCAGGGTAGAGTGGACCGGTCTGACAAATACCTGAAACCACACATATCTAATTCATCTGATCTCATCCAATTCTCTAATTGAAGTAGTCAAAAGACAGAAGTGCAAGAGGTTAGGACGGAACATAGTTTTTAACTGGAGTAGGATCCCAGATGTTCCTGTCCAGTCCCAGGACAAGCACTGTTAAGCAGTGTCATCCCTGTTTCTGTTGTTTGCTCCATCATGAAGAGATCTCTCCCACCAGCTGCCTGGATTGAAGGTGATTGCCAAAAAATGCTAAACAAACCAAATGCAAGGTAAATATCTTATTTTTAACAATTAAGAGGAAAATGGTCTGGGATGCTATGCAAATACTTTTTCCTTTACATTGAATAAATCACTGGATAATTAAAATCCCTTATGTCTTCAGAGAGAGTCATTGAAATACTAGTCATAAATGGCTGATTATTTTTTAAAGATGAAAGCTTTTGAAGAAATGATGATCACCCAGATATAGCAGAAAGTCATAGGCATCTGTATCAAACATATAGCACTTTTTACATTACGTCATTATTTCAGACTTTTCTCATTAGCCTCAGGCTCTCATTGGCAATCCTATAGACACTGCATACTCAACATAATGTAAGTCTGGCTCGTTCTTTATTTATCCGTTGTCTTTATCTTTTTCATCTAGCCTTTTCTCCTCCTTGGGAAGTAACTATGAGAAAAATATTCTGAATTCTTGACTGATTGGGAACCTGGGCAATAGTCTTGATTCCCTTGTAATCAGATCCAATAACTCTATATAACAGGCATAACTTGTCATCTGCTCCAAATTCACTTTATCACCTTTCATAATTAAGAATCCTGATTTTAACTCTTGTAATGTGCTCCAATAAAAAAATATACTTACCAAGTTCCTCTAGTGACCTATTAATGGCTGATGGATAGGGAGTTTATAAGCATATCTAGAAATGCCATTGTTTTCCTGATATAAATAAGCACTCTAAGTGGGCTCATAATTTTTCTTTTCTTTAATTCTTGTATGTGTATGTGTGTTCATATGTGTGCATGGGTGGAAAGTGCCAAAACAAACACATGGAGTTCAGAGGGCATCCTGAAGTATCAGCCCTTGCTTCCATCTTGTTCAAAGCAGGTGAATGTTACCACACCTAGCTCATATTTATTCAGGGGTTTTGAACTCCAGTCTTCAAGCTTTCATATCAAGCACTTTATCCACTGGGTTGTCTCCTCACCTCTCACTTTGACCTTTCACCTTTGAATCTATTTGTCTAAGCACAGACATAATACCTGCAAAAGGAATGCCCATGTTTCAGCTGTGATGATAAGGATAATGTGATATGAATTAGGATGTCGGGTGGGGATTAAGGAGGATGGAGATGATGTTTGGTGACTCTCTGTAGTAGTAGATAGAGCTTCGTTAGTCTGTCACCAGCCTTTTGTCATGGGAGAAAAATAAAACCCTTTTTTTGAGTGAACCACTAAAGGCTCTTCCCAACTATATGCAAAGCAATCTTAATATACAAGGCCAAATTTGCCTTGATAACTTGTTGGATCTCTCTACTCCTTTCTGCAGTCATTGTTATCTCCTTGGTTTAGACCCCTTTTTCCCAGAGTGAGTGCAGCAGCCTCCTGACTGAGCTTTTTGCTGTCACTACTATATGGATTACAAGGCTCAGCACACCTTCATAATCTCATTTCTCTCCTTTCTGCCTTGGACTCTGAACTCAAGCCAAGAAGTTGGAAAACTCTCCTTTTCGTCTTCCTCCTTTCTTCTTTTTAATTTTTGAAACACAATCTTACTATGTAGCCTTGGTTGGCCTGAAACTCACTGTGTATACCAGGGCTGGCTTTGAACTCAGGAATCTTTCTGTCTCTCCCTCTGGAGTGCTGAGATTAAAGGTGGAAGTTGAACCACCTTACCTGGCCTTATTGAACTTCTAATTTTATGACTACATCTGTTCTTTGGAACACTGAAATGGCTTAATGCAGCCATAAAATTAGGAACACGAACAGATACAACTGTGTTCCAGTAGAGTTTTATTTCTAGTCATTTGGCTGGATTTGGCCTGTTGCTTACAGAGTGTCAGTTGCTGGTCTGGATAGTTGTGAACACACAGATATGACAAGGGATTCCTAGTCTAACAACTAGAGTTTCTTGCTGTATGGAGATCATAGAGTGACTAAGCCAATTGACAATGTGAGAAGAATTTCCATTCTGATGCTTTATTGCTGACCCCAAGACAGCCCTCCAGTGCACATAGCCACTGCTGTACTCTGTGCCTTGAACAATTTGTTTCAGTATTGCTTTTCTCTTTGGTATTTAATGCTGTTGAATTTTGCCTACTTTTTTTTTCTACCTAACATTTGACATTTTCCTTTTTTTTTTTTTTTTTTTTTTTTAATTAACTTCCTTGTTCCAGCAAGTCATTCACAACTTTGCTGTATATCAAAAGTTTTTCTGGTAGTTTCTGTTATGGCCCCTTAGGGGGAAGGGACCAGTCTCCCTTGGGAATTCCACACTTTTGATAAATTGGTAAAGTTCCTCACTTTTAAACAAAGATACCTTTGGACTCCAGAGCTACCTTGGTTAGGGGTTTGGAGGAGTGAATGGGTATTGAGCTCAAGGGGAGGTGGGTGGGGATGGAAGGAAGGGTTGGAGGGAAAACTTTGGTTAGAATGTAAAATAAAATAAAAATATAACTTTAATAGAAAAAGAACTATACTAAACACAAACATGAGATCCAGGGATTTTGAGTTCTACTTCTAGAATATGTCTTTATTGACACAGAAAAGACATAGAGCACAAGTGATGGGATGTTTGATGGGATGAGAGAATACAAGAATGTGAAGTTTTCATGACCACTACCTCCATGACAATCTGTAGTCTTTTTAATAGATAGTTCCCACTCAGCTTTAAAATGTAGTCTAAAGCGTTATCTACTTATGTCAAGGTCTCATAAAGTAGCAAACCAGCAACTCTATTTTTAGTGTGCTTTCTTTCTCGCTGCAGAAAATTGTCTGCTAGGAAAATTAAAGTATTTGTAGCCTCTGCCTCTGCCTAGTGCTGGTAGCAGCTTCAATAATAATACAACCAACAATTTCCTAGGTCTTTGCCTAAAGCATTGTTAGTCTTTTATACATATTTATTTGATTTTGTGTCTAGGACCTTCTAACACTTAATAATATAATTTGCTTTGATTACCCTGCAGATGAGACTCTCCAGGACTCAATTTAAAAAAATTAATGCATTTAATTTTGGTAGACGTATGCAACAAGACACCAGGTGACTCAGCTAAATAAGAGGAGGCTTCCTAATTGTGCATCTTAATCAAACTGCTCTGAGTGCCCTTCTGGGGTTACCTTCTGCAGAAATCGAAAGCCAGGGAGGACTGCTGACTCAGTCTCCCCATTGTAAAATGGGGATTATCTGTATTTAAGGCACCCTGAAGTTTCTAAATATTTAAAATTCATATTCACAACTCTTCCCAGAGCATTGTGTTTGGGGATGCTTAACAATGAATGACTCCCCACCCCCAGGCAGGATTCTGAATTCCATTCAGCATCACCTGCTGTTTTATTGCACATTTGTTCATAATTGCTTTTGTGTAACTAGATTTTTTGGGGTAAGGCAAAAAAAGAAAAAAAAATAGAGTAGTTACATCTCCAGATATGGAGTCTACTGGGCACCTGGGCATTATTTTAAAAAAACTGTTTTAAAATAGATTAACTGCTTGTTTCTTATAATAAGCTTTTACTCATTTCATTGGATTTATTGTTCAATTTCTTTTCACATTGAAGATTGTGATATGAAAATGAATGGTTGTTCTTTCTAGAGGACCTTAAGCATGATGGAGCCATGCTTTCTCTCCTCTCATTTGTAAGCAGCTCAGTGATGAAGAAAACATACATTTATTTGAGATATAATCTCTTCATGTAGTCCAACGTGATCTCCAACTCTAAATGCTCCTGCCTCAGCTTTCTGAGTTTTAGGGTGTATAGCTGCCATGCCCAATAAGCAAGTAAATTTGTAACAAATGTTTTGGGAAAGGGACAGATGTATTCTTAGAGACACTGTGAGCTATAATTCTGGAGGCCAGATCTAGTGAGCAGCTTCTAGGAGGAAGCAATATTCCAGCTGGAGCTTTGACTAGACATGTTTGTAAGAGGTGATGTTGGGGGGCGGGCAGGTGATCTGATCAATGGACATATTTCCAAAATCTCTGGTTATTAGGAATTAGAAGGGGTTTTGTTCATTGAGGAATTCAAGGAAAGTTTGTAAGAGTGAATGAATAAATTTCAGAGATGGACATAAGGTTTTCATAAAATTATGTGAAAACTATTTATTTTACTCAAAAAGCAGGAGAGAGAATAAAACAAGTGTCCCTCAGCCAGGCGATGGTGGTATATTCTTTTAATCCTAGCATGCTGGAGGTAGAGGCAGGCAGATTTCTGTGAGTTCCAGGCCAGCCTGGTCTACAAAGCAAGTTCCATAAAGAAACTCTGTCTCAAAAAACAGAAACAAACAAAATACCACCCAAAAAGACCTGTCCCTCAATAAACAATAATCTTTTGTAGGGAGATTATATAAAATTAGCTAAAGTGAAACCTTAAGATTAGTGGAAGTAGAAGTTCATGAAAGAAGGGTATCAGTATATTTCAACACACCCGTGGTTCATTATAACCCCAAAGAAACGATGGTACCTTAAACGATTTGACAAGAGGCTACATGAGACGCTCCATAGCAACCGTGGTCCATGTACTAGTGCTGCTGACATTACCTGGAACTTGCTATAATTGTGGTCTGAGTTTCTAACATTAAATAATTCTGTATACTGGACATAGTGTGGTAAATACACTGCAGCTGTGACCACTTGCATGACAGGCACATGTGCATGCTCACACGCACACAAGCAGAAGGGGGACCATTAAAAAGAAGAAGAAGGCAACAGAAGGAGTGGGAAGGTATGAGAAAAAAGTAGTTGGGGGAGAAAATAATCTGGTCATAATACATTGTATACAAGCACGAAATTGTCAAAAAGTTAAAAAAAAAATCCTTCAGAGGTTTTTATGTGCACCCTTCTATGACAGGTAAGATTCCTTTATAAATACTTCAAAAGATAGGGTTCCCTTTCTTTTCTCATACATAGGACTACAGTGTTCTTTGCTGAAAAAATTTACATATGCACTTAACAGAAATTGTTACAAAAATCGGTAAATAAATGCTGTAATGCTTCTATTTGTAGGAGAAAGTAGGAAGAGATGCTATAATCTAGCCTATGTTTACAAAAGAATTGTGAAGACTCTGGATTCTAGGTGTCTGGTGGTATTAATTTCTTTGGATTCATCTTATTTTGCTAGCAATAAAGAGGTAGAGATATACCCTTGACCATGGGTCTATGCAAATTTCATAGCAAACAATTGGAAGCAGAATCATGCATGCAATTCCTGATACTTCTAGGATGAACAAATGTTTCATGATTGAATTTCCTTATAGAGTCAAGGAAAGAGCTAGGTCAGTTACTTCTGGTTCCTGGTCATACATATCGACTAGTTTTGTATGTCTTATTTGACACAAGGTAGAGTTTTAGCAGGAAGGAGCCTCAGCTGAGGAAATGCTCCCCTTGAGATCCAACTGTAAGGTATTTTCTCATGTAGGGATTAATGGGGAGAGGACCCAGCTGCTGGTCCTGGGTTTTAAATGAAAGCTGGCTGAGCAAGCCAGGGGAAGCAAGCCAGTAAGCAGCTCTCCTCCATGGCCTTTGTATCAGCTCCTGCCTGTAAGTTCCAGCTTTGCTTTAATCACTGTTCTGACTTCTTCCAACAATGAACTATGATCTGGAAGTTTAAGCCAAATAGACCCTTTCCTACCCAGCTTGCTTTTTGGTCATGGTGTTTCTTTGCAGCAATAGAAACCCTAACTTAGACACATTGGTACCACAAGTGAGATATTTTTGTGATAGACCTGGCTCTGTTTTCGGTAGAATCGCGGAAAGACATGGAACTTTGGACAAGAGAAGCCATTGAGTGTTAAGAGCTCTGTGGGTATTATGTGGGAATTTGGAAGATAAAAATGTTGAGAGCAGTGTAGAAGATGGAGGCAGGCTTGTGAAGTTTCAGAAGGAAGATTAAAGGCTCTACTGGGGCCAGTTGTTATTTTGGAGTAAGATACTGTGCTTCTGGTTTTCTGGGGCTGAACTACAGAAGTGAAACCTTTACACTACTGGGACAATTGTTAGTCGTAGCTAAGAAATTAGCAATAATTAAGATGCTATCAGCATCGTAGAGGTGAAATCTTCTGGGAACTGTTTTCTGAGAGCACAGGAAAGCTGTGTTCCAGTGACGGGGCATTTTGGTACCTCATGTTGGCAGCAAGACTTGGAAATGTGTGTCACCCAAGTGGAACTGGTTTAGAAGGTAGGAAGGGGTCACAGAGTGAAACTGAGGCTTGGCACCATGAAAAGCCAAGAGAGACCATTGGTGAAGGTTCAGCTGAAGTAGCAGTTGAAGGCCCAGTACTTAAAGGGTCATATAAAGAAATTGAGCTTTGGCCCCATGATTAGAGCCTTTGAGTGGCTATTGGTGAATGTATAGCACAGTTACAGCAAGTGACCCCAGAATTTTGAGATGCCAGTGTATAGTCATATATTTTTTAAAGTATTTATGATTCTAATGTGAGAACTTGGAGGTGAATAAGAAAGGAAGAATTAAGACTTAAAGATGTGTTTGTGTGTCACCTTGACAAGGGGTCAGTTGTACTGGCTGGTTTGTGTGTCAACTTGACACAAGCTAGAGTCATCAGAGAGGAAGGAGACTTAGTTGAGGAAATGCTCCTATGAGATCTAGCTGTAATGTATTATCTTAGTGATCACTGGAGTATGGCTCAGCCCATGATGGGTGGTACCATTTATGAGCTAGCAGGCTGAGCAAGCCAGGTGAAGCAAGCCAGTAAGCAGCTCCCTCCATATCACCTGCATCAGTTTCTGCCTCCAGATTCCAGTCCTTCTTGAGTTCCTGTTCTGACTTCCTCCAGTGATGGACTATGATCTGATCTGGATGTGTAAGCTAGATAAACCCTTTCCTCTCTAACTTTTTGCTTATGGTGTTCCATTGTATCAATAGAAACCCTAACTCATGTAAATAATCCCTCATCCTAACAACAAAAAGCTCCCCCCCCCAAAAAAAAAACACAGAAATTTGTTTTTCATGGTCATGGACATGAGAGCAAAGGTTAGACTTCTGTTCCCCAAGTTAGAGAGATGAACAAGCAGATGTAGAGAGCATGGCTTATCAGAGCACGAAGAGCAAATTTAACCAGATGTCAGAAGCCTGAACTCTAATTGATGTCCTACTAGAAACTTAAAGATATTTGAAGTAGAAAACTGTAGGTAGGCCTAGTTCCAGGTCTTCATGTTTTTCTCAGTTCTATGTTAGAGGTCTACCAGGTTTTCATAGTATGCACCAGAGAAATCTGTCTTGTGTTGACAGCAGGAGTACAGGAAGGGGAACCATTGTGTAAATGCTGAATCCTACCTAATCAGTAAACCACCAGGGGACCTCTGACAAAGGATCTATCTTGAAATTAGTCAGATCATCCTATTTTAATTCACAAGAGACTCAAGGAAAAACTCTGTGTGTCTATGTTCCGCATATATGTGTGTGCATATATGAGTGTGTTCATGTTTGTTTGTGTATATGTTGAGTCCAGAGGTTAAAGCTAAGGTGCCTTCCTCAGTGGCTCTTCACCTAATGCTTTTTTATTGATGCGATGAACTTTATTGATGGATCCCTAAGTCCCTCCTGTTATTCTGGGGGTCTGGGATGGACACTGTAAGGGAGAGGCTCTGTGTCAGGGTCTGAGATGAGACTGCTTGCTCAACAGCTGAGAGCCTCTCTCTTGCCGTTATGTCCTTGCTGGGGTGGATGGTCCAGGGTGGACTTCTTATTCCTAGGAGGCCATGAAGATCATGAAGTACACCACTCTGTTCCTACAGCCATATTTATTGTCATGCTAGTGCACGATCTTTACGAAGTTGTCATTGAGAGCAGTGCCAGCCCCAGCATCAAAGGTAAAAGAGTGGGAGTCACTGTTGAAGTCACAACCAGGAGACAATCTGGGCCTCAGTGCAGCCTAGGGTGCCCTTTAGTTGGTTCTTGGATACTTGCTTCACCACATTCTTGATGTTTTCATACTTGGCAGGTCTCTTCAGACAGACACACCGGGGGTAGGCATATAGAAGATCATGCCCGGGAGCTTTCCATGGAAGCCTTGGAATCCTGTTCAGCTGTGGGATGAACTTACCCACAGCTTTGGCAGCACCAGTGGGTGCAGGGATGATGTTCTGCCCCCACAGCCATCATACCATGGTTTCCCAGAGGGGACATCTACAGGCTTCTGGGTGGCAGTGATGGCATGGACTGTGGTCATGAGTCCTCCCACAATGCTGTCACTGTCATGGATGACCTGGACATGAGGGCTAAACAGTTGGTGGTGCAGAAGGCATTACTGACGGTCTTGAGTGAATTGGGAACAGAAGGAATCAAGTAGCAGGGAGGGAGAAAATACTGGGAGAAACAACTGGAATGGGGGGAGGTCATTTCAAGGGTGAGGTAAAAACCTACTGTGAAACTCCATGAAATCTATGAGATTATGAGATTAATCCTACCAAAGACTCTTAGTAGTGGGGGACATGAAGCCTGAACTGGCCATCTTCTGTAACCAGGCAAGGCCTCAAGCTACTTACAGCTGAGTAGGTTGGGACACTAGCCCAACCACAAAACCTTAGACCTATAGTTCATTCTGCCTGCAGAGTGTTCTTCTACAAGAGCCTAACAGGATCCTTATCAAGGAGACCAGAGAGACTTCATGCAGAAACTGATGGGAGCTGGTAGAGAGAACCACAGCCAAACAGTCCTGTGGAGGATGGAGAGGAAGGATGGAAGGATCCAAGAGGGGTCAAGGAAACCAAGAGAACACAGCCCACAGAATCAATTGACCAGGATTCCCAGGTGCTCACAGGTCAGGGAGCCTGTAGGGGTATAACCTAGGCCTTCCTCATATATTTTATAGCTGAGTAGGTTGGTGTTCTTGTGGGATTCCTAACAGCATGAGTGGGGGTGGGGGTGAGCAGTGGTCACTGAGTCTTTTGCCTACTTATGGGACCATTTTTGTCCTACTGTGTTGCCTCATACAACCTTGATGAGATGGTGCCTGGCCTTATAATAACATTATGATGTGTTTAGTAGATATCCCTGGGAGGCCTAACTTTCTCTGAAAGGAGAAGGTGGGGAGGTGGATCTGGGGCAGAGGGAAGGTGAGGGGAGAGACTGGGGCGAGGGGAAGGAGGGGAAACTGCAGTCTGAATTTAAATTATGAGAGAAGAAAAAGAAGAAGAACAACAAGATATAACATTGGAAGATTTTTAAGAATGAAAAAGCAGAATGAGGGATGGGGTAGGATCCTGTAAAAACCCTCTTAAGACCCATGAGAAAATATGAGGTGGTGCACTGTGGGTAATAGGTATACAAGAAAGTAAAGAAATAGAAAAATAAGCAGAAACAGAATCCATGGTAAGAATGATTAAGAATGTCTGCAAATTAATGTCAGACATCATATCACAGAGCCAAGAAGCCTAGAAAATACCAACCTTGATAAGTGATTTCCAAGAAAAAAAATTCTACAAACTCTGGCATATAATATTTAAACTTCAGAAAAATTTTATAAGAATCTTGAAATAAGTAAGAGGAACGCAACATAATGCTGTAGAGTGGCAATGGTCAAAGTGATACGTTGCTTTTCCTAGTAAACCAAGCAAACAAGGAGATAGCAGAGTCAAGTGTATGAGGTTTGGGAAGAGAAAGAGATAGAAAAAAAAAAGCCCCAGCAACCAAGAGTGTTGTATTGTGTGAAATTATTCTTCAAAGCTGAAATGGAAATAAAATCTTTGCCAATAAGAATTGAATGAGTTTATTGTTGGTGTACCTGCCTTAAACGAAATAGTTTGGAGAGAAGAGAAATAACACATCAGAAGTTGGGGTCTATATAAAGGATAGCCATCAGAAGGACACAAACATTGCATGCTTTCATCTTAATTTAACAGAGAATAATTTATTCAAAATAACAACAGCAATACTGTATTTGACAATGCATAATTAGTTTATATGTATATGTGCATGTATGTATGTATGTATGTATGTGTATATACATGTAATGCTTGCATATAATGAAATTACTCAGAATTCAAAATTAAGTAAATATAATCATGACATCAATTTTTTAAAAAAGAGAAATTACATCAACAGTAGATATAGAAAAAGCCCTCAATGAATATTCAACTGTACTTATGAAAAAAACAAAAACAAAACAACCCCCCAAAGACAAAAACAAAACAAAATGCATAACAGTAAACAAAAATGGAGAGTAATTTCCTGAATGTGGTAAAGAAACTACTTAAAAAGCCAGGAACTGACATCTTAGTGGAAAGAAAACTCAGCTTTCCTACTGATGTCTTTTCTTAGTACTGTGTTTCAACAGTATACTGAAATCCCTGCTGATTAGAGACAGAAATAAAAGAGAGAGAAAAGTAATATATATATATATATATATATATATGAATAGGAAAAAAGAAATGAAATGCCTCTGTATAGATATGACGTTTTATGCAGATGAGATTCGATACTGTCCATATTTTGAATAGTCATTCAAAAAGGTCATTCTAAAATTTCATCGGAATTTTGTTTTGCAGTTTCCTGTAATACAGTGAAGTGTTTATTCTCATGCTTGATAGCAGTGTGCACATATCCTTGAGGCATCCACTCATTTCTTTTATAAAACAGAATTGCTTATTTTCTTCTCTTTGTCCTTAGTGTAGTTAATCTATAATAACTTATTCTATATAAAGTTAATACACAAATAAATCAATCATTTCCCTCTATCTCAGAAATACAGTGAAACTTAAAAAAATATAGCATTATTAACTTTCTCCAAAGTGAGACACCACAGATACAGCTAAGAAAACAAGTAAATTGTTTTTATGTTAGAAACTACAAAATTATTGTAAAGTCATAGGTATGTTAAATAAATGAAGAGAGAGGTAGAGATTTTATGTTTGTGAATAGGAAGAGTTAATATCAATATGCCAATTTTCCCAACTTAATCTTGATTAATAGATTCAATGCAATCCTTATCAAAATTCCAAAAATTGACTTTTGAATATTGATTTGAATGCTTACAAGGTAATTTTCATATATACATATATGTGTACACACACATATAAACATATAGACATACATACATATGTAGAGTGTGTGTGTGTGTGTGTGTGTGTGTGTGTGTGTGTATGCATTGGTGTGGAGCCATCCACTGGAGCAAGGGACAATCATCTGTCTGAATACTCTCAGTAAAGAATGAATCTTCTCCCCCAGGAGCCATCAGCTGTTAACAGCACCTCATTAAGAGACAGGGTATGGAGAGCACTTCTCTCATCTCAAACTTTGGGTTGCTTGATCTAGTAAGGGTAACCCAGATGCTATGAGCTTGTTACAGGTAGGTTTTTCCCACTGGCCACCTGACCCACTCTTTATTCCTCCCCACCGGCCACCTGGTCCCTCCGCCACTCGAACCCCAATAACACACAGAGACTGTGTATTTGATACAATCCTGTGGTCCAGTGACTATCATTGTTAATGGACTAGCTCTGTCTTAATTACTAACCTATTTCCACTTATCTAAATATTTCCACGTGGTCATCTTATCCAAGCATGGTGGGCCAGCATCTTGCTTCCTCTAGACTCTCCATGCTGACTCCTCCTTCTTACTTCCTCTTTCCTCCTTGTCTCCTAGCCCCGCCTATCTTGCTTTCCTATTGGCCACAGTGCTTTATTTATTAACCAGTATGAGAAACATATTTACAGAATAACATCTCCCATCATGAGCTCATGAGTGCAAAGGCCATGCCAGGCCCAATGGACAGAATTTCACCCCATTCTCCCCATCCTCTGCTGTAGAGAGCTGCGAAGTGCTGTGCCTTAAAGATGGCGCTGGCTTCCACCTTCCACCTTCCCAATGGTGAGCACTCTCTGGCATAAACAAGTCCTTATTTGGTTAAGTCTGTTCAGCCTGTTTGCTTCCGTGTTAGAGTAGCCTATCTGCAGGGTCCACATAGCTCACTGGGGTTGTTCAGCACAAGCACCTGTGTGGGCACTTCCCCGGGTCAGAAGAAGCTTGTTCAATGATTTTGAATAAACTGCAAGAAGATCTTCCCAGAGTTGCATCTTCCTTGCTGGTCGAGGGTAGGAATGTTACAATTGGTGGCCCATAGGGGGAACCTTCAGATCAGAACTTCTTGCAGTCAGGGCAGCGCTGGTAAGTTCCCAAGGTAAGTTGGGACCAAGTTAAGGCCCTCGGTAAAGAGGCGATAAGGTCTCTGGTAAGGAGCAATAAAGTTCCGTGTTCAGATAAGGCAGTTGACTGGTAAGTCCCAGGTAAGTTGGGACCAAGTTAAAGACCGCAGAAAAAAGCAGCAATAAAGTCTCAGGCATTGAGTGAGAGGTTCTAACGAACCAAAAGTAAAATTTTTAAAATGGGGACTTCTGAGTCTCATCCAATTTTTCTGGCTCTTCAGGAGCTACTTTTGTCAAAGAAACTTAAAATAAAGAAAAGCACACGAGAAAGATTCCTGAGCCAGTGTGATGCTATTACACCTTGGTTCGCAGTTTTGGGAGACCTCACGAAAGCATGCTGGGACAAGTTAGGTAGGGATCTTGACTTTGCTTGGGAACAAGGGACGCTAAAGTCCGTAGTCCGACCTGTTTGGAAGTTAGTGTGTAGCTGTATTGAGGACCAGAAATGCTGTAAAGAGGTGGTGGAAAAAGGGCAAGCTGCACTAGAAATGTTACAAGAAGAAAGATCAGAAGAGGTTGAGAGCACGGGAGAGTCAGGTACAGACGAAACAGATTCTGAGGAAGAATTGCAAGCCCTCATAGAAAAGGTTCAGAAACAATCCCTTAAAGAATGGAGAGGGAAAGGAAAGGAGAAATGGCGATGTAAGGAGGAGGAGGAGGACCCTCTTGGGACATGCCATCCTCCTCATCAGAGTGACGAAGGGTGGGGCCAAGGTACAGGGCATTCCTTTTGCCCTGAGGTCTGGAGAGCTGTATGAACTGACTTAAGTCTGGCCTATCCAGTTTTCCAGGATGCCCAAGGCAATAGATATGAGGAGCCTTTGCACTTTAAGGTCATCAAGGCTTTGGCTGAGTCTGTGAGAACATATGGAATTTCAGCTTCTTTTACTGTAGCTCAAGTTGAAGCCCTAAATAGACATTGCATGACTCCTAGTTATTGGCATGGGCTGGCTCGAGCATATCTAAGCTCCGGACAGTATCAGGATTGGAAAGCTTTTTTAATTGAGTATGCCAATGAGCAGGCTGAGGCTAATCTGGCAGCCGGAAACGCAGCATGGGACAGGGACATGTTGCTTGGACAGGGACGCTTTGCCAACCAACAGACAGGATATCTATTACCAGATTTTGAACAAGTAAATCGGATTGCCATAAAAGCATGGAAGTCATTACGTAATAAGGGAGTGGTGAATGGTAACCGCACTAAGATACTGCAAGGTCCATGGAACTAGTTTCAGATTTTATGGCCTGTTTGGTAGAGGCTGCAGAGAGATTTTGGCATTACAGCAGCCATAGTTGCAGCTATCTCTTTTGCAGTTGTGGGTTCAGTCACTGCTACTGTGGCTATGAACACATTGGTGCAGACAGCCTCTAAGCTAAATGAGTTGTCCAAGAATGTGGCTACCGCCTTGGATGCTCAAGCCACAATTGGTGCTCAACTAAAAGGAGGTTTAATGATTATAAACCAAAGAATTGATCTGGTGCAGGAGCAAATAGATACCTGTGGCAGCTGGCCCAATTGGGATATGAAATGAAATATCCAGGTTTGTGTGTTGCCAGCATTCAGTATGAGAACTTTACACATGCTGCTAATTTGTCATGACAGTTGTCTAGCTATCTTTTAGGAAATTGGTCTGCTGACTTTGATGACTTAATGGTACAACTGCGAGTGGCCATTGTTGCAGTGAATTCAACACGTGTGGATGAAGGACTGGCTGCCGGATTGTCATCGTAGTTTGCCATCGCCATGGATCATCTGAAAGAGTGGGCGGGAATGGGAGCCATGGCTGTCCTCTTGTTGCTTATCTCCTTTGTGGGCCTGTGGTGCCTTTGCAAGATGAGGTTTGCTCAGAAGTGGCATGCAGCTATGGTTGTCTAGGCATTTACAGCCATTGAGGCAGAGCAGTCCCCCCAAGCATGATTCGCAGTCATGAACAAGAATTGATCCTTCACGCTCAGGTTGTGTGGCTTAGCACTGCACTCAGAGTTAGCTCTGGAAGTGAGCAGCTCCGAGAAGGACAAGTCTGGTTGCATGTGGGTTGGTGTCCGAGGCCCCACCTCCAGGAAAAAGATACTGAACAATTGTGGCACTGACTTGGCTGACTACCAGGATTCAGGGTCATTACAATGTCCACTGCTTTACTGGAGACCAGACCACTACCCTTGCCTGTTGCATTAATAAAACAAAAAGGGGGAACTGTAGAGAGCTGCGAAGTGCCTCACCTTAAAGATGGTGCTGGCTTCTGCCTTCCACCTTCCCAATGGCGAGTGCTCTCTGGTGTAAACAAGTCCTTATTTGGTCAAGCCTGTTCAGCCTGTTTGCTTCCGCGTTAGAGTAGCCTACCTGCAGGGTCCTCGTAGCTCACTGGAGTTGGTCAGCACAAGGGGATTTAAGCCTGTGTGGGTGCTTCCCCCAGGTCAGAAGAAGCTTGTTCAATAATCCTGAATAAACTGCATGAAGAAGATCTTCCCGGAGTTGCGTCTTCCTTGCTGGTCGAGGGTAGGCGCGTTACACTCTGCTACTTTTTGTCTGCTCTTCCTTGCTGTTTCCAGAGCCTCAGTGGGGTGGGGTGGGGTCAGAGTGCTAAATCTCCTATTCTTAGCATTTTGACCAATTATGTACCTCTGCATTGGTTCCCGAGGGCAGTGAAAGTTTGCTCTATCCTCAATGCACAGACCATATTTAATGTAAGTGAAGAGCTCAGAATTTCTACCAGCAATCTTGTGCTGTTGACAGCTCATCTCCTTCCCTAGTTCTTGTTTTATTTCAGTGGTGACTTGTCAAGTTTTCTTTTGATTTATTCACCATCTATTCATAATTGAATCTTTGCTATAAGAGTTTCCCAAGTATGTTCCTTATGGCTGGAACTGTGCTCATAATCTATGTAAATAATAGTTTCTGTTCTCAAATTCAGTCCCTTGTGGGTTCCTAGTGGTTAGCATTTGCTGCTAATGAGCTCTTTTTCCTGATAGTGGCCTAGTTCACCCTCTCCATATGAGATGATGTAGTTGTCAATATTTGGACATGAAGCATATCTTTGGCTAATTGAGAGAAAGGGCTGAGAGCCACATGCTTATAATATTGAATCTTCTCCAGGAGGCAGTAATATGCTCACCAGGCTTGTGTTTGTCAAAGATACCTTAGTTTGGGTGGGGACAATAGACAGCGGGGTCTCTTTTGCTCTTCTCTTGTGCCAAATGGTTGCATGCATGCCTTTGCTTTCGGGGAGCCATGGGTTTTACATTACTGTCCTCTGAGCCACTCACTCTATGGAGTTGGAAAATCCATGTGTGCTTAGGATACTTCTGCTCATGACTTACTTTATTCCCCCCACCCTTCTCATCTGCTTAGCTCTTATTTGTCCCTATAGGTTCATTGTCATAAAATCTGCAAAGTGGAATAGGGAGCTTCATGTGGGAGAGTCTTTACCCCACACCGTTATCTGCTTTCCCTACCCAAAGACTTTTTCTCTAAGGAAGGCTACAATAAGCCTAATAATATGCCCCAGCTTTGCCGTTTTGTAGCTGACTTGAATAAGTCCAATTTTCTAACTCAAGCTTGAGTATCCTCACTGGGGACAAAAACAGCTATTTGACTGGATTTTACTTGCTAAAATCTATATACTTTCCAAATATATAACAGTGACAGAGCACTTACGTCAGGTTTTGTCATGTATGGCAGTCACACAGTATGCCATGGTTATTGTTATTTATGCAGTCACTGTTAGGGGGATTGGGGAGATATTTCAGCTGACAAAACCCTTTGTGTGTAAGATGTTCAAGCACAGGGGGCTGAATTTGATCTGTGATATCCACGAAAATATAAGCACAGGAGTACATGATTATAATCCCAGGGATGCAGAGTTGGAGACAGGAGTCCCAGGCTTCCTCATCAGCCAGTCTAGCTTACCTGTTGATCTCTGGACCAGTGAAAGACACTGCCACACAAAAACAAGACAGATATGTGGTATTATATAGTTTATGATCTAGTAAAGTCACTGGAGATCAGTTTGGAAAGCCAGCCACACTAGTTAGCTATAGAAACTAGACAGTGGTGACATACACCTTTAAGCCCAGGGTTCGAGAGACAGGCAGATAGATCTCTGAGTTTCAGGCCACCCTGACCTACACAAGAGTGAAGAGCAACACAGCTCACACCTTTGATCCCAGCACTTGGGATCATACGCCTTTAATCCCAGCATTAGGGATCTGGGGACAGGTGTGATATGACTGGGCAGACAGGAATAAAAGGTGGAGACAAGAATTCAGATCCTTTTGCGTCTGAGGATTCTTGAAGACAGGATTGCCATTTCTGCAGAGTAGGGGTAAGATCTACTGGTTTGACTACTTTGCTTTCTTATCTTCAGCTTGAAGCTTGAACCCTGAACCCCAATATCAGTCTCTGGGGCTTTTGTGTTTCATGTTACAATGACTCCCAAAGAGATATCTGAAATTGACTTCTGAACTCCACATTTATATCCCTACAGATACCTACACGTGCGTCTTGTATACACACGCATGCACGGACACATGAATGCGTGCACGCGCGCGCGCGCGCGCGCACACACACACAACACACACACACACACACACACACACACAACACACAGAGTTTACTATTTCCTTGTGTCATGCATATCAAATGTTAATTGCTTTTCTTACACTCATTTGTTTTAAAGACTGCCTCAGATTCACAGGGGTTTTTATACTATTGACCAAAATAAAACAAAACAAAATGCAAATGTTCTCTGCAGGCTCCAGGGCTAATGCCAGCTGCTGCTCAGTATTGTGGCTATACAAAGGAGAGTGGCCTGTTTCCCCCACTGGTGAATAGCCTTTGGAGGTTCCACTGTGACAAGAAGCATGCCACCCCTGAAGATGGAGACACTTTTCGAATCTGACATGGGGGAAATGATGTGCTTGTTGGCTCCTAATCTCCCCTGCTACATTTTTACACCCTATCTACCACTGCAGATAGGGGCAGTGTCTGATCCTGCTTTGCTGTCTACAATGTCAGTTCTCCAAAGGGCTCAGATATCTGATTAAAGGCTGACCTCTGGACGAACATCTTTTCCTTTTATTTTTACACATTATTAAGGTGCATCTCTGCAATGGATGAAGTAACCCAGCAATTTTTGCAGCACAGAAGCAATCTGTCCTCCCTGCACATTTACGCCCCCAGTACAGGAGGAAGAGGCTCTACTGGATAATCTCATCCTCCTCTGCCACCAGATCCCCATCCCTGTCCTGTTTAGTTTACAGAACTCTCCGTTCATGTTTGTAGTGATTTCAGCTTTAAAATGATGCAGTCGTCTGGCAGGAACTTCATTTGCCTTCTCAGACTTTATTTATTCCCTTGTTTTACTTACCCTGAAAAATTATTAAAGGCAGTGTGATGTAGTAGTGTGCTTCATATAGTAGCATGCTTTGTTGTTGGCTCAAATCCCAGCTCTATTAATTTTCAGCTGTGCTTCTGGGGAAAGGATATTCCATGTTCCAGAGCTCCGGTTTTCCCTTTGGATAAGAAAGGATGATAACAGGTACCTTCAGGGTTGTTTAAAGATTGAAAAAGATGGTTTTTGAAGGACTTCTGTAGCAGTTAGCTACTCTTCAGGATTTTGTTCCAAGCTTTTGCAAAACTATACTCCTTAGCTCAAGAGGCAGCACAGGATGAAATGGTGTCTATGGCATGTTCAGCATCAGTCAGGCACCACTTTAGTTAACTAGCTGTTGTGACAGAACAACAAGACACATGAATAACACATACCAAATTGTCCCATAGTTCTTGAGGCTAGGAGTCCAAAACCAAGATGTCATCAATGGATGGCTGCTTCTATGGTGCAGTGGTTGTTCTCTGAGTTCCTTAGATTGTAGGTGTGCTGCTCTGGTCATATTGAATGTCCTTTTTATGTATCTTCACATAACCTTGTTGATGTTCATGTCTGTCTCTTGAGTTCACATTTCCTCTTATTATAAGGAAACCTGTCATATCAGATCCCAACCCACATGAATTACCACACCATAACATGATCATCTGCAAAAACTTTATTTCTACAAGAGGGGACATTTATAGACATCTGTCTAGGCTGCAGTGTGCCTTTTGATAGACCATGCAACTCGCAGGAGCCACCAATACACAATCACTTTGTGTTTCATTCATTCTCTTTTAAAGGCAGTGCAGTCTTCCTTTCTTTGTGTTTACTCTTTTGTTATTGCTTCTTCTGAGAAATTAACAGACTTACCTTAATTAGACTACCCTAATATTTTCCTATCTATCTATCTATCTATCTATCTATCTATCTATCTATCTCCATGCACCCACCCACCCAACTATCTACCTATCTGTTGTGATCCACCTGCCATATCTGCTTCCAAACATAGATTTCTTTCTCACTTGAAATTTACATTTGCTTCACAGGCACCAGACATGTGTGTGATCTCTTTGGAAATTATCACATTTTTAGATTCTTAGTTGAGAATGAAAAGACATGAAAAAAAACCATCTAAATACATTCCATTGAAGATAAATATGCAGATTCCTTTGTTTTATCTAAAATATTAGTTCCCTAGTGAAAGAAACAGCTCTATCAGCGGAAGTAATGGCATTTGTGATGAAATCATTTAGAAGCATTCCCTGGGCCAGCAAGAACACTGGTATATGCACAGCAAATCATTTCAATTTACCAACTGTTCTGAAATTATCTGACCAAGCAGAAAGCATTAATCTGAATCACGGTGCAAATGGACATCGAATTAGGGTCATGAACCTTGGAGAACATGAGGAGGAATCATCTTTCCTCTGATTTGGAATGGCCCCTTTTATCATTGTTCACTGTTTTTTGTTCTTTTATTTGTAACTAATGGCACACATAGTTCAGGTCTGTTGGTCTTAATCTACAAACTAAGCCATTAGCAGGCCCAGTCTGCATGATGGCATACCAATTAAAATTAGGAGATTAAAGAGTAATGTTCCTTGCCTGAGACCCGTTTGCATACCAATGACAATTTCTCCAGCTATTGAATGAAGGGAGGCTTAAATGACAGTGAACTTGATATCATTAAATTCCAGGGACATTAAATGGGGGAAGATCAGAAGTCAGATAGGGGACTGGGAATTAAAAGAGATAGTTTGGTTTTCTTTATTAAATTGTTTTTATTATTTATTCATATGTTTTTACTAGTCAAGGATGATAGAACTTCGTCTAAATTAAAAGTGAGTCAGAGGCTAGGTTACACCTCTGCCAGTATTATTAAAAGTGCTTACTGTATAATCACAAAGACCTATGTCTGACACCTAGATCCCTTCTAATTAATCTGAGTGTAATGGTACTTGTTGCCCCAGTAGTGAGGATTCAGGCACAGGTAGGTTCTTCAAGCTCCTGAATGGAGAGACCACCTGAATCTTCAAGTTCTGGGCCAAAGAGTGACCTTGTCTCAAAAATGAAGAGAGATAATATCCTAGGGATATTGTCAAGAAATGGGTGATGTCTGGAACACACAAACCAAGTTAGACTGAGGGAAATAATAGTTGAATTCTATATTTTTTCCATTGAGAAGAAGAACTTCCAAGGTCTTGTTTCTCTTTCTGTGATTTAAGAAAACTATAAATAAGCCTATATTACTTAAAATGCTTTAAAAAAGAAAGTGGTATAAGTTTAAGGTGCAGGCTAAAATTTTATACCATATCTGAAGTAAGAAATTTAACATAAAGGTAGAGATTGTAAACTGCATCCAGACACATTAGACCTCTCATGAACTGTGTCTTTATACTTAGTGATGTCCATGCCATTATAAGTCTGCATTAAAGAGCATTAAATACAGACTTAGTTTGAGATTTTCAGAAAACCATTTAAGATAAACTTAACAGCCATAGATATACTGTACAAAGCCTAACTTTGTTTCTCTTGATGCTTTCAACTTTTTCAGTCTCTTCAGCAAACTTCTTCTTGATGTCTTTCTGACACTGGGTGATCCCAGATGTTTTGTCTCATGGTGATTCATTGTTGTTTTGTTTTGTTTCCTTTATTATGCCAGTGAGATTTCCCAGTTTCCTACCATCTTTCCAGGATGTTACCATAGGCTTTGGTTTAAAGAAAAAGTAGGTAGCAAGTACAATATAAGTGGATTATTGGAGTAGATGAGAGGGGATAAACAAGAATATCTACACATTGACATTGCTTGTCTGTTGTCCTTTGGAGAATGAAAAATGTGGAGGGACTGGGAAGATGCCCATTATTCCTCCTGCTCTGCTTATGCTTGTGCCTCAGGATTGATACCAGGCCTATGCCCAACATCAGGGTTAGACTGCTTCCTCTTGCCTGGGGTCCATATTTGATTGTGGCCAGGGAGTAGTATGTGCTTGCTGTAAGGGTTCCTCACATCCTACTTCCCAAGCACCTATTGTTTCAGCCATAGTAAATCAGGTCTCCTGGGAATTTAGGGTAAGACAAATAGTAGGAGTTTTGACTATGAAAAGTGGTTAGTTTCTTGTCATGGCCAAATGGGACAGGAATAAACATAGAAATTTAGCAAAAGAAACAGTGAAAAGAGAAATTTTAACCAAGTTAGAAAGGGAACCCTCAAGAACAGAAAGACAGGTTTTCAATTCTAAATATAATTTTCAAAGAATCCCAACAATGTTTAATTTTTTGTCTTTGGATTCTGCCAAAATTGCCATTTTTCCCTTGAACTAGTTTCAGTGAATATCTGTTTTTATAATAAAGAGTTGACAATGTGATAATCTACAACTTTGAATGTCATTTATTTAAATAGCCTTGTATGGGGAATCATTTCTCACATGGGGTACTACTGTTACACAAATTGTCTAACTTTTGTTTTTTCCTTCCCCAAAGGTATGCACATACATATGCCATGGGCACATGTCGCATATATGATGCCTGTCAACATTCCCTTCACTTCTTCTTAAGGCAAGACTATTTGGGTATTTGCCTCTATACTTCTTTTCACTTGTGGAATATTTATACATTGCTTTGGAACCAGATTGTGGAGGGTGTTTGCAAAGAAGGTGTTTTGTTGTCTCCCACAGTGATGTATCCTATTCTGTAAGATATGCCTACTTGGAGTATCTAAGATGGCTTCATCCATTAACATGATTAAGTTCCATAATAACCATGAAAATAAAATTTCAATAAGACTTAATTGTAGCTTGAATAGATATGTTAGTGAGTGGAACAGATGAGGAACACATCCTTTTAAGATAAATGCTTGTATAAACAGTGAACAAGCCTATATAACAGTCACTTCATGGGGTACTTTCCACTGACTCATTGCTTGGATTTAATTACATGAATAAGACAGGTTAACCCCATGTCTGGCAAATAGTCACTGGGAATGGCTTCATGCGCATCTGTTTGGCAGAGAGACAATATGTTTTCAAGTAAGGTCCTTAGCCCTGTGCGGAGTGTACTGCATTCTGAAAAATCCAAACCTGCTTTGTTTTCAGGGAAGATAACATACTCAGGTCACTCTGTTGTGTCAATTGCAAAGAAGAGTCTGCAGGGAGAAGGGCTTTCAGAATCTCTGGAAAATAAATATAGAAATATTAAGCAATAGTTAAAGATACAGTCTTTGCCAGCCATGGTTGTAGTTTCATTTGGTTCAAGAACCTAGAAAACTCAGGTTTAGTAAACAACCATTTCTATAGATATTCTGGGATATTAAGTCTTTTTTTTTGTATATTTAGTTTTTTGAACTAGCAATTGAAGTTAGCATAGCGAGAAGATATTAATCTTTAATCTTATGCTACTAATCTTCTTTTGAAACATGTAGACTCTCATTGGCAGATGAATTTCCAGGGGCAGGGAAGAGCTCATGTCAAATAGTCTGCATCTGTAGACACCATGTGTGGTGCCTGGCCTCCTTTCAGATTTGTATCTGGTGTTGCAGTAGATTGCAGATGAGCCTGAGCTACTTTTTAATCATTTTTGTACTTGGTTATTGCTCCTTGAATATAATCATCAAATTTATGATGGCCAGATCTACAAAGATTATAATGTTTCAATTGTTTTTTCTTCTTTTGGCCATACATTTGGCAGACAACTCAGTCTCTGTGTTTTGAAGATGATTTAATGATCAGACTGTTTGCAAAAGTGTAGCTGGACTAGGGAATTGGGATTCTTTGGTACTTAGAAGAGAAAGCTGTTGTCCTGGCTGGACTTCCCACACCATTTGCGAGCACTGGGGCTAACCACAGACATATTGTTTGAGCCTGGTACTCAAGAGGAACTGAAGGTCAGAGAAAGTTGAAATCCAAAGCCAGGAGAAAGTTCAAACCAACCAGACTACTTAAAAGGGACTGGAGGAGGGCTTACTGTGAAAGGCTAGAACTTGGGCGTATTACTCTAATTAGAAGATGGAGAAAGTTCTGTAGATGTTTTGTGAGTGTTTGAACAGCAGAAATTGTAAGCAGCAGCCTGCTCCACTATTGTGGGGAAAAAAAGAGTCATACATGAAATGATGAAGACCAATTCGGACTTGGTAGAAATGATTCAATGGAGTCATTAGTTTTGTGTCTCACACTGTGGTGACATCCTTACTCCATCATCTATCCCTGTAATTCCTTGTTCCTGGTTAATTCTGATAGTCTGCCTTCCTTCTCCAGATTTACCTGTTATGTAGCAAGAAAATACATGTAATTACTTCTTTGGTGTTTTCAAAGTGTGGCTATCTTACTGAAGGTCTTGCATATTGTTAAGTAAAATGCGGTGACAGTATCAAATTCTCCTTGTTGGGACAGGCAACTCTTGAGCTTGAATACTCTCTCTCTCTCTCTCTCTCTCTCTCTCTCTCTCTCTCTCTCTCTCTCTCTCTGAGTTTAATTTTTACCCTCATAATAGTCTAATATAGGCAAGTGGATTTCCTTATCTTTTAATTATACTTTATGCAGCAAGTGGCTTACAGTATGACCACAAGAGAAGTATAGTATCATGTGGGATATTTCTCAAGACTAGGCAGGGAAGATGCTTATGAAAGCCTTATTCCCACTCCTCTGGCTAGATTTCAGTCAAGTGGCCTCAATTCAGCTTCAGGGCTCGGAAAATGCTTTTACTGGGTCTTCAAGAAAAGGACCCAGTGTGGTACTTCCTTCAAATTGGGTAAGGGAAGTCAGGGAACTGGGAGAAACAGGAAGAGGTCCTCTCCCCCCAGAGGGTGATCGTGTGCATGGTTTCCATGTGTTTGACAAGTCTTCTAGTTAAGCATAGTTTGGGGGTTATTGGTTGAAACAGAACATAGAAATTGGGTTTAATATGATAATATCTAATTATGCTGCTGACTTAGAACCAAAAAGAAACGAGTTAAGAAGAGTCATATTTCTGAAATCTTTAACTGTTTGTAGACAATGGGAAGAAATAAGAGAAAGACTATTTTTAAAATGACAGTTTAGAAAGTCAGTGCCCATGGTTGGAAAGTTAGAAGGTGAATCCAGTAGGAAATGATATGATAATGTTGGCTTTTGATAAGTTATCATGAATTCCTGGAAGAACTTGTTAGTAGATACCTGTACAGGGAGAAGTAAGAGTGGAAATTTAAGGAACAGATACAGTGAACACTATAGACACAGGAGAATACACACCTACAGAGTGAGAGAGAAAGATCTAGAACTGAATTTGGAGGAAGCCTTTGGACAATGAAAAAAACATTTGTTATATATTAGGTCAACCTTATAGGAAAGTTAGGAGGGATGATAGGAACAGATCCAGCAAATTCAGACATTTAAAGAAGTTGGGTAACTCTTGTTACAGTTTTAATCCTTCCTTTTATTGTTAACTATTTCATCCATTTTCAGGGTAAAGTGATTGGCATTTCACTTAGGAAGTTAACAAAACAATGTCCTGCTTAAATCTTTTACCCTAATGTAAATAGATATTGCTTAGAAACTGAATACCTAGTCTATTTTTGTTTACATATCTATCTATATCACAAAGGAACTCGAGGGAGTCACATTTCTCATAGAGAGCTGTTGAAAGAGTCTCTTTATTCCCCCAATATTACTTAGTCTTTTACAGACAGATCCTGAAGTCACTGTTTTATTAAAATACATGGAGGAGCTATGATAATGAACCAGGCTTGTGAGATGTATTGCCTGCCTTGGGTTGTTCATTTACTTGCATGACTTTAACCTGTTTTGAAGGCAGATTAACAACAATTAACAACCCCAAAGGAAAAGTTAAATAATTAATAGTGAATTAACAGATGGTACCACAGCTACAGGGTGCAGCAGGAAGCAGAAGGAATACATACTGGAGAGGAGATAATTCTGGCATGTTTTCTCTCCCTCGGTACATTGCATAGCTAAGACATTAAGGATGTGCTTTGAAGAAATCCTCTTAGTTAAAAAACCTCTGATAAGTGCATAAGTGGGCTTCTTTAACCAAGGACTTTGAGCTGCATTTCTGGGTTTCTCTATAGGAAACTATCAGTGAGGATTTAATATAAAAAAAGAAGATTAAGATGAACTATTTTTTCTGACACAAGTTGTTTTAAGTGAACATAGAAAAACTGGGGCATAGACTGAGGAAGACCAACTTCCTATTGTTCTCTCCAACTGGAAAAGTTTCCTGAGATACCTAAATACAGAGGAAAATTACTATTTCTTTTTCTTGACTGTCATTGTTTTGTGGCGAAAAAATACTGTGTTTGAATGACCATGAGAGCTGTTATCTGGAAAAAGTTTCTAGAAGGTGTGTGTAGTCTTTGTGTATGTATGTATCTATGTGTATATATATATATACATATATATATATGTATATATATATATGTGTGTGTGTGTGTATACATATGTATGTGTGTATGTGCATATATGTGTGTGCATGTATATACATTTGTGTACTACATGTTTATATGTGTGTATGTATATGTAAGGGTATGTGTGTGTGTGTGTGTGTGAGAGAGAGAGAGAGAGACACACACACACATACACATACATATGAACAGAGGGGAGGTATGCATGCGAGAGAAGTGAAAATATTGGGATTCAATATAATTCATACATTGGAAGCTATCAAGGAGACATTATGTTAATTTGCTTACTCATAAAGTCAATATGGTGTCTTTTGAATTATAGGGAGGAAGGTCAGATGAAAACACAGACTACAGTATGTAGAGAATATTATTTGCCTTTTATTCAGTGGATATTTAATCAACTCTGAGTACAGTTTGAACACTGGCCCCCTAGAGTTCCAAACTTACACAAGTGTTCTGGTTTATTAATAAGAATAACAAAAAACTTGAAAATGTTCCAAGTAGTTCTTTAGAGCATCCTTGGGAATATCTTCCAGTCAAAGTGGTAAATGTATCAATCATTTGGCCTTTAGATGAAAACATCTTAGATTCCCAACTCCTATTGTCTTTGTGGTCCTAGAAGCAACTATGGGCTCAACTTCCCTTCTGCATTCTGAGGCTGTAATGGTGGGTTAGAAAGTTGTGATATACTAATAAATGGGTCAGGCTTGGCAAACAGGAATTTCAAAAATGATTCTGTATGTTTCCAGTGGGGAACTCCCTGGGTCAAGTTAGAACAGGCAGAGGGTCGAACTGAGCCTTTGGAACTCACGCTTACGTTTTAGTTTCTGAAGAAACCAGCACTGGTTTCCAGAGTATTTAAGAGATCATGCAATTAGGAAGCATGTGTATGCTTTTGTAATGCTACTATATTTATCATAGCATTTCAATGATTGAAAAATCGGAGTTTGGACCAGAACCAACATCCACTGCCACACTTCATTTGAAGTGAGGAGTTAGAGTGATGAATGAAAGTAGTCATTTAAATGTTTCTACGTGTGCTGTACATGAATGGGGTCAGCTACTATGCTCTAAACCCAGCTGAAGAAATAAATGCAGATAATTTCAGCACTTTAAAACGTTGTTTCAAATGATAACAGTGTTGTTGAACTAGAAGCCACATAAAAACAAGGAACCAGTCACATGAATGTCTGTTATTGTCTAAACTGAGACCCTTACATGAGTGCTGGCCCATCAGAGGGTCCCGAGAGTCTGGCTAGATATTGTTTGGAGTCAGCCTTGGAGAATCCTGCAGGATAGGGAGCCAACACAGTTTGAGAATTCAGCATCCTTGACTGATTCTGATTGTGGGAGTCCACACAGCCATAATATGTTAATGTGTCTAACAGAAGGTGTTGGCTTGAGCAGCAGAGACTGCATGTGAAGCAGCCAGATAGAAACTGTACAAAAGAACAATAAAAACTAGATAAACTAGAAGATTATGGGTTACCACTATAGACACATTCCAAAAGAGGGCCTGGTGCTTTTGTAGGAAGGAAATCTTATGTGTGCATTAAACATGGTTTGTCCTTCATGTCTGAGCTGTCAGGCGGGTAAATATGGTAGGGCTAAGTGTTACAAAAACTCGTATGATTGCCTGATTTGGGAAATAGCCATTACTTCATTGTGTAGATATGGATCAAACTGTTAGAATACAAGGGATCAGGAGGGAAAACTGTTGACTGTGTCTTTCTTTTGTTTATGGTAACAAATACTGACCATAGCAGGCGGGACACCCATCTTTACAGTGATTTATATTATAAGAATGTGGGTATATGAATGGACAGAGGTAAAGACACAATAAAAGGGAGAAATGGTTATGGGTCAACAACAGAGGTTATTTAAAGGAGAGGTTTGGAAGTTTCACCTGATCTGAGATGTTGAGATGGACTAGATATCTAAGGGGCCACTGAGAAACCAAGGGAGGGAAGGCTCAGAGTGTTCAGGGTTTACTGAGAGCACAGTTGTCATGAGGCAGAGTGGCTCTGGGGTAATTGGAGACTTCAGCTGTAAGACTTGATGATGGCCCTTGGCAATAGGCTTATGATCCTTTTGCCCATTGTCTTAAGGTTAGTTTTGGTGAATACAGTATGAAAGTATGGGACATGGTGGTATACGACTTCTATATTATAAAACACAACTCTCCCTTTTCCTTTCTCCGTCCTCCCTCCCTTCCTCCCTCCATCCCTCCCTCCATCTCTCCTCTCTCTCCTCCCTCTTCTTCTATGCTCTCACCTCCCTCTCTCTCGCACACACATCATTTCTTGCTGTCCTGTTTGCACCCTTCTGAAGAAATGTGTGATGAGCAAATGTAGTCTCCTACCAATGCTCTTAAATCTAAATGGGCCCTGCTTTCCAAGTCAACCTTCAGATCAGAGAAGCTCCAGCCAACAGCTTGACTACTGCCAGTGTGGGTGTACAACCATTCAGGCCACAACTTCTAGACTATTAAGAACCCTTAAGAACTGTGCATCATGATAAATGTGATAAATGTCTAAATTTAGTCACTTGTTGTGCAGCAATAGTAAGGAATTAATATTATTCAACTACAATATCCTATTAAGCCAAAGAAAGTGGAGGGCTTGCTTATGATCATTGACTTAAAGGTTGCTTGAGCATCCTAGTGAGCATTAGCAGTCATTCTATTGATATCTTCCCCCATGGACAGTGATTATTTTCAGCCTTTTTGAGTTTAAGACACAGATTCCAGTAGAACTAAGAAGCCATTCTATGTGTAGCTGTCTTACAGATAAAGCCAAGGCTACTTTTAAAGCCTTAATAAGACACCATTCAATGTTCCATTCCAAACTGAGGAAAGGACCATCGACATACTGATGTCCATTTTGTTTCAATCTAGTAAGCATTTGTAGAGTAACTGTAAGGAGCCGTTCTTTGTTCAGTGTTGTAGAGCAAGGGCTGTGGCTGAGGCACCAGTATTTGTCCTCTGTCACTTACATTGCAGGATAGAGATGAGTTACTTCAGCCTTTGCCCAGATGCGTTCATTCCACCTGCTTTCTCTTGGCCAGATGGTGTATAGTCGTTGCTGTTGACCAGGATTCTGGCATTGCAGAACCAAGAGACAAACACAGGGGTTTCTCTCTTTGTGTCCTAATGAATACATGTATTCTGTGGGCTACTTCATGTCTGTATTAACTACTTTTCTTATTGCCACAACCATATACTTTGCAAAAGCAACTTAAGGAAGCAGGTGCTTATTTTGGCTCATCGGACAACAGCACAGTCCATCTTGGCCCTAAAGTTGTAGTGGTGGGAGCTTGAAGCACCCGGTCGTAGTGCACCTGCAGTCAGGAAGGAGAGAGAGAGAGAGAGAGAGAGAGAGAGAGAGAGAGAGAGAGAGAGAGAGAGAGAGAGAGAGAGAGGGAGGGAGGGAGGGAGGGAGGGAGGGAGGGAGGGAGGGAGAGAGAGAGAGATGCTGGTGTTCTATTTTTCTTTCTCCATTTGATTTAGTATTAGATCATATAGCCCTTATAATAGTATCATCTACTTTAGGGTGGGTCTTCCCACTTTTATTCCCAAAACAGGAAACTCCATCATAAGTATGTCTAGAGTTTGTCTCCTGTAAGATTTGATCCTATCCTATTGACATTATTAACTATCTCAAGGCACTGTGTGAGCACTGAGAGCTCCTGCCTTGAATTTTAGGTTTGGCTGTTATTAAGGTTGTGCAAGGCAGGGCAGTCAGAAGTTTGTAGTCAAGTCCCCGTGAAGGCAATAAACTAGAGGGACCTAGGGAAGAGAGATTTTTTTTTGATAGGATCTTGGGTCTCATGTTTCCCTGACTGATCTGAAGCCCACTCACCATGCAGACTTGGCTGGCCTCAAACTTGTAGTGATCCTCTTGACTCTGCCTCTGTCGTGTTGGGTTCTCTCCATGCCAAGGTTTGCTTGAAGATAGTCTCAGTACATCAAATGTCCCGCTAAGGGTACTGAAAGTCTGGATCCACTGTGATCTCTAGTCACTGTATCATGGTACTAGATTTATGGTATTGGAAGCCAGTGTAGAGTTTCGAAAGTTCACATTTTCCTAGTTTCACATATTCCATAAAGTAAACAAGCATGACTTTAAATAAAAAAAGGCTTCCAGTAGCTACACATAAACCTTTTTTGTTTCAGGTTTCATTTATACATACACATGTAGATAAATGTATTTAACATCCCGCCAGTCCACCCTCTTTGTGACCCCAGCTGCAGTAACCTTCATTCGAGTTCTTGCTTTCATAAGTTTATAATTTGTTTAGATTCTACATACAAGTATAGTTATCTAGCATTTGTCTTTCTATGCCTAGCAGAAAGTCTCTTTCAAGGCTATATAAATGATGTGTCTGTATACTTTCCTTCAGGACAAAAATAAAATAAAATAAAATAAAATGGAAACTACCCTTGAATTCTTTTTTTTTTATCTCTAGCAGAAGCAAAACCCATTCCTTGTAAGTAACAGGGAGGCACCATGCTTACTCTGGGAATATTTTCTCAAGAGCCTCTTAAAAGACAGAGACACACCCAGAACAATACCAATATAAGACAGAGTTTAAGAGGAGCATCACTGAAAGTGCACATTTTAAGGTACCTTTGAGATTTGGGACCTCACTTTAGAATTTTGAGCTGTCTTCATGGGCAGGCCCATCATCTCAGAAGAAGGACGTTACTGGGTGCACTGAGGCAGAACTAATTGGTTATACTGCCAATGGCTGCAGAAGGGTCCAGCATCAGTTGGAAGCCAGGAGGGCAGAAACAGCTGTACCCAAGCTGTATCTAATTATATCCACCCAATAAAAGCTTGGTTATTTACCATAGGAGTGGGACTTGCAGTGCTATAACAGCTCTCATTCTTCCAAGTAATTTTACCAGACTTTTCCTTCCCCTTGGGTTACAGTGCCAAGTGTCGAGAAAGCATATTTATAGAAGGGCCTATGTCTTCCTCAATGTGATATACAATCACCTCAGAATTTCAAGTACTGAGAGAGTTGTCTGCCTCTTGAAAAAGGAAACAAGTCAGTTCCCTAGAACCCTGCTAAATGAGTGTTGTTGCCCTAGGAAGACGAACCAGCTAGAGCCCTCATTTGTCTGATGGCAGCCATCCCGGGTTAACTATGTCTCTGAGTTAGTCCAGGCGATGGCCGCTGGATTCAGGTTTCTGAAGGTTCGCTGAGGATACTGTACTACTACCCTATTAGTGCTAGACTGACATTAACAGGTCAATAAAGACATCATAAAGTCCTTTATGCTAGTGTCAGCTAGCACATAGCAAGACTGAATGGAGCTCGTTGTCAGAACCTTGTCAGTGTTATGTCTCTAAACAGAAGTGTTACTGTGACACAGGGGGAATGTGCTCTTTTATAAAGCTCCACTCAGTTAAAATTGCTGCTTGTAATTTCCACAATGAAAGCTGGGAGCCTCTGTATGATATGGCGGTTACTAAGACGTGCTTTGGAAGTAGACAGATGAGTTGAATTCCATCATTTGTTTCTTACACGAAATGAGCACATGAAATGTTCCTTAGTCTTACCGAACCTTGGTTTCTGTCGTATGTCCAGTGGATCTAATGATAATGGAATATAAACAAATGAAAGTGACAAATAAAAATAAAGAAATATGAATGAAGTGAAATAAAATGAAGGGAATGCCTTTAAGCTCTCCCAGATATATATTATCATATGTTTTCCTTAGACAATATATACAAAGTGCTTAGGATGTTATTTAGACTATATTAAACTTTCAATAGGTACTCTGTGTTATCATTGGCTTGTTCTGGCCTATTTACTGATAAGGAAGCTAATGATACCTCTTGGAATATCCTATGAATTAATTGTGAGAGTGAGATTGTGTGTTCTACAGCTTGCTTTATAGTCAGAGATACATTTTCATAGCCCCATGGAAAACTCTGTAGGAGTCACCCTTGTAGACTGTATTTTGATAAAATAAGTGGACAAGTTTGCAGTTTTTCTTTCAGAGTAAGAACTCTGAACAGGCCAGCCTGTTCACTCCATCTTTGCTGTCCTTTCTCTCTTCCTTCAGCATTTTTCTCTTGAGAACATGACAGATCAATCAACATCTACTGACCTCACAGATCTCTGGAAGGACCTATCAGTGCCTCAGGATGGCCTGGAGAGTATGTGACACTAACTGAATTTGCACGTTGAAGATGGGTAGTGATTCATTTTATATGTATGATTTTCACAGATTTATTTCCCCAAGTTTCCATGAGTAGCATGACATTAGCAGCCAGTTTCTCTAATGTCATTGTCAATTACCATCAATGATTTTAATGATATCATTATTTCTAAGGCTTCAGAGTGGCTAGAGTATCCTACACTTCAGATGGCATCCAAACTCCATGCAGACATCTTTAGTCTCATTTGTTTGCCTCTCAAGAAGTGTTCAAGAATACTAACCTCTTACCACCGTCTGCCTTTGCAGTCTTCTTCCTGTTAGAATTTTTTTTTACAGCCTCTCCTCCATATTGGTGTAATAAGCCACCTGAATATTTTAAGAGTATGATTCAGCTAAAGCATCGAGTGCTTTGATAACACTTTCTACCTCAGGTAGAAGTGAGTGTTCACACTATCACACAGACATTTAGAATAATGGAGGCATCTCTCTCTCTTTGTCTCATTCATTTCACTGTGTCATCGTAGAATGTGCCTAGTGCGTCCATCAGGATTGTTCAGTGCCAGCTGTGAGAACCATTCGTCTCCAAACGTGAGAGGCTTACAGCAACCACATTTTCTTATTGCCGTGTTTCTTGCCTATTGACAGTTGGCTCAGGCCTTTCTCTACACACTCAGGGCGAGAAAGCAGCCAGCCCCTTGAGCATGCCTGGATTATTGAACACATGATTCGTTCAGTCCCAACATCCCTCACATCCCTAATGCATTAATTATAACTGATAATATGATCCCACTGAAACCTATGCACAGAAGTCAGAGGACCAGAAATATTTGGCAAGTAGTACTTCTTAGGATCAGGTATGCCCAATGTGAAACCCATTTTAGTTATTAACCAGGGATTATGGAAGGCTCTATTTAACTGAGCACGCTTGATGTAAACAATATACATAATGTGCTGTTCCTTGATGAAGAGGGGATGAGTTGATGCTGCATACACTAACAGTGTTTCCTGGTATATCTTTTTCCTTCAGTTCCTGCAGACAAGTTCATGGGCAGGAGGTTCCAGAAGCAGCACAAAGTAGTCCACATTTTCAGTTCTGTAGAAAGCCTGTAATATTTGCATACGAAGAATTCTTTGTGCTGGGCGCTTTATATATATATCACACCATTTTGAGTCTTAGCAACCTCAGGAGCTAGGTATTTTCCAGATGGGGAAATAGCATACTAGAGAGGATAAATAGCTTGCTCAAGGTCACAGAGTGACAATGTGGTACAGCTAAATTTAATTCCAGCCCATCCTGTGAATCGGTAACGTTTGCTCTTTATTTCTGCAGTATTGTAGGGGAACCTCTGGGGTTGTATTAACCTCTTTTAAAATTAAACATATTTTTAAGTGGTACCCACAGCCGTATGAGGGTAGCCCAGGTCTTGGGCTTGTTTTCTGATGTAAAAGCCACCTTCCTTTCTGTTTTAAACATTTCTGTATCTATGGTTTCAAGGGTTTATCTTCATATATACAGTTACGTTTCAACAACATGAGGGCATTTTGCAGCGACAGTGCACTTTAATTCAGAAAAATGGATGGCACGGTCATTCTCCTGTGCAGGAGATTTACACTTATTTCTTCCTCTCTGTTAACAGGATGTATTCATCAGCCCTGAAAAACACATGCCAACGGCTACACTCTCTCCTTCCTCCATTGCCCCCAAAATAGCAATTGGTACTTAATAAATAATCATCGTTATGACTGGAAATGCCTGCTGTAACCAGATCAAACAAGGCCATCAGCTTTCATTTCAGAAAGCAATACAGTCTAGTTAGTTTACTACATCTCTTCCAGGGAGCTTGAGTGGAGGTTTCAGCCACAATAGTGCCACTTTATATTATTAATTTCTATCTATGGAATAGACCCGAATTAACATTTGATGATTTCTTCATTGCTAACTGACATTTTTCCCCCCTCATAGGCAGACTCTAATAAAGAAGTCAGTTAGAGCTATTAGACCTATTTTAGAAGGATTTTTTTTGATACACATCCTCACTTAGATTATGAAATTTAAATCATTTCTGCTATCAGTATGAATACTAATGATGCAGTCTGTCAGATGGAAAGCTGTCATGCATTTTTCACTTTCCTCTTACAGTTGGCTATAAGTCTGAAGGAAATGACTTCTTGGTGAACTACTTCGATGTCGGTTTGAGTGCCTTCTGTCCACACAGTTTCCAATGTCATAAGCACCTGGAAGGCGGGCAGCTCTTAATTAAATGCCATTTTCCTTTTCCGTTATTGAACCGCAGCAGAGTGCAGACTCTCCCCGCATTGTCTGTGGCGAAGGCTCTGCTCCAGCTCTTTCAGAGCTATTTGAATGCTTTGGTGTCAGACAGTTCCTCTTCTTATAAGGAGCACTGTCTTCCTTGGTGTGTGCTTCAGATAGGAATGCACCGTTTGCTTAGCTCTTTGTTCTCCATTTTGACAAAACACATTCTGCTGTAGGTTTCTGCCTCATTTTAACATTTTGTTTTCCCCTCTAGCAATTGATGTGTTAGTTCTCATTGGGACTGCTAATCTCCATCTGAGAGCCACACCGGATAAGGCTCCCTTTCTTCCCCCTGGGAATGCATCAGTATTCAGAGGAAACCTTCCTAAGGACTTGTGTTTTCAACCAGGGCTGGAAAGATTGTGATAACTGGGCTGCCCATCATCACAACACTTAGTCTTCTGAGGAGTTTTTATTTGTATTTTGTTTTTAACACTGAGCCAAAGTTTGAAAGTTATTATGGCTTATTCCAAAACAAAAAAGTATATAAATATGAAATTAAATGAAAGATTGTTTCAACCTTCCAGTTCTCGGAAGCCCAAAGGAGAGAGAGAGAGGATTAATAAAACACACAAGAAAAATAGGTCGGAGAGCCAATAAATAGTTTCAATAGAAATCTTAGAAATCCTACAGGTAAAACAGCCTTTTCTATTTATTGAGTTATTGTCTCACTAGTTGTTTGTTTATTGATTTGTCTTGCCATGGAGCCCACAGACCAAGTGATGAGCGTGTTTGCCTGTTGTTACTGTGTACTACATTGAGCTTCCCCAAAAGCTTCATTAAAATTATATCTAAAGCATAACAATCAGAAAATGATTAGTAACACAAATCATGGAGCAACTGTTCTGCTGTTCTGTGGAGCTGTTTGGGGTTGTGGGTTTTTTTTTTTTAAATCAGCTCTCTGTTTTATTCTCTGCCCTCCTCTCTATGCAGGGAAGCAAACCCCTTCATGTTTATTTAGTTTTTTTTTCCACCAGGCATCAAGAACCACTGGTTCATGGAAACAAAGGCACCAACAAAACATTTCAAACCATTAAAATAATTTTCCGACATGATTTTCTGTAATTACCATATTTCAGTTCAACAATTGTAATTAAACCTGACCTTTAAGCTAATTACGTCTTGACATTTATGATTTTAAGCTGACTTTCCTGGTGGTGATGGTGTGCTATATTCAGGTTCTAATGAGTAGTTGTGTAGTGTTTACCTGTAGTCAAAGGGTCTCTGTTTGTGATTTGGAGAGGACCACTTCACCCAGCATCCTGTCATTGGAAGTACAATAGTGCCACTTTGAAGGGGCATTATCCACCACAATATCAGGCTGATGTTGAATTTTTGTAAGAGTGTTTGTATATAATTATAGAGACAGCAGAAAATCCCTGCTGGAAATTTTCAAAGAATAGGTTAAAAATTAACTCAGAGTTTGAGTGCAGATAAGTGGGCTTTCTCTTACAGAATGATAATTTGTGGCAGGTGAATAGAATAAAGAATCCTAGCCATGTGTGAGAAAAGCTGAGTCAAAGAATTATCAGGCAGGAAGAGGGAGCAGGATAGAGGGAAGGGCAAAGCAGGAAGGAGGGGTCTGGTGGTCTTAGCCCTTAAAGGACTGAGTAGTGGGTAGAATTTTTCCTGTTTTCTAAAAAAATGTCTCTCCTGGTTGACTTATATCCCAGCCCCCCTTTTATTTTGATAATATTAACAGGAGTTAATGTTATCACGTATTCACTATGTGGCAGGTGCTGTGTTAAATTCTTCACAGACAGTAACTTAGTTCCGCTAAAGCCCTGTGAGGTAGGCAAGACTCTGGGATTTAACATAGTCAATCCACTGCTCTTGATTTCCTGCAAGACTCTGTTTCAATACTTGGACAAATAAGATGGCATTTTGGAACTGTTGCAAGGTAAGCCTACCAAAGATCACCACATGTACACCATTAATGCCAAAGAGAGTATTGCCAGCCAACAGCTGCACAGGGAACTTGCCTATATCATGCATCCCTGAGCCTTACAGCTTTTGGTCTTTCATTCATGGAAACAACATCCTGGTTGACACACTTCGGTTAGCAAGAAGCAGCAAATGTTAGTACAGTTAGGGAACTTTTGCTAGGGGAGTTTTCTCAAATGATGGACTAAGCCTTTGTCCCCATTTTAGCAGTTGTTGGGGCCCATGTGCTGGGCTTTCAGGTTAAAATTATGCCTCTAACATGGTATCTGTTGTGCTA
The DNA here is from genome assembly GCA_030556225.1 of Cricetiscus sungorus. NCBI lineage: Eukaryota > Metazoa > Chordata > Mammalia > Rodentia > Cricetidae > Cricetiscus > Cricetiscus sungorus. Next base: position 21,098,724 of record JANBXA010000007.1, read on the forward strand.
AGTCTGGGGTACTGCTACATTCCCCACTGGTTCTGTGGGGGCATGAGTCAAATTGTAGACTCATCTGGGGCAAGGTGTGTATTATTCCCCCAGCACTAACAATTTAACAGAATTCATTCTGTTTCACATAGTCAAGTAGGCAGTTGAATGAGCAGTGTCCTATACTGATGGTTATGAGCAAAAGGACCAAGTGACCAGCAATGGCTGTGAGTAGAGCAGTTAACCAGTGGGAGGAGCAAGAGGGATAACTTGCATAGCTGGATACTGATTGTCAGATTCTTGGTGTCTCTTTTGGTTTTCTTTAAGGTTATTCCTGACCATGGCTAAACTTTCTCTAATTACCCCTAACTGGTTGGCATAGAAGCAATGAGTTTGCCCCAGGGTTATATTGAGATGTCTTAATTTCATGAAGAGGAGGTTGAGTCTTCTGCAATTCTGAAAAGCTACTTCTGCTAAGGAGTATACCTGGGCTTTAGACAGGATATAGAATTTTCTAGACAGTCTAGTCTGTGTTTACATGAGCACTGAGTTCCTTGCATTTTTTTTATCCCCCCAAAACTAGGACTGATGTTCTCACTAGCGGAGCCTGTGAAGTCTGGCTACACCAACAGGGGAATGAGGATGGGGCACTCAGGAACCCCTACATTTAGGTAGGCCTTACTCTCTTCTCCATTATATATAAATACACATTGTATGATGTACATGAAAATGCAAAGGAGTTGTGTCTCCTCAAGCACAAACAATTCAGAAGATGCACACTTGATTAAGACATCAGTGCAAGCACTCCAAATTGTCTCTGGGTCCTGGAAAAAGACTTGACCACCATTTCTGGACTTAACCTGATATATGAGGCTATAGGAATCTATATAGTGGGAACTTTCTGGGGGTTGTTTATCTTGGGGCCATTAAGCAGGCACCCTTTCCTTGGAGATCCTCCAGGGTTAGCTTAGGTTTGTCCCAATTACACTGAAAGTAGTGATAATTGTTTAAGTAATTCCAATCCCAACATAATATGGGGGTTTGTGTTGATGGGCTGGATGACTCAAGTTGGAGGTTTCTTTTTGATAGTAAATAGGCTGCCTATTATATTTATATATAATGTGACTTTCCAGGTTCTACCAGTTTCCTGCCAGGCCCTAACCTTTATAAATATTTTCATTACTCAAGACCACAGGCAGGCTGTGATGGTTTCCTTTCTAGGACTACAAAGGAGTCCATGTGCTCCCAAGAGCACATTGTTGTGTTAAGGTCTGGGGACTGTTAAAAAAAAGATGTCTAGTAACATTTTCTCACTCCCATTTATGCAATCGCTTCTCTGTGTATCAGAGGTTATTTGTATTGTTTTTAGGAACAACAAAGAACATTCCAGTGTGCTTTTCTAATTTCCACAGTCAGTCCTAAGGGCTACAACAAGAAAATGGCAAATAGGAGGGAGTGAGAACCAGGGAAACAGGTTTTTTTCTGACTCCACTACACCACTCAGAAGAAGTTCCCTGCAAGAGAGACAGCAGAGAGGAGAATGGGTAGCCCAGGGGAAGGGAGGAAGTGAAGAAGGGAAGAGATGAGTCAATGTGGGAAATGATGAAAATCTGGTTGGGGCATCAATCAGGATATAGGAAGTCCCTTAGATGCTCAGCTTTCACCTTCCACCACTGGGGAGTGTGAAGAGTACATGACGTGGGAGAGAGGCTATGTGAGTGGAGGTATGCTAGCCTGTTATTGATTTGAAGATAGGGAGCCAGTGAGGGGCTCTTAGTGAACCAGTTCCTATTATGCATTGGAAGAGGACTAAGTATCTGCCTCATGTTACATGGAATTCAGACAGTTATTTGGCTTCATCTTGTTCACTCTATTAGCCTAGTAGAAGAGAACATTTGGAGACCTGGCACATGTAAATTACTAATGATGAGAAATCAGGAGAATGCTGACTTAAAAAACATTAGAGTTCAACTCAACATCCATTAATATTCCAGTTGGGGCTTAGAGATCTGTCTCAGATAATTGGTTAGGTTGCAGTGTTACACGTCACTTAATCTGTTTGTCTACTCAACTAAATTTTGAATAAAAAAAAGTTAGGGCAGACTGTTAGTGTTCTTTCTTTTCTTTTGTTTCCCACCTGCAGTGATTAGAACTGGAAATAAATGCTTTTAATTGAGCGAGTCCAGCTTTTGGAAAACATTTACCTTTTAATGAAGGTAGATTCCAAGTGTGACCACTCACCTGACTTAACAAAAAAAGACATTATTATTAGTTTGTGTGTGTGTGTGTGTGTGTGTGTGTGTGTGTGTGTGTTGTGTTTATATGTGTGAATGCATGAACAAGCACATAGTTTGGAGGTACACAAATGTCTGTGCCTGGATGTGAAGGCCAGAAGATCCCACTGGGGCCTTCTTCTATCCCTGTCTATTTCATTGAGACAGGGTTTCTTCCAGAACACAGGACTTGCATTTTCTTGACTAGCCTGAATTCCAAGTGGCCCTGGAGAGAACTCTCTGTCTCTGCTCACGTGAGCCATCTATCTCTGTCCCTCTTGTAGATGGAGCTCCAGGAGAGTATAGGACATCTGCTTGTTATGTTGGTGCCGACAGCAAACTCTAGTACTCTTGCTTTTATTCTTAACCACTGAGCCCTCTCTAGCCCCTAATGTGACATTTTTAATCCACATCTTTTTGTGGCAGTTTCTGAGAAGGATCAGATTTGGAAGACAGTGGCCATTAGAGATAATAAAGACCCTAGAGAGGGAGAGAACTCCTGTGGTGATATTTTGTTTATGACTTAACAAATATAGCTTGCCTGAAGATCAGAGTACAAAGCTAGTCGCAGAATTAGCTACAGAGGCTAGGCAGGTGCTGGCATATACCTTTAATCCCAGCATTCTGGAGACAGAGGCCGACAGATCAAATTAGTTCAAGGCTACCCTGGGCTACATGAAATTTATCCAGTCTAAAAGAGAAACAGCCAAGCAGTGGTGGCTCACACCTTGAATCCTAGAACTTGGGAGTCATACGCCTTTAATCCCGGCACTAAGGATGTGGAGACAGGAAGGGATCTGATTGGGTGTGGAGAGGGATATAAGGCCTGGCAGTCAGGCTGAGGAATCAGTCTGAAGGTCAGTCATTTTGAGGACGCAGGCTGAGGACAGGATCTCCCCTTTGTTCTGAGCATTGATGGAGGTAAGAACTCTAGTGGCTGGCTGTTCTGCTTCTCTGATCTTTCAACTTTCACCCTCTGATAACTGACTCCTAGTTTTTATCATTAAGACCAAGGACAACTTGTGTACAGACCCTTGCTTTTTGGAGTTTCACCAGCATGTCACTGAAGCAGTCATCTCTACTCTAGCTGCAACTACTGGGCAGAAACCTTAGGCCACACCTGCTAAAACTGACCTTGAAAGTAACTTGTCGGATGTACTTGGGGTTTGCTAATTTTCCTTGTGGGCAGCTTTTATACGCAGGGGTCTTCTTTCCAACTGCACCAGGCCTCATCTGTGCAAACATGTTTTATGAGTGAGATGTTGAGCTAGAGTCCCACAGCTCTCATCCCTGGTGGATTTATTATCTGGGTGACTTGGTAACTCAAGACCAAAACTTGTGAAATGTATGGTGGGTGAAAGAGCTAGCCAGATTGCCACTCCTGATGTGTTATTGGCCTGTAACTATGCCAGGAAGACACAGCACATCATAAATCTGATGGGAATTTATGGTGGCAGACAAAAGTGTCGTCAATGACGAGGTGTCCCTATCATTTAGTGAGAAGACACCAACATCTTGAGACCCATAAAGCTGGTCTGTCATAAGTTAAGACATCCTGTGCAACTTGCCTTTAACCCAAGCTGTCAAAATATTTACTTTGTGTTTATTTGTCTCTGTAACTCCGAACCTTTCCTGGACATTATCTCTGTATTTATCTGCCAGCAGCTTATTCTTTATCAGGAATGATCTTTCTAGAGCCCCTTGATTTGACTGAATGACACATGATATTTAGATAAACCATGCTTTATATTTTCTGGCTTGGACCATGGTGTTTGATGATATGTTTTATGGAAGATCACCCCTTGATTTGACTGAATGACACATGATATTTAGATAAACCATGCTTTATATTCTCTGGCTTGGACCATAGTGTTTGATGATATGTTTTATGGAAGATCACCTGTGATAAGGAAAAAGGTTTTTGAAAAGTTGTTCAGACAGAGTTGCTTGGCCTCTAGCAGCCTATCTGAACCTCCGCTTCCGACCTGTTTTCCTGACAGTGTTTGCTAATTGGGTCTTCAGTGCAAAGCAAGAAACAATGCTAACTGCTTGTTTAGGTGGAACATGAAAATCAATCTACAGATGATCAAAAGGGCACAGCAAACAACATCCCTGTGGAGTTGGGCGTTTCTGACCTTGACACTCAAGAGATGTGATCTGAGAGCTTCTGCAACCTGTGTGCAGATGTGGTTCACATAAATAACATGATATTTGCTTCTTGCATGAAGATTTTTCTCTACCATGTATATGGCTGGAGGGAGCTGGATACAAGGATAGGGCCCTAAGGCAAAAGAAAACAGTGATCTTGAATGGCTCTCGGGGTCCTGTTGAAATCACTGGTTGTGTTCTGATATTACTTGATGTACTCTTCTTTTGACTGATGAAATGAGAAGGTTTTATAGCTTATGGAGGAAAAGAATCCACATACACAAATGCATATATACACATATACATTTTCATACATATATACACAGTAATACATATAGGCATAACATATGCATACACATGTACTTATCATACACATTCGTGCAGGGATACACAACATATACACATATATACATGTATTCATATACACAGACACACAAACATTTCTCTGAATGGATTTCTTAGACTGTTTTGGAGGAAATGGCTTGGTTAGGTATTATTGTAATTTATCAAATATACTATGTGCATACTAGGGAAAATAATATTTGCTGTCTGGGTCCTGAGATTCTCAGTCATCTAACTCAACTCTCATTACCATAGGAAGGAAATAAAAAAATTTATCATATCTGAAAATTAAGTAGGGTAGAATTATTTCATGATATTTGAAAGAATAAAAAAAGCTGCTGACTTCTCCCTACTTAATGTCATCAGTCCAAAGAAATTCAAGAAGCATTGGCTTGGATTTAGGAAGCTGCTTGAGGAAATGTGTTAGAAATTAGCCTCCTAGTGCTAGATTTTCTAAGGTACAGTTGATCAGAAGGATTCCAAATAGCGAGTATCCTTTTTATTTTACCTCACACATTTAACGATGGAATTCTTTGCTCCTTTGTTAGATGATTAATGTTGGAGTAGATACAAGGCAGGAGAACTTATTTAATCAGGGGATATTTTTTTTTAAGGCTTGCAACAGGGAGTTACATTAGCTCTATCCAGAAAGGCATTTCTTTTCTTTATTCTCAACCAACCCAACCTGACATACTTTCTTTTTAACAAAGGTAGGAGAAGGAAGAGAGAAAATAAAGAAGGAATAAATCGAGTATAATGTGGCAGATGCTTTTCTCACTGTCTATAATTGTGCACAGAAACAATACAGAGCCGTAAAACTCAGTGGATTCTGTTTGGTTTATTAGTTCTCACTGCATCTCAAGCTGTCTCACTGCTCCAATTTTAGACAACACATGACATCATAATTGCTTCTGGCATTTTAATGTAATAGATAGTGGTGAGGGTTGTCTGAGTTCTCTTTTCTTCCCTCTCCTCTCACTTTATGAGCACGGTCTTTGGAAAATAGCAACCTCCTGTTTGCAGTGGATGAACTTTTCACTGAAGTACTTTTTCACTAGACTGCCTGAAAAGAACTTCTGCCCTATTTAAGTCTTAGAGCAGTTTCCCCCAACACACAGTGTGATGAATTTCCAGCCTCTCACAGTCACCAACTAACTTACATGGGGTGGTATGACTGTCCAGGGTGCTGAACCGGATTAAAAAAAATATTCAACAAAATTAGCCAAGATCAAGAAAGCAATTACACTATTCTCAGAAAATCCAGATCTGTAAAATGTCACCTTGGCCGCCTTTTTATAATCCTAAAATACTATCTCGAGTCTCATGATATATGCAGAGATTTGTTCTCTGTCTGCCTGCATGACCTCTGTTATGGGCTGAAGACCTAGCATGCTAGCCAGTGGCAGCCAGCCAGGGCTATATGACATTACAAATGAAAATATGAGTTTAAAATTGCCCCCAGCACTGGCTGATAAGGACATCTTTATAGATACATGAAGCTGATGTAAGCATCAACTGCTACGAGGCAGATTAGCATTGTTAAACTGTGTCACAGTCCAAACACTGCACGCCTTGAATATTTATTATGTTCCTTAATCTTGCTGAGCAAACAAACTGTATTTATCAGCAAAAAGAAAGAGCTTCCCTTTCGTGGGCTATTGTGCCCCCAAAGGCTGCCATTGGGAGAAATGGCAGGCTTGGTATGAGTCAGTGAAGCCCCTCCACTATAGACAGGAAAAAAGGAGAACCAGAGATTAACAGTGATTTGCCCAAGGTCACCTCGCTAATAAGTGGTGGTGCTTAGCCTGGCTTTCTGGACCTCTTATTCCTAGAAAATTGTCGCTCCATTGAGACAAGTGTTCTCATACTTGAGGCGCATGTCTGTTCTTCAGAGTCGTATAGTGATACTGAGAAATTCTGTGTCTGCCTTAAGCACTAGCCTCTCAGAGGAAGGAGAAAAATTTTTAGCTCTTCCATTGCACTAACCATGACAGGCACACTGTGACATGGTTTACCCTTTAACCCACCCAAAGTGCATGATGGGATCATTCCCTCATGACTGCTATTACCATTATCTACAGACGAAATGGGCACAGTGGGAGTAAACATTCTCTTCTATCCCAGAATTGTATGCATCTACCATATAGTTACTGTTTTTTATTTTGTGTCAGCTTATATTGTCATGTAATACTGTTTTTATTATATCCTACATGTTTAAGAATGGTATTATTACATGCATTTTACAGAAGAGTAAGCAAGGCATTGAAAAGATCTGTCTAAGATAAACTAGCTGCTCAACTAATTATCTGACTAGTAATGAAACAATTTATCTAGCTTTGACTCTAATCTATGACATTACAACACTGTCTCCTTCCATGCCTTGCATGTGGATATTGGTTAATGTTAATATATTTCCTTTGAATGAATGAACAAAAGCTTATATTTAAATGCCTCCAGTTTTAAAATATAGAAATATCTTATCTGAAGGCATCCTCATATGAAATTACCATTACCTCCTACAGATCTGCTTTCCAAATTCTGATCCTTATTTTCCTATGAGATATTCTATCTTCCTTATTACTCCAAGCAAGTCATTTACAATCCAGGAATTATCAGGCAAGTCTGGCTAACTCTCTTTCCCATGTGAACTAATATAAAGATAATTATGACAAATGATGGAAACTGTACAGAGACAGTGGACACGGTGCAGTTACACCTATATATAAATATAGGAAATACAATACATTATACACTGAAAAAAATTAAGTCAACCGTGTCCCAGTGGCACATTGAAAAGAAATTGGCGGAACAAGGAAGGAGTAGGTTGTGAAGGGAACCTTTGAGAGTTGAGTATTTTTGTTTACAATTGTTTTTCTTTTCCTTTTGTTTTTTTTAAATAATTTTTGTTGTTGTTGTTTGTTTGCTTTGAGACATGGTCTCACACATCCCATTCTGGCCTTAAACTCTCTATGTACTTGAAGATGACTTTGAAATCTGATCCTTTAATCTCTCCCTCCTGAGTGCTTGGACTACAGGCATGTGCTACCATTCCCATCTCATGCAGTGTTAGGGACAGAACCCAGAACCTTGAGCATGCTAAACCAGCTCTCTTCCAACGGAACTGTTTCACCAGCCCTTTTGTTCATTTTCTTGATTATATTTATTTAATCTTTATTTAAAATGTTGTCACAAAGAATTCTTATTTGTGCATCATGGTTCTAGGTTAGAAAAATTAAACACCCGAGTGAAGAACCCAACCATAAGTAACATGAGAATCTTGAGTGTAGGCAAATGGGTTGCTTGAAACTCAGTTTTCCCATTCTTCTCCTGAAAAGTAACGACACACCCCTGCTTTCCATTTGTTTAAATGTGGCCATGGAATAGTTCTGGCTACTAGATTATAGGGAAAAACAGTGAGTTCAAGTTTTGCTCTTGTTGCTAAAAAGGAAGCATTTTCCCTTCAGACTTCTGCTATTTTCCCTTACCACAATATTTTTGTAGATATTTCTGTGTTCAAGCTGCAATGATAGAGAGGACAGTTCCCCCAGAAACAATAGAGTCAAAAACATGAAGCAATGTGATTCTCCAAATAACTAGACAGAAAGGACTTGTTCACCAGCCTAGTGAATCACTTCAGAGATCTTACACAGGGGCTCATATGTTTCTTCATCTCTTTAAAGGCATGATGTTTCCGGGTCTTTTATTATGAGAGGTTAATCTTTCCCTTGTAGTCATTTGGAGAAATAAAGAAAACAGGAATTTTCAGAGAAGAAAAATTCTACATGGACATGTTCTTTAAGGAGAAGGTGTAATTTAGGTTGTCATTTTGTAAGTAGTGGTGGAAAGGGGACTGTGATGAAAGAAATCAGGCAAGGGTTTAGGACTTTCAGCAGAAATTACCCATGGAGTTTTGTCCTCCCACTCAACTACAGACAGTTCCATCCTTCTCTCCTTCACACCACACAAATGCAGACTACTATGATTATAAAGGTTATATATATATATAACCTGATATATAAATGATATTATTATAAAGGATATAAAAAAAACTTGTAAGGTTTTGGTAAAATACTTCTAGTGCAATTGGCTACTACAATTAATCTTATTTTATCATACCACCCATAATCCCTGCACTATCACTGCAAGGAAGTAAGGATAATTGTGGTTATGTGCTATGAGACAGCCTAGTCTAGAAGGTCTGGACAATCTGGAGTACATGGATTTAAGAGCACACATAGTCTAAATGCCATTACATCTTTCACAGGAACCTCCATTTTGTAGGTCAATGAGTACTACTAAGGCTTCAATTATTCTTTGTACACTTTCCCGCCTTGCCCAAGGTGGCCTCACAATTCTAGTATAGTTGGACTCATGATTGTGATGGTTTGTTCCATAGTTTAGGAAGTGCTGACACTATCTATGATCTCATTCTAATGTAGGAAACTGTGATAGTTAATCCTTACTATCAACTTGATTGGGTTGGTGATTGGTTGAGAGAAGAGTAAGTCACATCCTTGGGTGGTCTGTGGGAAGATTAGGTCATGGAGGTGCTGATACAATCGATGGTTTCTTCCTATTGATGGAGTAAAAATCTGGATAGACTGAAAGAGGCTGGCAGAACTGCAGGAGAGGCAAGGTTAGAGGCATGACACCAAAGTCATTCCCTTGAAAGAAGCATCCTTAGAGGTGTGCCACCAAAGTCATTCCTTTGAAAGAAGCATCCTAGCCTAGACCCTTCCTGCTATGCTCTCTGCCTCCTGTTTGCCATGAGATACATTCTTGGACCACACTCTTACTATTGCAATATTCTACTTCACCACAGCCCACAGTAATGGAGGAAAATGTTAATGGACTGAAACTTGGAAAAACTGTGAGCAAAACCAAAATATTCTGCTTTTAAATTTGTTCCCTCATACATTTGTAACAGTGAAGAAATGACTGATCAATACAGGAGGCTCCATTTTATACATGAGGAAAACTGTGAAGTCTATGAAGAGATTGCTGGATTGGCATTTTCCCAGTAGATTACTGTAAATCCAGTGTGTAACCTTGGGCTTCTGGAGCCTAACTCTGGTATGATAAGAACTCAGGTCTCACTATTAATAGTTTGCTTCTGGGAGACATTGTTGGTTAATGTCTCTGCAGTTTAGAGAGGAGTGTGTTGTTTCTGGGACCATACAACTGAGGATTTAGTCCTCATAGTCACACAGTTACTCTAATAAGACCACACTTACTTTAACAAGGCCAAACCTCCTAATAGCATCACTCCCTGTGAGCCTACGGGGCCATTTCACTCAAACCACCACACTAACTATGACGTAGTGCCCACTGATCAGCCTTGTATGTCACAGCCTCAGCACATTCTGGATTATGTCTCCTTCTATTTTATACAGTGAGGCTGATATAAAGAAACTTATTCTTGAAGCATTTCAGAAGCTTCTCTCAGTACAGCAAGAACCACATATACTTGACTCAACTGACACACAGAGGTTTGTCAGAAAAGACAAAGAATACAATATTTATTCTGGCACCACCCATAGTCTCACCATAAGCATATTTTACTTCATCTAGCTGTATGGTACCCTCACCTCCCCAGAGGCTGCCACGCATTGACAGTATCAGAACATCCTAATGATTTTGAGGTAAAGATTTGAGAAAAGATCTTACTGTTCAATGAGACAGGTGTTCCAAAAAATTTCATGGAGAGAAATAAATAACAGAGGTATCTATCACCGCAATCCTGGCTGTGTCTTTCTAATAATCCCAAGAGGCAAAATAGCATTAGCTCTTAGTTTAATGGAGTCAAAAGCTGATGCACAGACAGTGTCACATCCAATAGCACAGCTAATAAGTTTTGTGAAATCAGGATTCTAGCTAATTTCAGTAGTATCCAGGGCAAATCATGCTTAATCATTTCTTTAGTGTCTGTGTGCACTCACTCCTAACAACATATTAAAAATGTTCAGAGATATTGAACTGGTAAAATGCAATGACAACAGACATGTGGAAAGACAGTTTATTTTTTATAAAAATACAAATGAAAAATTAGAAAAATATTGTTTTAGGATTAAGGTCTTCTAGTCTCTAGCAAACACTGTTGTGGGGTACATAAAATGCATTTTAAAATGAGAATTACTATCAATAAAATTTTATAGAATCAGGGTCAAGCTAATTTGTTCAGAGTACTATAGCCCACTGACTTCTGCTCTTTGATATTTTATAGAGTATGAAACAATTGTAAATAGAATGGATAAGAGAAATGAAGGGCATACTATCAGAGATCACACTAACAGAAAGGTTTCAGTGTAATACATATGATAGAGAACAGTTGTGAGGGACATGATAATTATATGTTTACACAGGCATATTCCAGGTTATGATGAAAGTATTGCATAGACTGGGATCTATTGTTATGGGAAAAGTGTAGAAGGAAACATGAGGTTATTAATATGGAGTCATTTGAAGATACAATTGGAATTGAACAGGCAGAACATATTGACATTTTCTGTAAATGTTCTTTTTAGGGTGGTTATACATATATCAACTCATTTTTTTACAATTAAGGAAGTAAATAGTAGATTGCAGAAAATAAGGACAGTGAAAGATGGGAAAGAAGAATTCCTTAGCCTTTTCTTCTTTATTTTTTCACAATTTCATATATACACATGTAATGTAAACACACACAACACTTAATTTGATCATATTTTTTCATTGTCTTTTCTTATCCTCCGACTCCCACCAAACCCCCACATCCTCCACCAAGTCCTCTTACTTTTAGGTATTTCTTTGTGACCCACTGCACTTAATTAGGGTTGCTTGGATGAGCATGAGTAGAATATTACTACTTGAACAATGGCAAATTACTGTACCACTGTGAAATATGTTTCCTCCCTCGGTTGGAGGTTGGTTTTGTCAACTTGATACAAACTTGAGTCACCTAGGAAGAAGAAACCTTGACTGAGGAATTCCCACCAACAGATGGGCTGTGGGTACACCTGTGGGGACATTTTCTTAATTAATGATTGCGTAGCTCATTTTGGAGAGTGAACCCCTAGGCAGATAGACCTGGGTTGTATCACAACGTGACCTGAGTGAGGTATAGAAAGCAAGTCAATAAGCACAGCACCCTTCCTCCATGGTTTCTGCTTCAGTAATGCCTCCAGGTTTCTACCATGAGCTCCTGCCCCGTCTTTTTTCAATGACACACTTTAATCTGAAATATGTAAGTTTAAGTTGGTCATGGTGTTTTATCACAACAATGAAAAGCAAACTAGAACATTTAGCAACTATTAACTGTCAACAGCTCTTCTTAGAATGCTAGAACCCAATGAACCCTCTCTTGATCCAAAATGGGACATTGGAAGGCCCAATGTTGAGCGTGTTTAATGCAGTCATAACCGGAACTGCTGTGGGTTCTCGGTTGCAATAGCCTTGCCATGTCCAGAAGACAGTGTTTTACAGTCCTTAGTCTGGCTCTTAATTTCTTTCTGCCCCTCCTCCAAGATGTACTTTGAGACCTACAAATAGTGACATAGGCTGGAGACCATGCTGATGTCTGTGGTCTGTGCTGCTGCAAACCACGAGGAAGTCCATGATCCATGCTGCCAACAGCTGATATGGGAAAGGATGCTTCTTACAAAGTAGCATCAGTGACTGTTAACTTGTAAGTGAGAATGAGAGATAGTGAAGGCTTCTGCCACAACCTCCTCTAACCCGAGCCCCCCAACTCCCCCCACCCATCCACCAAAAGAATGAAGGAACAAAAGAAAAGAAAAGAAAGTTCAGACAGGAAGCTATTGAAGAGAGTCCTTAAAAAATGTGACAAAGATGCTGAAGTGTAGCTCCTCACTGTTGATGGCTTCTTGTGGGGTAGGGTGGGGTGGGGAAGGACTAAGTTTTCTTTAAGGGGCTAGCCACTGTGATTTGACCATGCTGTAATGAGTATATGGATAACACAGATTGGACGTGTGTGTGTGTGTGTGTGTGTGTGTGTGTGTGTGTGTGTGTGTGTCTGTATGACTGGGAGAGTGCAAGGGTGGGAGGGTGGACCTGGGAGGAATGGGAAGCAAGTATGATTGGGGTGCATTGTACTAAATTCCCAAATGAAAATATTGTGTGTTGTGGAAAAATTACACACATACAGACACAGATAAAGATATACACACGCACACACACACACACACACACACACACACACACAACAGACACACAGAATGCTGGGTGCTTTGTGCTCTCTCTCTTTCGTTGTCTCTGTCTCTCTGTCTCTCTCTCTGTCTCTCTTTCTCTGTCTCTGTCTCTGTCTCTCTCTCTCTCTCTCTCTCTCTCTCACACACACACACACAGTGGTAAACTATGTATTCTGTTTAGAGCAGAGCTCTCAAGGTAACTTCTTGTCATCACTGTAACCTGTCTCTGCCTCACTGTTGCTCATTGGAAGTGAAAGACCGGCAGGCTAAGTCTGAGGGTAGCACTAACTCACAGATATATAGACATTAATTCTTAAAGGACAGTTTGAAAACATTTCCATTGATCAGGAGGGCATCAATACAAGGTTGCTAGCTGAGGACCTGTGACTTCTATAGATGTTTTAGTTACTTCTCTGATGCTTTGATAAAATAACTTGACTAAAAGCACGCTGTGGAAGGAAGGGTTTGTTTGAGTTTGTCGTTTCAGAGGGGATGGGCCTGTCATGGAAGCATGGCTGGAGGTATGATAGCCAGAACAGGAAACTGAGAGCTTGCATCCCTCGAATGCAGGCATGAACCAGTGAGAGTGGACAGGAAGTGGCGAGAGGTCTCTGACTAACAAAGCCTGCCTGCAGTGACAAATTCCCTCCAGCAAGCTGCGTGGTTGCCATCCACCTTCATAAGGTTGGTCCTCCATGGGAGCATCATGGATATCCCAAAAAGAGATCATACAACAGTTGACTCAGATGCCCTGTCTTTCCTGTTAATGTTTTTTCCTACTTTTCTAGTGGAAAACCTTGACTGTTATTTTTTGCTCCCTACCCCACCCCCTGGAGCTTTTGCTTTCACTCTCAGATGCTTCTCTTTGTAGAGTTTTTTCCTCTAGCCCCACCTGGTGTGTGTGCCCTGCTGCTTCTGTCCTGCCTCAGTTTCTGTACTCCAGTAGTTAAGGCACTTACAGCAGACTGACTCCTTCAAGTCACAATCTCTTCTGCCCAGGGACATGGGGCCTTGGGTTTCACCAGCATAAAACAGACAGATAACAAAACCAAATGCACAATTCTGAGATGTGATGACTATGAACAGATCCTGTGGCACTAGATGTCCTCCTCAGTGTGAATGTCTGTACAAGAACTGCATCCAGACCCCAGCTCCCCTTTGTATACACATTCTTTCTCCCTGTTTTTGTCTTCTAGAAATGTTTATCATAATATACACGGCCAGGGCAACATTTTAAAATTCTTTCCATTTCTTTCCAAAGTCCTGTTTGGTTTTCGTACAAAGGGAATTGCTAGTGAACCTTCTGTAGTTTCTACTCTCAACATCGTAACCAAAGTTTGCACACCTTTGACACATGCTGAACCAGCAATATTATTGGAAATGCAATTTTGGGGTGGAAGTGATGAAGGCAAATGCATTCCTTTTCTTCAGTTTTCAGTGGTTTTGCTGGTGGCAAAAGACATTGCTATCAATTAGAAATGACTGGAATCTTCGGCTTGGGAGACTGTCTCCAGATAACAGTTAGACGATACTGATTTCTTCTGCTATCTACATTGCCCCAGGTGGTCTCTCCTGCATGTGAGATTAGCTGAAAAATTCATGCGTGTCTGACTTCATAAACATTTATAGCCCTTATCCATTTCATCAGGAAACAGGAGGTTAAAATTTGTACTTACATCCATCTAGCCTCTCTGAGGAAGTGGGCTTTTCTTATGTTAGGGGAAAGCTGTCTCAGGGCAGGAGTGATACCTGACCTGGCAGGTGTGGAGGCAGACATCATAGATCCCACACTGCTTTTGATTACCAGCCTGACATTGAAAGTTCCCACTGTACTCTAGGAAAGGCAAGTTTAAAGACCAGCAGTTGCAGAATAGCTCAGTACTCCTCCATAACATCATGTTTTTCTCAGTTTCCCTCCAGTTGTTACCATTGGGATCAGGGTGGCCCCATTGCACCATGCTCTGCTAGAGGAATACACACTCTTAACTGTGGAGTCACTCCCCTAGCCCCATGATCTTGCTTTTGTGTTTTAATGTGACCCAATTCCCCCAGATGGAAACTTCTGTAACCTAGACACCCACTCATGCACCTGTTCTCCCAGAATGAGAAGTAGGCTAATTCCCAAGCCTACAAACTACCCTTTGAAGAACATGTAACAGCAGCAGTGAGAACTAATTACTGCCCAGACATTCAACAACGGCAGTGACTACTCACTGCCTATATGAAACTGGCAAAAATCTAATGACACAGCAGCCATTCCAATAATCCCTGTTATTAAGTTAATCTGGACTTCTCTGCATTGCTTAATTATTTCTTTTCAGGCATATTTTCACTGAGGTGAGCTCAGATTTAGATTAATTCATTGCATGCACTTACTGCTCTAGTGATGTAGAGTAAGGGCACAGGACCCCCGAGTGCTGAGTTGCACATGGGAAAATATTTAACAGAATACATTCTGCGGGGAAAGACAAGCAATGTGTGTCCTTTGCTTTCCTGTCTTTAAGTGTATTCTATTTTCACTTCCCATTATTTCGTCCTTCCCTTTCTTTTAAAACCCAAGGGGTAATGTAGATCAGGTCCAGGATCTGTGTGGGCGACTGTGCTGAACTAAGTGTGACCTCTTCCAAATCGCCATTTTGGTCATTTGGAAACGATGACCAACATGCGGCACCAGGGCTCACACTTGTCCGACTCCATCACAACAAGCTCTCAGGCTTCCTTGCACAGCTCCTCTCCATTATGATAAAGTAGTGTGTGTTTGGGAGACTCAGGGCAGGCCTGACTTTCTGGCAGTTCTGCCTCGGTCAATATGTCAATAATCAGTGGGGGTGCTTGCTTGTCTCCCTTCACCCCTGGCCTCTGGACGCACTCTTCAGTCGAGGGCCTGATCATGCTGGGCTTAGCTTCCACATGAACTTCTTGTTAAAGCTGTGGCCGCGCTTTAAAATAATGAGACCAGCCAGGGCAGTGTGCGCTGCGGAGAGCCCCGGTTTCTTCAGTGATCAGCAGTTCTTGGGCTTGGCCTCTGGTGCTTTTTATAAAGCTCTGCTTTCAGGCTTTAACTGCATCCTGCCTGTTCTGAGTGCTGAGTGCCTTTGCTGGAGGATGCCAGCTTTCTTTTCATGATGGTTCCCTCACGCGTGGGTCTGAGGTTGCTTCTTAAAGGGTCTATAGGCCAAGCACTAACATGGATTCATCCTCTGGTTAAAGGGTATTTCTTTGCATGTAATTCGTACTTGAGAAAGCGGCTTGAGGATGTTGTGTTGTTCTCCTTAAAATGAGTAAAAAAAAAAAAAAAAAAGCAATTGTGATGGATACAAAAATGTATCCTACATTCTTCCTACTAAGAAGTGCAGTGGCTTTAATTTTTTTTTCCAGCTGAATAAGGACACACCTCAGTCACCTGCTTGCACCGACTAAAATGGAGTTACAGTGTTCCTCACTAAGTCATAAAAGTGAACATATGAGACAGTGTTCAGCTTTTGAATGCTTTGTTGGGACTCAGTCACATGAAGGAGTTTGGCCAACAACATCCCAGGAAGTATCAGCTGAGTGCCAATATCAAAGGCCAGACTTGTGAACAGGAAACCTTTAGAGGTAACTCTAGTCCCAGCCACCATGTGATTGCAGCCACATTAGAAATCTCGACTTTGAGTCATCCATCTACTGAGTCCCAAGAGATGGCACATGACCAAGTGATTCCTGTTGCTATACCGTTAAGTGTAGTTATTTTATGCATAAATAGACAATCAGAACTCACAGATAAAACACTGCATTAGAACCAACTTCCCTTGATTTTGACCAAGATCTCGTTGTATCTCATTAAACTAAATTGTTTACTAACACTTGTCTTAAGTGAGAACTCACAATTCATTTAGCTGGAACGAATACCGGGGATTGTTTAAGTCCGGTTATCATGCGTACAAATCAACCAGGCACCAGGGAATTAGTTATTTAGGGCTGTTGTAAACACACGACAACAACTTGTTCTAAGCTCACTGTGTAAGTGTTGCATTGCAGATGGTAATGGGAGTCTACACAGAGGTGCGGGCATTCCTGCATGTAATTGACCATCAATGCATGATTACCTTTTATCACGTTCACGTAATCAAATAATTTGAACTTCTGCTTGATATTGGGAGGCCGGAATTATGCCCAAGGAATGAATTTATTTTCTGGAATCCTAGTTCCTTTTGTGCTTTGTCAACGAAATTGAAATGTTCAGTTAAATGCGCACAGGAGTGCCCATGCCTATGCTTATCCATTTGTGTACTTTCCCCGTCCCCGAGTTTGAAAGATTTTCCCCACCCTTCCTCTTGGAAGCTATTGGAAGAAATGGATTAGAAAATTGAAAAATATGAGAGAAAATCAAGGTGTGTGAAAAACAGGGTATTTGCTGAGAAAGTCATTCCCCTGTGGTGAGGGACAAAAAAACACTTAATGGTATTGTCCGCTACATAGTAGACTTACGAGAATCTGGGGGAACGAGGAAAGAGTGTAAGAAAGTGGTGAGGAATTTCTAATTTTTTTTTTTTTTTTTTTTTGCGTTCTGCCCACTCTGCATATTTCTGCTGGAGGGACAAAACGTTAATCTTTGCTTTCTCAGGCCTTTTTACCCTGCTATCGCCAGCACCTTTCGGTTGCTGGTTCTCTGAGGCTAAGAGAAGGTGGAGGCTGCTGCTCTTCAGGGTAGGTGACACTTCTGAAAACTTGGTACACTAAGCATAGAGCTACCCTTCCTGCATGCTGAGTGTGCATCAGTCCCTGCATGCTGAGTGGGCATCAGTCTTCCTGGTCTCTCCCCATGACATATCTTTACATTTCTGGACTTCTCAATTTAGTTGTGTTGACTCTTTTTTTTTTTTATTTAATAATATACTTTAAAAATTTTACATGTAGGTCCCAGTTCCTTCTCCTCCTCCCTCCTTCCCTCCCTCCCTCCCTCCCTCCCTCCCTCCCTCCCTCCCTCCCTCCCTCCCTCTCTCCCTTCCTCTTCCCTTTTTCCCCTGTGACAGGCACCCTGGCCACCCTCCCCTCCCATTCCCCCACCCCCATTCCACTTGTAGGGCTATGCTATCCAGG
The DNA here is from genome assembly GCA_030556225.1 of Cricetiscus sungorus. NCBI lineage: Eukaryota > Metazoa > Chordata > Mammalia > Rodentia > Cricetidae > Cricetiscus > Cricetiscus sungorus. The sequence goes on from JANBXA010000007.1 coordinate 21,116,734, forward strand.
CTGGGTCATGTAAATCTGTCAAGTCATTTGAAGTAGGGACTAGGACTTCTCAAGTTGTGTTGACTCTTATGGATCTTTGCAGTCTTTGCTCTGACTCTGATTAGGGTATGACATCAGTTTGTAGCAGTTGTCAGGAAGCAAAGGCTTGTTTGTCCTAGAAAGGGTGATGATGTACACACCAGAATGCTTGGGATGTGTGAATCTGTGGAACAATAAAAACCATACTATAACCAAGTTAATAAAGGAGGTTCAATATTTTTTATTGTATATAGTAAGGAAAATTTCAAATATAAGAAAGTTTAGTTTAATTTGATTTTTTTGTATGCCTACATCTTTCATGTATTAAAAAAGTTCTGTCTTGATGCGTCTTTTTTTAAAATAAATTTTATTTAAATGAAAAACAATCTTATTTTACATACCAATTCCAGTTCCTTCTCCCTTGAATCCTCCCATACCTCCCACCAAACATTCACCCCACTCCCCATCCACTCCCCAGAAAGGGTGTGATCTCCCATAGGGGACCATAAAAGTCTGTCACATCATTTGGGGTAGGACCTAGGCCCTCCCCTGTGTATAGGCTGAGAGAGTATCCTTCCATAGGGAATGGTGACCCAAAGCCCATTCATACACTAGGGATAAATACTGGTTCCACTGCCAGAGGCCCCATAGACTGTTCAGGCCATCCTGTGTGAACCTTTTCTCTCACACACAACACATGCATTCCTGGAAAAAGCAACACCTTAACCCACTCCATATAAATGAGTTCCAGATAAACCTAAAACAAATACTGGCAATACTATGTAAGAAGATAGTTTTCTCTTCATATCAGAAGATAAAAGCACATTGTTGCCATAGTTATGCCAAATTTTTCTTGAAGGTGTTACATCTGCTGGGCCTATTGTAAACATCCCCCTTACCCCTTTCTTGGCATCATAACTGAAGCCCAATGATTGTAGAATTATGTACTGAGTTAGTAACTTGTACGGGATAAAATTTCCATTGCTAGGAAAGCTGGCTTTTCTTCTCTTTCACAACATTAAAATCCTGTAGGTCATCAGAAGTCAGTCAAATGACTTTCAGTATGGAAATAGAAGGACTCTTACAGGACTAGAGTATCTTTTCCCCCCAGCTTATGTTAAGGAAATGGAGAGGAAATGCTTTTAGAGTAAACTCTGAGCGTCACAGGTTAGAGGTGTTGTACCTGACATCACTTCTTGCCATTGAGGTTATGCTTGGAGGTTTTGAGAAAAGCTGGTAATGTTTGCATTGGAAAGTCACTGGGTCCTGTTTCCCTTCCATTGCTGGAGCATGTGTTCTTTTCTTTGCTGGGGAGGACTTGGCAGGGACTGGGAGCCAGGTGTGTGAAAAGTAACTGTGCTTGGCTTTTGTTTACACTGTGCTTTGTACATTTGTGTTTGTGGGGACATACAGACTGGTTGCAGAGGCAACTCGCTGCTCTTCTCATTTCCAGGCACACTACTGGGAGGGGGCTATTCATTACTGCATGGTGCGTGCAATCACTCTGTTTTTCTGATACTCTCTGTGTTTCTTTCACTGGAGAATATATATTTCAAGCCCAAAGAGTTAAACATGCATGTCACAAATCCCCCTGGAATGTGCTTTGCACTTCCGTCTGTATTTCTGAATCCCACTAGCTTCAAACTGAGGGTTTATTCATATTTTTTTTGATTGATTCTCCTTCATCCTCAGGGCTCTGAGTCACAAATGCTGACACCAGTGTGCTGAATGGCTGACGTACTGTCTGGGTTCCCTGAGACATTGATCCCTCTGGTGTCTACTGAATTACACAGGAGACCATGGAGCTTTCTTAAGGGGGTCTGTGGCTGTCTCACTCTTTCTTTAAATGTTCAGTCTTTTTCTCTGTCACAGTAAATAATTTATTGAATCAGACAGCTATGACCAAAAAAAAAAAAAAATCGTTTGTGTCTCATCAAAGCAAAGATAAATTCCCCATTCATTTTACTGGATTGTTTTTTTCCCCTTTTGACCATGCCATTTGAAAGGAATAGTTCAGAAACTGGAAATTAGAGGGAAGTTGTGAGTTCTAAAGTTTTAGAGCAATATGGTCCATATAGGTGTTTTGAACTTATAGCCAATTGAATTCCAGTTAATATAACACTAATACCAATTGTAGCTCTTCTGGTACAAGAGTTTTATATAGGCTCTTTGCCCCATCAACTGTGAGAATAAAGAGCATTCTCAGCAATTAGACTGTCTACATTCCAGAAAATGTGGGCATCACTCTGGAGGGGCGCACAGGCATTGTGAAGAGTCCCAGAGGTACCCTCCGGAGGGACTTCAGTCACATCAACGTACAGCTGCATTTCTTTGGGAAGAAGAGGCTCTGGGTTTACAAATGATGGGGTAACAAAGAAACTGGCCACTGTACCAACCACCTGCAGTCACATTCGTTCAGAACATGATCAAGGGTGTCACGCTGGGCTCCTGCTACAAGATGAGGTTTGCGTATGCTCACTTCTCCATCAACGTTGTTATTCAGGAGAACAGCTCTTTGGTTGAAGTCAGAAATTTCTTGGGTGAACAATACATTCAAAGAGTTTGGATGAGTATAGGTGTTATTTGTTTGTCTCTCAAGCCTGGAAGGATGAATTAATCCTTGAAGGGAATGGTATTGAACTTCTTTCAAATTCAGTGGCTCTGATTCAGCAAGCCACAACAGTTGGAAACAAAGATCTCAGGAAGTTTCTCGTTGGTTATCTCTGTGTCAAAAGGGAACAGTGCAGCAGGTTGATGAGTAAGACATGTTACCCAGCTCCAGAAACAAGATCCTGAATTTAAGTATGATTTGGCATGTCTCTTGGGACAATAAAAAACTTGTGTTGGAAACAAAAACGAGTTTTATATAGTATCTTGCCTCCATGATATTGTTAATATCTCCAATGTGGATTAATGGAAGGAAAGGCAAAGAGCAGTGAATCTACTGTCCTTTGACCATCCTGCTTCAAAGTACCTGGGATCAGAACCCAATTGACTTAGCTTGGTGACTGCTTGCTTACTCCTGAATCCTGCCATTTAGTCCTCACACGTCTACCTTTCAACTACTGTCATCCACAGCTCACAAAATAATCACCTGTCAATGCAAAGGAAGATGGAATTGTCTTAGGTCCAGGCTTCTCTAAAAGGTATCCATCATGAAGATATTATGCTAAAGAGCGACCAGTTTAAACTCTAGTCATCCATTGTACACATTCTGTGACCTCATATCAGGCACTTATATTCTAGGAGACTCAGTTTCCTTCCCTGTACTGTCCTGTGCACTCCCAGGTCTGGGAAATAGAAACAGCCTTATAACACAGGAAGAAACGTGCTTCTCCCCATTGTCCTTGGCAATTTGTAAGGGAGCCTTTTTGGCTCATTGCCTTCTTTCATTTTCAAGGAGTCAATACAGTGAACTGCTACCTCGGAAGAGTTACTGTCCTTCTCTATGCATGGAAGTGACTTCCCAGGAGGAATTCAGGCACTGAAGTACTTGGATCTGCCTCATCAATCTATGAAGCAGAGAGTGTCTAATTTTCTTGAGACTTTGCTTAGGAGTCCAGGCTCAGCAAGAACCTGGAGGGAAAACTAAAGATGCTTCAAATAACACCACATTTTTTTTTTTGCAATAAATAAATAAATAAATAAATAAATAAATAAATAAATAAATAAATAAAGCTATTTTGAGGAAGAGAAGTGTCTGTTAAAATGAGACACCACATATATTGATGAAGTTTTATTCCCATGGCAAACACAGTCTTATACATTCAGTTTGTGTGATACAGAGGAAGTAAGGACTATCATGGGAAGGCTGATGATATTTTAAAAAGTCATTCCTCTTTGAACAGGTATCATCATTCATCATCCGAAATCCATGCATACTAATCAATGAGTCTTGTTCTGTAGGCAAACAAGCCAGGGTTATGAAGAATGGGATTTATGAGAGGCAAGTTGGTAATGTTAGAAATGAACTTACATTGAGAGTCTGGTTTAGAGTGAGTGGGGAGGTAGACTGGCTTTGGTACTAGGAAGAAAGCAGTTAAGCTGGCATTTGATCTAATTGCTCTCAGTGACTTTTTTGAGCATGCTTGTACTAAACTCTTGTGTCACTTGTGTCAGTTGTCTTTTACAGTGTAGTCATTTGGAGGTATGGTGGGGTAATAGTGTGTAGGTTTGCTATTGCATGCTTATACTCACCAGTGGGAATATTGGCTGTAGGCTGGGTTCTGCTCGAATCATTGAGGACTAGATTCTTTTGTCTTTTGTTCCCTTTCGACCTAAGGGAAGCTGGGCTGAGCCATGTAAGGAAAGTATCCTAAGGAGGAGATATACACTTACTTTAAAACCAGGGAAGTAAAAAGGCACAGTTGCCATTGTAGGGAGATGAAGGGACAAAAGAGAAGGAAATAGTAGGTATAGATGATGTGATTTGGGAGAAGGAGGAAAAGGTGTGGTGTACTGGAATTGAAAGGGGAGGGAGGTAAATACAGAAAAGGAGGGTAAAAATAGCAGTAAGGATATGTGAAAAATCATAAGAAATTATAATATTAACTATATACTTGCAAAAAACAAAACAAAACAAACCAACCAACCATACAAACAATCCAACAACCACACAACACACTTAAGTCTGTGCTAAGTAACATGTATAGGTAAAATGAAAATGTCTCATCTGGGTTGACAGTGCTCCTTCTAAGATCCAAAGACCATATAACAATAAGCCCCATACCAGGTATGAGAAGCCCTCTTTTGAGTTGGTCAAGGTTGTTTGAGAGACTTCCAAAACATTATAGGTGATTGCTATTGTCTTTGGTTGCTTCAGAGATGTGCAAGTTAAACCTCTGTTTCTTAAGATACCATGTACTTCAGACAAAGGGTACAGAGACCTCTGAACTAGTTCCTCTCTGAGGACTACCAGAAAACACCATGCAAACTTCCAAAGAAGGAAGCAACCAACAGTCCTGTCCATCTATGGTGCCTATGAACCACCACAATGACCAACTTGCTGTGATAATCCCAAGGGTGAAATGGTGGCATGTATATCTTGGTAGCAATGAAATCTCTCTAATTGGAATTAAGACCTGCTCAGCAAGAGGACAACCATGCCTGGTACTAAAAGCATAGCCAGCTACATAACACCAGTGAGCTCATGGAACTGAGAGGATTTATAACTACCACTTTATTAAACCAGCAAATCCCTAACTAGATTTTCCAAGCATTTTCACTTATACTCACAGATAAGTGTAGTTCTCATCATCAACTTCTCCTTGCAGCAGATGGAGATTATTATAGAAAACAACAACCAATCAAAATGAGAACGTATGGAGCCCAGGCCCAAAGAATGTATCTACAAAACAAACTCCCATCTAAGGATCAGAGAACACTGTGGAAGGAGCGGTGGAAGGAGTGTAAGAAACACAGCAACATAGAGTTTGCTGTGACTCTGTATCTCCCAGGAATACTCAAGTTGCATGCACAAAGTTTCACCAGCATGATTTTCTAGATATGAGCTGAAGAAATACATCAGCAATAGAGATGCCAAGGTAGACCATGGAAAGCCCACAAGGCCTTAGCCCTATACAAACAAACATAAGCAACTAAGGATTGCGTGATCACTGCAATGAATGATCAAACATGGAACTATGTCCGACACATTCCTTAGTGGAAACCCTTGTGTGGCTATCTTCATCTACTTGGTATAGGGCAGAATGTTCCTTTGATGAATGGGTTCTACCACGTGAATATGAGGACACCTCAATATGGATGGCAGAGTAGAGAATATATTACAATCTTGAAAACAGCACATATGGGATGGGATAATTAGAAAGTTTGTTGTTGCCTTTTTTGGGATGGGATAAGACTTGAGACTGAGGCTCATATTTCTACAAAGGAAATGTCCACAAAAGGGAAGGATTAAATAACAAAAGATATCAGATGTTAGCTACTGGATTATATCATTGGATTCCTCAGGAAAAGTGGGAAAAATCATCTCTCCTTGAACTAAAACCTTGGGCAATATGAGTAGGTCAGTCCCTGATATACTAAATCATATAAATTAGGTTTTTATTATCTGAAGTCCTTATGACTCTCAAGACCTGGAAGACAACACAGGAAGGATAGGGTTTATTGATGGACCTGGACATGGCAGAGGTGATGCTTGGGCTGGGTGAGACTGTGTTCACAGGTGGCCTATTTCATTCAACAAGGACATTATATTGGGACTAGTATAGGGGTGTCATGGCTTTTCTGAACTCATTGTGCAAACTATTTTCTCTTTAGGAGGCAGAAGCAGCTCTGACTGATTTGCATGACTCAGGTGACTATAGTGTAAATCAGACTTGTAAATGAAAAAGAAATTGTAGGGCATAAGGGAAGGGCAAAGTATATGGAAGCTGTTGTTTGCATCACATGAAGGCAAATGTGGCAAGACTTGCATCTAGCCAAAACTTCTAGGGAGAAGATAGAAAGTCAAAATCATTGGTGAGTTACTGGGAAGCTTTAAAACCAGTGTGACTCTCCATGGAAGAAAGCTGAAGCTTGTCTTAAAGGTTGGCAGTAATCTATCCGTAGCAAGTAAAGGGTATTGGGATGGGGATTGTTTTCTTAGCTTTGGTACCATTGGTTGTTAAGTATTCTCAGTGGAATGATAAAGGCCACCCTGCTGTCCTGGAGGCTGTAATAAAGGGGAATTGGTTCTATTCACAGGCAAAATTGGGAAGGGCATGGTTATGTTTCCCCTTGGGCCTGAACCATGGCTAGCAGCACAGACCAGCCCCACCAAGCCTGTCAGGAATGAGGATACATAAAATGATAAAATGGCTTCCCAGGAGTTGCATAACCCAGGATGAGGAAACCATATGACTCTTGGGAAATGAATATGGATTATGGAGAACTATAGGCGGTAGTATCCACCATCCACAATATTGCATCAATATTTCTTTTGATGAAACAACTGATGTGATATATGAGGTGAAAGGATTCCTTCCTTCCTTCTTGATATTTAGACCCTGTCATTTATTATGCAATATATCCTGACTACAGTTTACCCTCCCTCGACTCCCCCAAGTCCCTCCCAACCTCCCCTCTGATCCAGATCCACTCTCTATTTGTCATATCATATGAAAATCAAAAGGCTTCCAAGAGACAATAACCAAGCATAACACAATAAAACATAGTAAGATAAAACAAAAAGCATAATATCTTAATTGGACAAGGCAAAGCAACAGAAGGAAAACAGTTCTGAGAGAAGGCCCAAGAGTCAGAGATCCACTTGTTGCCGTAATTTGTCTTGATCTTGAGTTCCCTGAGCTAAAATGGTAGGTATCCAATGCCTTCTGTCTAGACACTGATGAGATAGGTGTTAAGCCAGGTTAAGAACCTAAAGACTGCTATTACAAAAGGAGTTACATGACAATGACAGGCTCACAAAAATTCTGAAATTCACAAGGCAATGTTGGGGCTTTTCATTTTGGAGGAAAGGGAGCCTCTTGGTGAGTACTCCATCTTACTTCCTTTATTCTCTGTGGCCCTTAATTCTCATCTGCATACAGAATTAAAGGCTGGAACTTCTAGTCAACTTCCTTTCCCAACCTGATCTCTGATCGTGGAATCTTGGGGGCCTAGTACCTCTTTTCTCTTAAGCTTTCTTGGCTTCATGTAGTTCAGGATGGTACAAAACTTTATATCTTTTACTCAGCGGGGATTTGATAAATTTATCTAGGCTCATTTTGTGCCCCTAAAGTCATCCCATAATTCCTTTTAAGGCAGACCTCTGTCTATTTTGGGCTGAGTGCAGGTGCTGTGGGACACTGGCTTTAAGATTTTTAAGTAACTCTTTCGTCTAGTTGGGAGGCTCTAACTAGGTGTGCTGTTGAGTCTTTCTGAAGTCTTAACAAAAGGTCTTATGGATAAGCCATTGACTTGATCTCGATCCTGAGGCTACTTCTTATTTTTAAAATCTTTCTTCTGACTAAAGATATTGAAGATCTGAAATAGTTTTATTTTTCTAGCCTGGCACATAAAAGTAAAAAGGTAAAAGTACCAAATTAAAAAAAAACCTTGAAATTCGGCTTACAAATTTAACCTTTCTCTCTGAAGATACTGTCCCCCTTCTGTAAGAGGAAAGACAGCCAGCGGCACATGAGATACTCAGCCTGGAAGTCCCCTTAGTTAGAGTAACAGATCCACTTTTTTTTACACCAAGGCAGGCAACAGTTTCACCAAGTGATTTTTTTCAGAAGTCTCTGGCTATGGTGCATATTATTATCATTTTGGAAACTGACCATTTTACAGTACAGGGCATCAAAGACCTGGGTGTAGCAAACAGCTGAGGAATATAAGTTGGAGAAGTTATCCTGGGTTATATAGTGCAACCAGTGTAGTTGTAAAGGTATATAAAAGGGAAGAAGAAAAAGGAGAAGAAGAAGAAGGAGGAGGAGGAGAGAGGAGGAGAAGAAGAAGAAGAAGAAGAAGAAGAAGAAGAAGAAGAAGAAGAGAGAGAGAGAGAGAGAGAGAGAGAGAGAGAGAGAGAGAGAGAGAGAGAGAGAGAGAAGAGAGAGGGGAGAGGAGAGAACCACTTATGAATTTGAAAATAGGAGAAGTGATTTTAGTACAAGAGGTTCTAAAAGAATATAGTTCCATCAATACCTTGATTTTAGACCTATCAGAGAAAGCTTGGCTATCATATCATTTATCTAAAATATTTGGTATTTATTACCTGTTTGGGTTTTTTTTTTAATCTTGGGAACATTTACATAGACTTCATCAATTGAGTGTCTCTAATCTGAAAACCCAAAATCTGAAACACATCAAAATCCAAGCCTCTTTGAATGATGAGAAATGTTGAGCCTGTCTGTCAGGACTATGTACCAAGTTACTACCATGGTTGTGCTAAGTTTTTTAAGTAGATGATTGGATCTCATTCCATTTAATAAGTTCAAGTAGAGAGAAGCCCATTGAAGCTGACATATTCTCGTGAGCAAAAGAACCCAGAGTAACAAAATTGGAGAGTGGTGCTTTCTTTCTCTCTCTTTTCTTTCCTTTTCTTTTCTCTTCTCTTCTCTTCTCTTCTCTTCTCTTCTCTTCTCTTCTCTTCTCTTCTCTTCTCTTCTCTTCTCTTCTTTTCTTTTCTTTTCTTTCCTTTTTCAAAGTCCAGCCTTCTGCCTTGTGTTTGGGAGTGTCTATTGTAAATGTGCCAGTGAAGAGGAGGGTTCACTTCACAAAGCCTCTATGAACAATTGGTCTATACTGTGATATTTTAGTTGTTTCTTAGGGATCTTGATTTTTATTCTATTCTTGTTTACCATGAAAGGAAGGAAGGATTAAAAAAGATGTTATTTGGCAAATTGTGCTGGCAGAGAAAGTGCTAAGATCTGTATAAGCACAGCTAAAGTTTGGGGTATGTTAATTCTGCAAGTTTGATTGGGCAATAAGCAGATGATGCTTGTGTGAGAGAAGGAAAGAGTCATCACCTGCAGCTCCGTGTTCTGTCAATTCTGGATTTGGGTGATTATTAATAGAGGGCATTTATTGCACTCACACAAAAAGAATCTAATACCAAGTGTAGAATAGCAACTCACTTAAAATGTGACCATGGGGCTTGTCAAATGTGAACCAATCAATACAGCTGATGCTAAATGTTTACTGGAGGCCAGGCTTCAGGGACATGCTTGTTGGTGTATTTTCTTCATAACCAGAGCAGCCCAGGAGTCATGACTATTCTGAAAACCTTAATGGCTTGACAAATAGATACTTGAACAATTTATAATGAGTTGCTCAAGGGTTCCTGATTTAATTCCTCATTTGAACTATGTGCAAGTTCAAGCAGTCAATTTGTCTTGGGAATATTACAGTAAAAAGAGAATTATAAGTAGAATTTCAGTCTTTTCTTAGTATAGAAGACAATGCCTATCATTCACAAGTCTAAGATTAGTCTTTTATTAATCAGAAAAGAAATATTTCTTGAGTACTCCCAAGAGCATATGTGTGTGTGGTCAGAGGTTGACCTCTTCCATTCTCAATGCTTGGTAGAAAAGGTGAAACAGTATGATATTGGGCAGGGTGTAAAGCTGGCAGATGCTGTTAAATGATGCCAACTGGTCAGCAAAAAAAGGCAGAGCAGAAAATGGCTGTGATGAAGAGAATTTGGAATTAAGGGGGGGATTGCTGTGAAACTGTTTTCTAGTCATTTCAGGGCCACTGTGGTTTTATATTCACTGCAGCTGTGACTGGCCATATAGTACTCATGCGGAATTGAAGCCCTCACCATTTTATCATGCATAGAGGAGCAGATTATGAGGCCTCACCTCTTTCCAAGCGATCATATGCTGCTAGAGGAGGGTATCTCTTTCTTCAGTGGTCTAGCCTTTGGTAAGTTGCCCATATTCTAGTGCACAACCCTCTGCATGCAAGAAACCATAATAATAGTTAGAGGTTCAGAAGAAAAAACTTCAAGCTTTTGGGGTCTTTCTAGGATAAAGGGTTTTAGTGGGACAGAGAAAGGGTAATAAGGGAATAAAAAGCCAGTGTATACACATGTAAAATTTCCAAACAGGGCAATAAGATTTGCTGATTTCTGTGTTATAAATGCCCTAATTACAAGCAGTTTCACTTACATGTCTAAGCATTGCCAGACACAGATATGGGAACAGATATTATTGGCCACTTCTCATCGTCTGGTACAGTACAGTGTTATCTCTTCCTTCCCCGTAAAGAGATACCAGGATGTAGTATAAGAGATAACATCCATAAGAAAGATCCGATATTGAAACTCTTTCCAATGCATTACTTAGCAATGTGATGGAACCTGGCCCAAGGATGTCTAATGCCAACATAGAGACTGGGACTCTATGACAATAGAATCAAATTGTCTTAATTACCATAGAGGCAAGGACACTTCAGCACACATGGGTCTTTTGGTTTTTTTAATTAATTAATTTAATTTTTGATTTTTTAAATTAATTTATTTAATTTTTTATTTTACATGTGGATCCCAGTTTCCTCTCCCTCCCTCTTACCCTCTCTTCCCCCTCACATGCACCCTGACCACCCTCCCCTCCCATCCCCCCACCCCCATTCCACATATAGGGCTATGCTATCCAGGTGGGGACATGTAAATATGACAAGTCATTTGAAGTAGGGACTGGGACTTCTCTCCTGTCTCTAGGTTAAGGGAGTATCCCTCAATGGGGTATGTGTCTGCAAGGTCCTTTTGTACACCAGGAATACATCCTGGTTCCACTGTCTGAGGTCCATTAGACGGCTCAGGCCTTCTAGCTGAGACACATATTCAGGGGGTCTGAGTCAGTCCCATGCTGGATTCCCAGCTATCAGTCTGGGGGCCCGTTAGCTCCTCCTTGTTCAGGTCAGCTGTCTCTATTTGTTTCTGTAACCTGGTCTTGTCCTCTCTCTGTGCATCTGGATTCTAGTTTGACTTAGTGTTTAGTTATGGGTGTTTGCTTCTGTTTACAACAGGTACTAGATGAGGGCCCCATGATGGTGGATTGTAGAGAGTTGGGAAGTGCCATGCCTTAAAGATGGCGCTGGCTTCCGCCTTCCACCTCCCCAAGGGTGAGTGCTCTCTGGCGTAAACAAGCCCTTATTTGGTTAAGTCTGTTCAGCCTGTCTGCTTCTGCGTTAGAGTAGCCTATCTGCAGGATCCACGTAGCTCACTGGGGTTGGTTAGTGTAAGGGTATTTAAGTCTGTGCAGGGGTCCCCTGGTTCTCTCGAGGGTCAGAAGAACATGTTTCAGGAATCCTGATTAAAACTGCATGAAGAAGATCTTCCCGGAGTCCTGTCATCCTTGCTGGCGAGGGTCAGGCACATACAAATGGTGGCCCATATGGGGAATTTTTCAGATCAGAACTTCTTGCAGTTAGGGCAGCGCTGGCAAGTTCCCAAGGTAAGTTGGGACCAAATTTAAGGCCCTCAGTAAAGAGGCGATAAGGTCTCCGGTAAGGAGCAATGAAGTTCCGCGTTTGGACTAAATTAAGGCCCTCGGTAAAGAGGCGATAAGGTCTTTGGTAAGGAGTAAAAAAGTCCCAGGTAAGTTGGGACCGAATTAAGACCTTGAAATTAAGTGGCAATAAAGTCTCAGGCATTTAGTGAGAGGTTGTAACGAACATAAAGTAAAATTTTCAAAATGGGGACTTCTCAGTCTCATCCAATTTTTCTGGCTCTTCAGGAGCTACTTTTGTCAAAGAAACTTAAAATAAAGAAAAGCACACTAGAAAGATTCCTGAGCAAATGAGATGCCATTGCACCTTGGTTTCGGGAGACCTCACAGTAGTGTGCTGGGAAAAGTTAAGCAGGGATCTTGACTTTGCTTGGGAAGAAGGGATGCTAAAGTCCGGAGTCCAACCTGTTTGAAAGTTGGTGCATAGCTGTATCAAAGACAAGAGGTACTATAAAGAGGCGATGGAAAAAGGGAAAGTGGCACTAGAAATGTTGCAAGAAGAAAGATCAGAAGAGGTTGAGAGCACAGGAGAGTCAGGTATGGACGAAACAGATTCTGAGGAAGAATTGCAAGCCCTCATAAAAAAGGTTCAGAAACAATCCCTTAAGGGACAGAGGGGGAAGGGAGAGAAGAAATGGTGATGTGGGGAGGGGAGGGACCCTCCTAGAACAATGTATTCGGCGCCTCCTTATCAGAGTGAGGAAGGGTGGGGCCCAGGTACAGGGCGTTCCTTTTGTCCTGAGGTCTAGAAAGCCTTACAAAATGACTTAAGTCTTGAACAAGTAAATCAGATTGCCATAAAAGCATGGAAGTCATTACCCAATAAGAGAGAGGTGAGTGGTAATCTCACTAAGATACTGCAAGGCCCAATGGAACCATTTTCAGATTTTATGGCCTGTTTGGTAGAGGCGGCAGGGAGAGATTTTGGCATTTCAGCAGCCATAGTTGCAGCTATCTCTTTTGCAGTTGTGGATTCAGTCACGGCTGCAGTGGCTATGAACACATAGGTGCAGACAGCCTCTAAGCTAAATGAATTGTCCAAGAATGTGGCTACCGCCTTGGATGCTCAATCCACAATTGGTGCTCAACTAAAAGGAGGTTTAATGATTGTAAACCTAAGAATTGATCTGGTGTAGGAGCAAATAGATACCTTGTGGCAGCTGGCCCAATTGGGATGTGAAATGAAATATCCAGGTTTGTGTGTTACCAGCATTCAGTATGAGAACTTTTACACATGCTGCTAATTTGTCACAACAGTTGTCTAGCTATCTTTTAGGAAATTCGTCTGCTGACTTTGATGACTTAATGGTACAGCTGCGAGTGGCCATCATTGAAGTGAATTCAACATGTGTGGATGTAGGACTGGCTGCCGGATTGTCATCGTGGTTCCCGTAGCCATGGATCATCTGAAAGAGTGGGCAGGAATGGGAGCCATGGCTGTCCTCTTGTTGCTTATCTCCTTTGTGGGCCTGTGGTGCCTTTGCAAGATGAGGTTTGCTCAGAAGCGGTATGCAGCTATGGTTGTCCAGGCATTTACATCCATTGGGGCAGGACAGTCTCCCCAAGCATGGCTTGCAGTCATGTACAAGTATTGATCCTTTCATGCTTAGGTTGTATGGCTTAGCACTGCACTCAGAGTTAGCTCTGGAAGTGAGCAACTCCGAGAAGGGCAAGTTTGTTGCATGTGGGTTGGTGTCCGAGGCCCCACCTCCAGGAAAAATATACCAGACGGGTGTGGCACTGACTTGGCTGACTACAAGGATTCAGGGTCATTACAATGTCCACTGCTTTACTGGAGACCAGACCACTACCCTTGCCTGTTACGTTATTAAAACAAAAAGGGGGAACTGTAGAGAGTTGCAAAGTGCCATGCCTTAAAGATGGTGCTGGCTTCCGCCTTCCCCCACCCCCAAGGGTGAGCACTCTCTGGCGTAAACAAGCCCTTATTTGGTTAAGTCTGTTCAGCCTGTCTGCTTCTGCGTTAGAGTAGCCTATCTGCAGGGTCCACGTAGCTCACTGGGGTTGGTTAGTGCAAGGGTATTTAAGCCTGCACTAAAAAACCCAGGATAGACAAAACAACCCAGTACAATAAAGAACTTCATGAGGCATCACCATCCCTGATTTTAAGCTCTACTACAGAGCTATAGTCTTGCAAACAGCCTGGTATTGGCACAAAAATAGAATCGAATCAAAAATTCTGCATGAAGAAGATCTTCCCAGAGTCATGTCGTCCTTGCTGGCGAGGGTCAGGCAAGTACAGTGGATAAGTTAATTGTTGATTTCATTATAAGGGAAGGGCATTTATGGTAACCTTTCCACTGTTGCTCAAATTGTTAGTTGGAGTCAGTCTTGTAGGTCTCTAGACAGTTCTTTCGGTTCAGTTTTCTCTTCAAGTAGCTCAGTTTTCTCTTCAGCCAATAATGGCTCCCTCTTTTATGTTCTCTCTCTCTCTCTCTCTCTCTCTCTCTCTCTCTCTCTCTCTCTCTCTCTCTCTCTCTCCTGTCTTCTATTCCTACCCTGACTCAATCTTCCTAGTTGCACATGCTTTCCTCTCCTCTCTTTTTTCTCTTAGTTCCCTTTCCATTCACTGTCCACCCCTTCCCATATGCTCTGGGGGACTTGTCCCTTTCCCCTTCTGTGAGGGAACTTATATGAATCTCTTAGAATCTACCTTGTATCCTAGTACCTCTGGTGGTGTGAATTATAGGCTGGTGATCATTTGTTCTAGGTATAAAATCCATATATGAGCAAGTATATACCATGTTCCTCTTTTTGTGACTCAGTTACCTCATTCAGTCAGGATGGTTTCTTCAAGTTCCTTCCACTTGCCTATGAATTATAAGATTCTGTTATTTTGTTCCGCAGAGTATTATTCCTTTGTGTAAATGTACAGCATCTTCTTTATCTCTTCTTTAGTTGAGGGGCATCTAGCTTGCTTCTGGGTTTTTGCTATTACAAGTAATGCTGCTATGAACATAGTTAAGCACATATCTTTGCTGCATGGATGTGGATCATTTGGGTATATGCCTAAGAGGGGGATTGTCGGGTCCTGTGGTAAACTAATTCTCATTTTCCTGAGGAATTGCCATACTGATCTCCAAAATGGCTGTATGAGTTTGCACTCCCACCAGCAGTGGAGGAGTGTTCCCCTTTTGCCACATCCTCTCCAGCATAAGTTGTCATTACTGTTTCTAATTTTAGCTATTCTGGCAGGAGTAAGATGGTATCTCAAAGTTGTTTTCATTTGCATTTCCCTGATAGCTAAGGATGTTGAGCACTTTAATCAACTTTTTATGGAAAAACAAAAAAAAAAAAACCCAGGATAGACAAAACAACCCAGTACAATAAAGAACTTCATGAGGCATCACCATCCCTGATTTTAAGCTCTACTACAGAGCTATAGTCTTGCAAACAGCCTGGTATTGGCACACAAATAGAATCGAATCAAAAATCTGATATTAACCCACACACCTTTTGAACACCTGATTTTTGACAAAACAGCTAAAAAAAGTATACAATTGGTGAAGGAAAACATTTTCAACAAATGGTGCTGGCACAATTTGATGATGGTGTGTAAAAGACTGCAGATGTCTAGCTGTAAAAGACCCATATCTATCACCATGCACAAAACTCTAGTCGAAAATGGATCAACGACCTCAACATAAATCCAGCCACACTGAACCTCTTAGAAGAGAAAGTAGGAGTAACCCATGAAAAAATTGGTAAAGGAGACAGCTTCCTGAACATAACTCCAGTAGCACAGACACTGAGATCAACAATTAATAAGTGGGGCTTCCTCAAACTTAGAAACCTTTGTAAGGCAAAGGACACAGTGGACACGACCAAGCACCAGCCCACAGACTGGGAAAAGATTTTCACCAATTCTACATCTGATAAAGGTCTGATCTCTAAAATATACAAAGAACTTAAGAAACTAGTCAAAAAAAACACCAAATAACCCTATTAAAAATGGGATACAGAACTGAAGAGAGAATTCTCAATAGAGGAAAACAAAAAGGCTGAAAGCTTAGTCTTCTTATAAGACTACCTTAACCTTCTTTTAGCAGAGAAATACTGGGAAGTGAGCATGACTATGATCAGCAAAATAAAAGGAGATTGGAAAGTGCACATGCTGAGAATGATCTACAGATAGAGGTCATGTGATTGTCTAAATGCTGACAATGTCTGGGCCAAGCCACTGGCCTGCTCCCACTGTCCCTCTGTAAGAGGAACACCAGTTACACACCCTAGCCATCAGAGGGTGCTTTAGCATCATCTTTGATGAGGTTCAGACCAAGAGAAGTTCCTCCTGGGGAGGCCTAGTTTATTCAGGCTACCGAGAAGCCCCAAAGGCAATAGATTTTCTTCTGAAGACCTACACTTCTATATTAAATCACTGCAGATACATTGAAAGCAACAATTTAAAGATTTTGTTTATTATTTTCTTCAAATGAAAAATAATTAAAAATGTTATCATTGAAAGACAATGATATTTATGTCTTTTTGGGTGTGCTTTCTTAAGATATATGATAGAGCTTGCTGCTTGTGGATGGTGGGCAGCACTCAATGCCAATGAGAAGCACTTGTAGGTATTAGAACAGTTGCTTTACTTTAAAAAAAATGGAATTGTGATTCCAACATCAATTTTTCAGAGAGCTGTTATATAGGAGATTAAAGGACTCTTTTTAATGATTCATTTAAGTCAGTTAGGAATTGGTTGACATCCCCAAGAAGCCTCTGAATTTTTTATTATATCCATGGATGACATTTTTTTTAAAATTGGAAAGAGTTTTACTTACCAACTCACCTCACTATTTCCCCAGTGCAGTCTCCCAGCCCAATCAATCTTAAAGTGGCTGTGTTTAAAAATTATGTCAAACCAGTCACCCTAGAGTAAGAGCAACTCGTGGTTTAACCTCTCTGTTTGGCTGAAGGGGTCCTCTCTGATGCTGACACCAGTATATTCCAGGATAGAGTAGGAACATCTGTACTGTTCCTTGAGTTGAACCGATTTGGATTGTGTCAGATGATCTTTACGGAAGAAAGTGTTCTTTGTGCTTTCTGTGGAACAATAATTGCTCACCAGTCTTTTGATGACAGAGCCAGAGGCTTGGAATGACCCAGAAAATGAAATAATAAAAGTTAAAAATGGAAAAAGTAAGTTTTAGAGAGGCGTTTATGAAGCCCGGGCCATATATATATGTATCTGTCTTTCTAGTCTCTTGTTTTTCTTATTCTGTGAGTTTCCCTCTCCCCTTCACAGTTCTGGTTTTGTTTCTCATTGGAGCCTAGTGGGCTGGGTGTTCAGTGGGTTTGTTTTCCATTCCTTGGGAATCTACTCAAGACTATATTACGCAGACCAGGGTCAGAGAGGTTTTCTAAGAAGGTAGGATAAGCTTGAGTTTTACCTGATCCCCTAGGCAAAAGGGTAATGCTGGCCTAGTGTCTGGCTCGCAAATGAGTTTGGGGTTGATGTCATCACCAATGCCCACGACCAGATCAGCTCTATCAGCTTCCTTTGGCTTCTACTTCCCACTTCAGTTGCCATTCTCCTGCCACAGGAGATGGAAGATCCTGGAGAATCCTCAAGCAGCTCATCAGAATGCAGGTGCCCTCTTGGCTCAATCCTACTTAATGTCTATGTCAGCATCTTCCTCGCCTGCTCTAAGTCTCAGTCCACGAGCTGTGTTTTTAAGCTTTCCTTAATGGAAGCATGTCTCAAGAGGAGGATTAGCCAATTGGCTAAAGAACAAAGAATCAATTTAGTTTAAAATAGCTCTTTTAATGGTGGTATTTTGCATCCACAGTAATTTTCCAAGGCACTGTGTGCTTTGTGGAAAATCCTCAGGGATACTGGAGTGAGCTTGCCTGTCATCATTAGACAGGGAGAGGTTGGGATGGACCCTTGCTTTCCATCAGATTGAGAAGCTGAGCCAGGGGAGGAAACAACTTTTAAACTATCTGAAATGGAGTGACAATGGCTTAGGGTGCTCCCTAGGTGTCTCATCTTTAATGAAAAGAAGAAAGGAAGCTATCCAAAGCTAGAGGCAGAAGATAAGCTAAAGAATTTATAGCCTTGCATATACACCCGCTAATTGATTACAAGAAATGATCTAACAGGGTCCCCTGGCACTGAAATCTATCCCTAGCAACACAGGGACTCATAAGTAATGTTTTAAAGCGAAACGTCTCTCTTGCCTGGTTAGCCAAATAATTGGGACACGCATCTCATTTGAAGTAGAACACTGAATTCAGGCAATAGTGGAAATCAGGTATAATAATAAACATTGTATTACATAATGAAGATATGGATCAATTATTCATTGGTTGTAAGAATTTGCCTACTTATTATCTCATTTTACAGAACTAAATAATGCTGGGATTCTGGACTTGCTTACTTCTTAACAAATTGTTTGTCTATTTATTTACGTATGTGTTTGTTTGTGTGTGAGTGTATCCACATGAGTACAGTTGCCTGAAAAGGCCAGAAGGGGCCTGTAGCAGAGTGAGAGGATATCAGATGCCCTGGGCTTGCAGTTATAAATGGTAGCACTCACCTGATGTGGGTGCTAAGAATTGATCCTGGGTCCTCTGGAAGAGTAGCGAACACCCATAACCACTGAGTCATCTCCTGGAGCTGCGCCAATGGGCAGTTATGTGCTATGCTGGAATTCAAACTCAGTCTCTTTGTAAGGGCATTATTCACTTTTAATCTTTCAAACTCAGTCTCTTTGTAAGGGCATTATACACTCTTAATCTTTGAGCTACCTGTACCATTTTTATTTAAAAAAATTAAGTACATTTTGCTCATGAATCATTTAGCATGAAATCTACATGCAGATAAGAATGGGAAATAAGCATAGTGTTCTCAACAATGAGATATATGCTAGGGCTAGCTTAACAGTAGGTATCAACTATTTTTTTTAATACAACAATTCTGAGGTATTTCAATTTCTAAGACTTTCTAGCCTGGGAAATTTTCACTGTCTAGTCTGATTATGATTTTGCTGTCTAGTTTTAAAAGTATCAGCCTCCCAATAAACCCTGTGACTTTCCAAATGGGCAGCAAAGGAGGCCACGTATCAAGAGAAAGTTGTTGTTTTGAAAACTTAGAGATGAGAGTGAACTTAATATTTTAAAAAAATATTTAGTGGGTCCATGGGAGGCATATTAAGTATGTAGGCTTTGGGAAGGAATTGTCAAGGCAACAGAGTATAACAGATGTCCTGTAAATGATTTGCAGAGACATAATGAAAGGGAATGGCAAGGAGATGTACTCAGAGGAGAATTGAGCCTGAGCTTCTGCAGAGCTTAACCTTAGAGTACTTATTGCCTGGCATAGCATTTTCCAAGTGAAAGAATAGTATTCTTCAAGAATGTGAGTGGCATTCTCAGACTGAAGTTGAGATTACCAGGGCACAGAGTCCCAGGTAGACCTCAGACTACCTAGTATTTGGGCTGATGTATTCTAGAACTATCCTCATTGAATGCTTGGGTAGGAGTTAGGAGCCAGAGGATCATAGAGGTGCCTCATCAGGAATGAGGTCTTTGGATATAGGCAGTGTACTGAACGCAAGCCAATTTGGGACGTGTGCCTGTCTTAATAGGGAAAGATAATACATTAGCCTTCATCAGATGCCAAAAGTAATTCTGAATGATGACAATAATGATGAAAATAATAAGGAAAAATGATTGGAGGACAAGGAAGATTCAAAGACTGGCCTTTCTCTTCTGATTCACTTCCTTCTTTCCATCCTCCAAAATGTCAAGGTTACTATTCTGGACTGCATTCTTTTGCTTATTATGTCATTAATGCTGACATTTAAATGCTTTTATCTAGGCACTTCCCTTAAATGTTACCTTGTCATTTTGTTCAACTAACTCCTCTGCATCCTTTGGAGCCCAGTACTTTCATATTTGTAGATATTTCTTGAAGATTCTGATAGGTCTGATTTCTCCCTGCTCTAAATTCTATAGGATTTATGGTTTGTTCTATGTAAATTGTCATTTAGTTGCTTGTTGTTTGTCATTGTTATTTTTATGAAGCTGATTTAAAAAAAAAGGTGATTTTTTTGGTGATAGATCTTTAGGCATAGAGGATAACATCATCATGGGTTATTTAGAGCATATATATATGCTTGGCTGAGTCGTGTGTGTGTGTGTGTGTGTGTGTGTGTGTGTGTGAGTGTGAGTGTGTGTGTGAATGTGTGTGAGTGTGTGTGAATGTGTGTGAGTGTGTGTGAATGTGTGTGAGTGTGTGTGAATGTGTGTGAGTGTGTGTGTGTATGCGTGTGCCCTTGGGAAGACTACTGTACTCGGCCTACAACTTTCTCCTCTGCAAAGTGATGAGAGTGGTGAATCCCTGACCATTAAGTGTCTAGAAGGATGAATGAGGTAGAACATACAAGGTGCTCAGCAGAGTCTTTAGAAAGAGGGTTTTTCTTGACTTGAACAATTGCATTAATTCATCATTACCCACTAGCTATTCTCATCTGTAGCAGAGCCCTTCTGTCCCCATTTTTCAATTCTGAGACATCATAAAACTTATTTAATTCTGTATAGCCTCATTTTTTTCTTCAAACAATACTAAAATCTTTGCAAACAAGGTTGTTCTAGAGATCAAATAGATTCTACTGTCATCCATTCATTTTGAAACCCTAAATTTACAGTGACCTTGGGTAGGATGCCCAAGGTTTTCCTCCCAAAGAAGTTTCATTGTTGAATGGATGATCCTAGAACTTCTAAGGGGAAAGCCATCATACTCTTTTAATAGAGTTAGATGAGAACTGAGACCATACCCATGGAGAATCAGAACTCTGAGAAAGAGGGTGTGGCCTCTATTGAGCTCCATGTTTTTTTCCACTCTTTCTGTTTTTTTGCTTTTGTTATTCACTGTGTTGGTGAGTTTAGTGCTCTCTATCAGCTTCCATGCTGTTCCTACCAAGTCTGGTTAAAGCTGGGAGTCCTTCTGAGTTTCCAAATTAGTTCTTAACTTAAACAGAAGGTCAAGAGCTGAGCAGGCTATTCAGTAGAAGAAAAGGTAGTTGAAGCTAAGTGAATCTTTTTTCTGCAGATATATTTTTCAATTAAAAGAGAAACAGAATAGAAATATTAGCAAGAACTTAGGAAGCATACAGAAGAGAAGAGGAAACAACAATTTTTTTTTGTTTCCCAGTAGAATTTGAAGGATACTAGTTGCTCTGGTCCACAAAATAGTTAGATGTTTGGAAGGAGAACGTCAATGAAGGGCAGGGGTGAAGCAAGTGCTTGTTTTCATGGGCGACTGAGCTTTGAAGACAGTGGCACCAATTGTAGTGTGTGTGTGTGTGTGTGTGTGTGTGTGTGTGTGTGTGTGTGTGTAGGAACATGACTTACATGAGGTAGCGACTCCTGAGGGAAACATTCAATGTAACAAGGAGAGGTGAGAAGGCAGAACTTAGTAAAGATTTTCTTAGTGGTGGCACAGGCTAATTGCTAGAGGGCCATTGCCACAGTGGGAGCTCAGAAGTCATCTCCACTTTGCCAGGAAGCAGAAAGCCTTGGATCTTAGGAAAACTTTGGGCTTCAGTAGTTATGCCAGTGGGGGTCTTGTCAAGGTCACATGCATCTTTAGAATCTAGGTTTAGATTACTTTTTTCCTGGGTATCAAATGGAGCTTAAATAGCAGCATGAACACTCTGGAGCTATAGTCAAAGCTTTTCAGAACCTACATACATACTGCCAATAGGGAATACCACCAACAGGGGATACCGCCAATAAGTAAGGTGCACTGTCTAGATGCATCACCTACATACTATTACCTTGGTGACTGCAAAAACAAAATACTTCTTCCCTGTGTCTCTCCTCACACACTCTAATAATACATTTATAAAACTAGGTTCATAGTGACCATGATGAAGGTTTCATTTTTCAGAATAAAATGTTCCCCTCTTGTGGAGAGCTTCCCAGTATCTTCTAAGGAGACTTCATTTTTAAGCAACTTATTTTCAAATAAACGATTATGGAGGTAATAAATCCTCCTGTCAGAATACTTGAAAAAAAATGACAGGAAAGGCCAAAGGAGAAAATGA
Source organism: Cricetiscus sungorus (assembly GCA_030556225.1). Taxonomy (NCBI): domain Eukaryota; kingdom Metazoa; phylum Chordata; class Mammalia; order Rodentia; family Cricetidae; genus Cricetiscus; species Cricetiscus sungorus. Next base: position 21,138,776 of record JANBXA010000007.1, read on the forward strand.
AAATGCCCAGGAGGAGACCCCTTCGGGAGCAAAGTTTGTCATTTTAATATAAAGGCCTTTGCACTTGATTCAATCGGAAAGGCCTTCTCTGTGCCCTGCAGACCTCTGTGTTCCATGAAGGCATATTGGAATAACATGCCTCCCTGCTGTCTAGGACCTGGTAATCAAGTTGGGGCTGTAATGACTCTCTGTATATGAACATCATCAGCGATGATTCTAATGAGGTCCCAGCCTATTCACACCTCACAGTTTCCAAGAACACTGAGGGCTTTAAAACCCCCTAATAATCGACTAAATGAAAACAGGAAGCAGACTTCTACCTTTGTTTCTAACACTGGGTTTGAAATAAACGAGTTCAAGAACTCAGGTGACACTGCACTGAAGCTAGGGTCTAATGGCGAAGGTGTGGGAAGTTGCTTTTTCAATTGCATGACTAGGGGAGGAGGCCATTGCCAGAAAGATCTGATGCAGATTGGGGCAGACTATTAAGCAGCTGGGTGTCTCCCACGTGCGGGTTGAAGCCACCGTTATCGAATTGCTTGAGACAGGTTGTACGAAAGCTGTCTGCTGCTCTTGACTTGTTACTGGTTCCTTCTCGTCATTTCTTATTATTGTCTTAGGGTACAAACATGTCTGTGCAGATGACAGTGTTTATTCCTTGTGTAATGCATGCTCAGGAGGAACATGTATTTTCAAAGTACAATTTGGGGTAGAAGATTAGCCTGGGTTAGCAGGGAGGCTGCAAATGAACCAAGCAACTGCGTGTCTGTGCACAGGCAATGGTGTATTCATGAGAGATTCCAAGAAAACTAGCAAGCTCTTGTGCCTCTAGGGTTTGCTTTACTGTCTCTATAACTGGATATGAGCTTGGAGGTGTGGGTGTTATAGATGAGGCAGGTGTGTTGCATATGTCTCTATGTTCACCCACTAGCACCCACCCCATACACTACATCAAGTTTGAACAATTAGTGAAGAAAAAAAACACAAGAAAAAAGAGAATAAACAAGAAAAATGTTGCAAGTAGCAACAAAGAAAATGCAGCATCTCAGGAGGATTAGCAAGTGACTGTAATGATGGGTTTGGGGTCAGCTCTGTGTCTGAAATTAAAACCTGAAAATAAATTCCTATCAGCTAAGAAGAGCTAAATGTCTCCCTGTGAATTGTCCACAGCTGTTCAGGGGGTGATTTTCTTTTTTCTGCTGAAGACATTTGAGGGAACTAAAGGAGAAAATGAAATGAACCCCACTGTTTAAAACACTCTATTTCATGCATGCTATCTTCTACAGGGCTTCATCACCCCAGGCAGGCTACAAGTAGGGGGGGGGATTAGTATCTGGAACTTCTACCTGCAGTTCCGTTTAGCTATCTTCCTTGTATGAGGGTTATCATTCCCCTTTTAGCATTCAGAATAACCTTGTGGTAAGAAGGCTTAAGCTCCTTTTGGCCAGGGCTTCATGTATGTGACCTGGTCTGGATGATCATGAGATGTTTGTGACACTCACACCTGAATGGACACTAGCTAATGTCCATCCCACACCCATGTGTTGAAACCTTATTGGCTATGTGGTGGTGATTATGGAATGGGATGTTTGGTTAGGGCATGAGGATGGAGTACTTACACATGGCATTGGAGCCCTTATAAAAGAGGCCTCAAACACCAACCTTGCATTTTCTGTCATGAGATAACACAGCAAGAATATTGACTCAAGCTAGGAAGTGAGTCTCTAGCTGGTCTGCTTTTTGTGGTAATATATTGTTTATGTTTTAATAGAGCCACTAGAGATCAAACCCACACCATTAATCCCAGCAGCCATACTAGCTAGCATAGAGGCCAGTCAGTGGCGGTATACACATTTAATCCCAGTACTTGGGAGACAGACACAGACAGACCTCTGTTAGTTCAAGGCCACACTGAGCTACACAAAATTGATCCAGTCTAAAAAAGAAACAGCTCACAGAAAGGTGATTCCAGAACTTGGGATCACAGGCCTTTAATCCCAGCACTGGGGAGGTAGAGACAGCAGCGATGTGGCTGGGCAGAGAGATGAAGATAAGACTTGGGAGACTGCTGAGGAGATTGCAGTGGGGCTTGGTGGAGAGAAGTGCAGTCTGCATTGCACTCTGAGGAATTGTGCAGATAGGATCACCCATTTTGGTCTGAGGTAGAGGTAAGAGATAGTGGCTTGAACCCCAATATCTGTCTCTGAGTTTTTATTACTTCTGTTATAGCTTTTGGTGCCATTTTGACCTTGAGTCTAACCCTTTAAACTAGGAGAAACACATTTCTGTTATTTATGCTACGTTGTCGATGGGTGCCAATTGCAGCAGGACAAGACATCACACCGGGATATTGCAGAAGTCAACTCTCTTGGCTTTTAAAGGTGTCAGCCTTCCCAGCTGTCTTCTCTGCCATTGATTTTCGATTAAGTTGTAGTATTTTTCAAGCCCGTGGACTTCTTTGTCTCTCTCCTCCATCCCATAGCTTTCTTGGCCTGGCTTTTTCAGAGTGTACCCTCCAATTCTGGCACATCCTGAGGTTGGTATTGTACACTGAAGAACTGGCACTGGGGGTGGGAGGGGTTGAATACATTTCTAGTAGTCTCACAGAAGAATGGGGAGGGGTGATTGTTCACGGCCATCGCACATCCTCATCATGTCCAACTGTCTATGCTTAAGGGTTTTAAACCTTTGCTTGCTTATCTGTAAAATAGGGCAAATAGCTATAGTCCAAGGGTGTTATAAGGAGGATCAAACACAGTAATGAGTCATTTAAAAACCTGAGGAGCCAAATTCTCTGTTCACTTGAAATACCCTTGTCTCTGTTCGACTCGGTATGCTGTTATAAGGGATATAGAATTTTTTGTGAAACAGGTCTCACCCAAGATTTCAGCTCTTCCAGAGTCAAGTTTGAGTGTAGTTAAAATGGAGGCTGTCATTAGCTCAAGACTCCATATAACTTCCTTTCATGTGTATTTCTGTGGGGTCTCCTATTTTCTCCCACTTTGAGCCTGGTAAAAAGAAAGCTATGGACTGAGGGTAATTTTTTATAGAGTGTACTTCAGACAACTCAAAATCAATAGTGTTCTTTGTTGAAGGCACCCAGGAAAGTAAAACATAAGGAATCATAGGGCTTTGCTATTGCTTTTTTGAGGTTGATGGTAAAACTTTATGGGATTCTCATAAAATGCATGGTTGAGTACAAAACGAAATTGTATTTCATTATGGCTTATCATTTTCCTGATGATGGATAACACTGCATTTTGTAACACTTGACACCTAGTATGAATGTGCTCAAGGAACCAGACTCTGTGTTTCTTTCTTCCTAGTGGCTTAGCATTTATAAGGCAACCAGGAGATACAAAGGTAGGTGTTAAGAGTAGTTTTCCCACCGGTCTGGGCCCTCTGCCGTGCCAGCCCCAAATAACACACAGAGATGCTATATTTGATATAAATCTGTTAGCCTATTACTAGGGTTTCTTATTGGCTAGTTCTGACTTAAATATTAACCCATTCTATTAATCTAAGAATTTCCATGGGGTCTTATCTTACTGGAGAGAGAGAGAGAGCCTGGCGTACTACCCAGTAGGTCCTTTCATCTTGAATCTCCTCCCTACTACTTCCAGTCTCCTCCTTGTCTCCTAGTTCCACCTATCTTGCTTTCCTATTGGCCAACAGTGCTTTATTCATTAACTGATATGAGAAACATGTTTACAGAATGACATCTCCCATCAGGTAGGCTTGATGAAGAGGACAGTGGATTATCAAATGGCTGTTGCTGTGGCTTTTCAGAGGTCAAATAGCTCCAGAAGAGTATTTCTGGGAACCACTGGTTTAGAATTTCCCTGACCTAAAGATGAACATAGGTGAAATTACTAGTATTAATGCCAATCACAATGTAATAATAATATTAAAAAAAACTGATACAGGTTTATGGAATATTTTCAATATCCTAGATATGGTGTTAAGCTCATGGTTTTACATGAATTACCTCAGCTTTCTAAGTACTTAGGTATGATGAGGGTATGAAGCTGTACTTGGTCGTTGATGAGATAGAGGGGTCTCATGAAAGAGTAGACCTAGAAGGATTTACGTTGACCCGGAGGATTTGTGTTTTCCTTAGGACAGAGCCACGTGCCTTGATTGGCAGCTGTACGGTCTGCCTAGGGAAGGGCTGTCATGTCTAGCACAGGGTCGCAGCTCTTCCTCACTTGTCTCAGCACTACCTCCTCCTGTCATCTGAGTGTAGGACATCTTGAAGACACTCAATAAGAAAGGGTCTAAAGCACTACCATGAGGTGGATGAGGCCTAGAAGAGAGGAACATTTACAAGAGGAACTGATGTTTGGAGTTGAAAATGGTTAAGAATCTGGTTGTTCCAAAAGAAAGTTATTTTGGTTTGCTTTGATAAGAAAAAAATAACAGCCCTTCCCACTGTGTTTTGTCACTGTCAGTCACTTATCGATGTTTGGGGAAAAGTTGCTCTTCTCAGTACTGAGTACCAGTACTGTGACAGGCTGACTCCACTTTCCACCTGTCATGGGTGGGACCTGAAATTTCCCGGGTTTTACATTCCCATTGAACTTGCATTTTTCTCATTTGGGCTTCACCCCATAGTGACAGAAGGAAGTAGGTCCTATCAGCAGGCAAGTGGGACCACAAAAATTAAAGTCAGAGCAGATAACGATTTTTCTTTACTTAGCTGTGGGCCACTTGAGCTTAGGGACTGAAGTATTACTCACTTTCACATCCTGCCCAATGTCTGTCTGTCATGAAATGCCTTAGGAATGTTTGCACAAGCAGAGAATGGATTATTTCCTGGAGAAAAAAATATAAAGGGCAGGGATGGTGTAGTCTTGCTAAACAGTTGCCAACAGTTATTTCTATAGGTAAGAAAACTAATTGCCCTCCTTCAAGGTTTTCACATTTTGAAATATTTGGCTGAAAGTTCTATGAAACATGACCCCTTCCCCCCCTCACGTGAGATAGCATAGTCACACACAGGAAAGTCTTGTCATGAAGGAGACAACGTTTTCAAGTGCAAAGAACACTCTGTTGGAATTGATGGGAGTTGCATGTCTCTTTGTGTGGCCAAATTACACCCAGGCTTGGGTTATTGTGTTAATGTTATACCAGACATGGCTGGGGCTATTTCCTGATTCAGGGTTGCATGTTCAATAGATGTAGGTGGGCCGGCGACATAAACCTGTTGCCATGAATTTAGGCAAGAAGTTGTTTGACAGAAAGACATGAAAGGGCTCCTCGTACGTATAGCCATGTGCTAAAGTGGGGCTAGTTGGTGAAAACAGCATTACACACATATTGCCTTGGGTGATATACAAGTTTATTTGATGTTCTAAAGAACTGCGTGCCTTCATTTCAGTAGCCACGTTTCTTGATATGGATTTTAGTTTCAAAATAACTTTAAATAATTGGTTCATGTTTTACTGAGGTTGTTGTTGCTTTATCATGATTATAATATATTAATATACATTAAAAGCACCTTTAGTCCCAATGAGTAATTTTTTTAATCAAGTAGATGAGGATATAAAATGAGAAAGGGAGCTCGCAGGATGGTTTAGCAGGCAAACACACACTTACCTACCCGAGTTTGTTCCCTCAAGCCCAGTGGAAGGAGAGATTGGATGCTACAGAGTTGCCCTCTGATCTGTACACATGTGCCATTGTGATTGCACTCATTCCAGCAGACATAACAACATGCACACATCCATATACAAATGAGAAGAACATTTTAAAATATTAACAAAATTGGTGAGCAAATATCAGAGCTCAGGCTAAAGGCCTGATGTTAACTACAAAACAAAACACGCTTTGCTAGAACCCAGATGCAGCGTGGTGTTGAAAGTGGTGGCCAATCTTCTGGAGTTGGAGGTGTAGTCAGGCAGTGTGTAGCCTCATCATGCTTGCTCTGTTATATATTCCATTCTTAAGAATGGAAAACAACAGCAGAAACCCATTTTCACCACACTGAACACCTTTATGATTAAAAAACAAACCCACATTTTAGTATTCATGGACATTTTTAAGGTAACATTCCACTTTGAAATTCAGAATCACAAGTTATAAAAGAAACCCTACAATTCAATTGAAAAATTAGCCTGAGTAAATCATTCTGATTTTTGTCAGTTTTAATTCTTACCATACACATATATTATTCTGGGACCATACTCATTTACTTTTAATTAAATGTGAATGTAACACTGTCCCTATTTTTTAAGGACAACAATCAGCAAGACAAGTGTCACTACACAACAACAACAACCACAAAAACCAAAAACCAAAACAAAAAAATAATAATAAAAAGAAAGAAAGAAAAAAGAATTTCTCTAAATGTACCTGGTTGCTTTTATAGAGTAGTGCTTGTGTCTCTCCCCTAAAAGTACCAGGTTGAAAGCAAATTGCAATGAGATGGCATCTTGAAGTAGGGCATTTGCAAATTAGGTCCTGAGGACACAGTTCTCGGGATATGACTATGAAAGAGGCCCTGGGAGCTTTCTAGCCCCTTCCCTCACAGGAAGACACTGATGAAACAGCCTGTTTCTCATCTAAGAAATGGGCACTGATCCAGCTGGTGTTTTAACCCCGAACTTCATGGCCTCCATATCAAGTATGTTTCTGTTGCTTCGAAGCCACTCAGTTTATGGTATTTTATTACAGCCTGAGCAGAATCCTTTAATCTGCACAATATTCTCACTATTCCTCCTACCTTATACAAGATGAAAGTGGAGTTTAGAAATTTCATATTGCATGTCCAAGGGCACACACTTGGTAGTACAGGAGTAGATACTGGTTGGTCACTAATTGTCCAATTGTCATGTCAAGTCTGACCCCAGTGTAAAAAGAGGTGTAGGGGAAGCTACAGTTTCCTATTCATGGCCTGTAACCTGCCCTTCATATTTAAGTACATGGGTGTGACTCCTTCACTTCTATCTGGGAACCTACCGTTGTCCCTAATGCATATGAATGAGTAGTTGAAATTTTATGTGTAGTACAAGCTTTCTCTCTGAAATCAGGGCTCTTACACTGAATAATATGGAGCTCAGAGGTTTATTTACATATTGGTTCTTGATTTGAATTTGCTTTTATTTTCATTTAAAAATTTTGTTCAAGAAACCCTTTTCAAAAAACATTTTATCCAAACAGTCTTTAAACAAACAATATTCCAATATTCACAGGTATTACCATTATTTACCAAAAGCTTTTAATGACTGTGTGTGTAAACATGTGTGTGTGCACACATATGATGTATATAGGAAGATGCACATTGCCTAGAACTTTAAGATTACTTTTTGTATTTGCCTCCAGCTAAGTGAACCAGAGGTTGGGCAGGGCAATTCGATCAAAGAAATACCTCACAGTAGTTCCATCAACAGGATCTCTTACAAACATTGAGGACAGGCTAGCATTGTAGACTCGGTGCCAGAAGAATAAAACCTCATTGAGACCCTGCCGATTTTGCAGGGCTGCCACACTCCTCTGAGGAGAGTGGCTTGGAGTGCCCTGTCCTGTAATATAAAACATCACTCAGCAAGCTGCACTCTCCAATAATTTTTATAGTAAAGTATAACACTTTCCCAGCAAGGTCAGAAATGTCAATAAAAAGGTCCAAATGGACTTGCCTACTTTTCTCAATTTCAAAAACAGTCCAATTTCTTCAGTGCAGTGCTGCAGAGGCCTTAAAAGCAGCTCTATTTCCAAAGGGGTCCTTGAGCCTCTTAGACTTTAAACCAGGGTGTCTTCCCAGGTAGCCAAGGGGTCCTCTGGGGATCATCACATTCATGCTTTGACTTTGGGCCAGAGTGTGTGGACATAAAGGAATTGAGCCGTGAGGTTGTTTGTGCAACTGGCATTGGTTTGTGGTTTACAGTGGGGAAAGATGAGTTAAAACAGTACCTGCATACATCATAAAAGGTCCATCTCAGTTTTCTGTCGATGTGTAACAAATTACCCCCAGTGCAGTGGTTGGATACCTCACAGTTCTGGGGTAGGAAATTAGAGCAAACCTGTTGGCTTCTTTGTTTGAAGTTTCATAAGTCTCAAAGCAATGTACTGGCTGTGCTGAGTGGTGAAGAATCCAGTTTAAGTTCACTCAGGTGGTTTGAGAATCTAGCTACTTAGGGGCATTCTCCTTGAGACACAGGAGTGAGTTCTATGTTGGATTTTGAGCAGGGCTGACCATCAGCTCCCGCAGGCTGCCCCTAGGCTCTTTACATGTAGTCTTCTCTGTCTTCAAACACATTAACTGTGTTGAAGTCTCCTATCTGGAATGTCTTTGATAATGACTTATGGAACCAGCCATAAAAACCTTCCTGACTCTAAGGGGTATGTATGGGGACAGCAGAATGACTCAGTGGGTAAAGTTTTGTGCTGGGACTTGAGTTCAGATTTGTAGGACCCATATAGAAGCCAAGCATAGTAGTGCACATGTGTCACACCAGTGCTAGGAGGTGGAGATAAGCAGTCTAGCTGAAATGTCCAGCTTCAGATTTAGTGAGAAAACATGTCTCAAAAACACAGGGTGACCAGTTGTGGGTCTTTGGATTATTACAGAGAGAAGAAAATGGGGGCACTTCTGTCACATTCTCTCTTCACAGAGCTTAGCAGTCAACACAGAACAAGAAGACCAGCTGGAAGAATGAGAGAGACTGCTACAGTGAAGCGTTATTTGCTGCATGAACAGCACACCAGCACATAGGAACTCATAGCAACTACGATTGCTATGCACAAGCTACCTCAAATCCCAGCATGGATGAGGAAGATGCTTGCAAAGTCCAATTCCTAGATGAGGGGCTTTTGGAAATTGGTGGTTGCAGGTGCAGAAGAGTCAGTTTTCCTCAGGAATGTGGGCTCTGAGGGGCTGCCGTACTCTAGTAGATGACCATATGCATGCATAATACGGGAAACACTGAGTGGACATGGTGGCCCAAAAGCATTGTACGGGGAGAGGAATAATCGGAGGAGAGTGAGTGGGGATTCAATTATGAAATTCTCAATAAAATGAAAAAGTAGTTTGAAGGCTACTGAAAATGTAGAAAAAACGTAGGAAATTGACTGAGGAAGACATCTTGACTTCAACATCTGGCATCCCTTCATGCTCATATGGTAGTGCACCACACACACACACACACACACACACACACACACACACACACACAAGAGAGAGAGAGAGAGAGAGAGAGAGAGAGAGAGAGAGAGAGAGAGAGAGGGAGAGAGAAAGAGAGACAGAGAGACAGAGAGAGAGACAGAGAGACAGAGAGAGATATGACAATACAGGCATTTGTGATCCCATTAGCCCATCTAGAAAATTATTGCATTTTGTTAACTGCTTTGGGACATTAATTAATATCAGAAAAATTCCTTCACAGCATCCTGCAAATCTGTGTCTGACAGAATAACTATTGGTCAGAAACCTTCAGAAGTCATTACAGACTCTGCCTACCTTTAGCTTTGTGTCTGCTGTTTAAAGGTTTGGATGATATATAAGGACATAAGTTCATTACCTGTCAGTCAATTTGTAAGTGATGAATTTATTACCAGCCTTCTCTGACTCTAAGACCAGTGCTCCTCTGCTTTATCTAAGATAGCTTGTTAAGTACAAAGGTTTTCCCATGCCAGGAATCAACACTTTTCATTTCCTACCTCACTTAACCTTCAAAATGAACCTGTAGGTCATTAGTTCCATTTTGGAGTTGAAGAAGCCACAGACGAAGCAGCCATTCACCAATATGGTTCTCAATGGTGTAATTAAACCACTTGACCTTTTATATCAATGTAACACATTAAAATTCAAAGAGAAGAAAAATTGACCAATATCAACTCTCAGAGCTCTGGGCTCACTGGCTTGAGTACTTTTCTTTTAGGCATGTTATTTTTTTCTCACCTGCATAACAAAAATTGAAATCCATTAAGACTTTCAGTGTGTCAAAGTAACAATTGAGCTAGATCAAGTTAAATAGTTAGAGAAGATTTTCATCAAGATTCTAGAAATATGAATGACAGGCCAGAAATCAGACTGAGTTTAAGTCTGTAGAAGAAAAGGCAGAAGGGTTTCTGAGAATAGGATGGAGGAATGGGAGACCATCAATTTTTCCTGACTTCCATCACATAGAAAGAAGAACAACCATCACAGTCTCTTGCTGGTTGTAGATTTTTAACTTGGGCCATTTTACTTACTACATTCCTACTACCCACAGAGACAAGTAAATGGGGATTCTGTGTTCCTTGATGTTTGCAGTTCTAAAATATAGCTCTCAAATTCTTGACAATGACACTTTTCACCTGTAAAATGAATATGAAGTTTTAAAAACAATCTATGAGTTAAAGGGGCCTTGACAGAATTTTTAATGATGATTTTTTTTAATGCTTCAAGTGAAGTGTGGGCCGGGCTTAGGTTCAGAAAGAATCTGATCTAAAGTCAGGAAAAATGGAGAGAAATGTTGTTAAGACGATCTTGACCATTTTGAGGACTATAGTATAGGCTTTCTTGACTTATGGAAAGTACTATTAAATACTCCCAGGAAACACTTCGGGCTTTTCCTGTGTGGTCATAGTACAGGCAACACTTCAACATAGTGTGTCAATGATGCAGTGATGAGGATAACCCAAGCATCTGTCCTAAGTTCCATTTCTGTGGCTCTGGTAATGATACCTTGACAAACAAGACTTCAGCAAGAAGGGGTTTATGTTAGTGCATAATTCCAAGTTATAGCCAGTCGTTGTGGTAAATTGACAGTAGCATGGTGCACAGGCAAGAGCAGAGGGAAACAAGGGTATGCATGCTTGGTCACTGCTTGCTTGCCTGTGCTCAGCTGTACTTCTCCACTCTTAGGCTGTTCTGGACTTGCTGCCTGGGGAACAGAATGCCTCACAGTGGGCTCTGTCTTCCCATCACTTAATTTAAGTAAGACAGCCACACACAAATCTGCCCATAAGCTAGCATAGAAAATCCCTCACTGAGACTCTTCCTCAAGTGGTCCCAAGTTGTGTCAAGATGACAATTAACACTATCACAGAGCTCATCCACAGTGAGATAAATGATTGTTATTACATTTATGCACATGCATACAATAGCTATTAAAGAGTGTGGTAAAGGTATTTAATTACTTGTAAAAAATTATAGATTGTTACACAAAATTATAAAAAACTATGAAAACCATAACCGGAATTATGGAAAATAGCAAACAAAACACTGAAAGTTCTTGGAAGAACGTATGTTCAAATGGCATAGGCATCAATGGGTGGTAAGCTTGTGGTTGATATTTTCCTTTGTGTGCTTTATCATGTTTTGGGACTTTCTACAGTGAAAGTGTATTATCTCTGTCACTAGGACAAAAATGTTGTTTAGACTAGGGAGCATGAACAAAATAACCACAAAGGCAAATTTCATATTCTCATAATCTAATGGAGGCAGACACAAGGCATTCTGTTGTTTTATGAATAATTTTTTTATCTCCTTCTGCTGCTATCTAGTGGTCCAAATCTGGGCAGACAGTAAGGAGATGAATTCTATTCCAATGATCCAATCCTTCCTTGAACAAATAAGTTCCAGCCCTGCATGCAAGAAGGTTTGGGGAAAACTGTATAGCAGGGTCATGAGTGTTCTTTAGCGATCTGGCTTGTTAGAAATCCTTAGCCTTGACTTAATGACATTGATTGATTTATTATATGACAGCTCGTTTCCAAGCATTGCCACCTCTACCTGTGTACATGACTAGAAAGAGTTGTTTAGAAATGGCATGCTGGGCACTCAGTTTGCAGTCCCCAGAGATATTCAAAGTGTGTTTGACTATGTGTCAGGAGGCCAAAGAGACGTCAGAGCTCAAGTACCAGCTTGTTAATATTGTGGAATCTGGGACCCTTGCTTACTTCACACACAAGAGAGTTCATTGGCAGGACCTCTCTTGTAATCATTGGACAGAAGAGGAAATATACCAGCTCATTGGGACCTGGGTTGGGGCAGCTGGGCCTGATGTCCCAAGTATGGAAGTCACCATCTCAGGGTGGTATGGTCTCTCAGTTGTCTACTATTTCTTTGTACCTGTATCTTACACGATGTTTGTTAGTCCCACCACTATGCCACAAAATCTTTCCTCTGGTAAATGGCCAGAGACTGTTCCTAGGTGTGTTGGGAGAGGAGGGCAGGACAGAGGATTCAGTTCAATCTTGTGCCTGTAAGGGGCTGGGGTGGGGGTGGGGAGCGGGGAGAAGAGTTGCAGGCTATCACAGCACCTTAATGAAAACTGTATCGATCGCTGAACATGCTCAGAACTTCCTCAAGGCTGTTCGTTCTACAGGGGCAAAATTTCACACCAGGATCTATTTCCCAGCATCCTCTTTGCCCCTTTCTCCCTTCTGAACTGGTTTGTTTCACTGCAGTGATTTCAGAGAGCATCATCCTGTGGAACTGCTTAGAAACGCGTTCTGAGGTCAGCTTTCTGAATTTGCTATTTGAAATTTACTGCCTAGAATCCAAATAGCATATCTGAATATTTCAGCTCAATTATTCTGATTAGAGGTGCGTGTACATTTTTATGTTAATCTCCAGTCATTTCTTATAGTATTTTTTTCAGCGAACAGAGTCCTATAACTAAGGAGCTAAAAGCATCTTTGAAAATATAGAAAACCACTGAAGGATAAGGAAAGCAGAGTAAAATTTCCCAGCTTTGTGTCGTGGTGGTGCCTGAGGTAACGGGGTGCTGGTTCATTGTCTAACCTTTGCTGATTCCTGTGTCCTCCATTGGCTGCCTGTGCCAGGAGCAGATAGCGTTTCCTCAATAATTTATGCCACGTTTTTCATTTCCATCCACTTCATCACTTAATCACCAGACCTGTAATTCCTCTTTCCCTAATATGTCTTCATTTTCGACCCCATTACCTGCACAGACTGTGAAGGCACCCTATTCCTGGCATGACATTCCCAGCCTCAAGGTGCTCTCTTGGGTCTCCAGCAATCTGCTCCCTGCTAATTGGTGCAGATGGGGGTAGGAGGGATCACAGCACAGGAGGGAGGCAGCAGATTCTGCTGGTAAGTAAGGGGCCCAAAGGGACCATGGCACTTTGAGAAAGCAGATTTAACTGTCAGGCACAGATGAAGAGACCTTTATGGAGGCCAGTCCAGGACATCATCCTTCAAAGAGGCATTTACGAAGGGTACACAGGTCCTGCTGATCCTCATGAGAGCTATACATAACCAGGCAATAATAATAAACACAGCAATAAGACATCTTTCTTACTGAGTCAAACTTAATGCTTACTGAGCATTTTATATCCATTAATCTTTTCATTCACTCAGATGCTCTTTCATTCATAAGAGGAAATCTATGAGGTATGTAGTATATCCTCTTAGTATAGATGGGGAAAATTATCCTTAGGCACTGAGCCTGGTTGAGACTCAAGTCCAAATGTGTCACTCAGGTGGGTATCTAGTTGGAGTAGATCTTTTTTGGGCTAGTTGACACTATTTTTAGTCATATGAGAAGCAGGATAACAGTGTGGCAGGCAGCTTTGCTAAACATCACATTTGGTATGTGTCATGGTTTCTGTGCAGTGAGGAGGATCACATGTTGACTTGACCTGGCTAGGCTATTTCTAGACAGCTGTGTGATTTCTGCGTGTGAGTGTGAGGATCTTTCAAAAAAAAAATATCTATATCTGAAGGAGTGATCCAACCAAAACAGATGGTTCTTAACAACATGGTCAGGTGTTACTCAACCCCCTGAGGGCCTGAGTAGACTGAAAAGGTGTGTGTGTATGTGTGTGAGAAAGAAAGAGAGAGAGAGAGATACAGATAAAGACAGAGAGACAGAGACAGAGAGAAGGAGAGAGAGAGGGAGAGAGAGGGGGAGAGAAAGACAGAGAGAGAAAGAGAGATAGAGACAGAGAGACAGAGAGAGACAGAGAGAGAGACAGAGAGAGGGAAAGAGAGACAGAGACACAAAGAAGGAGAGAGATACAGAGAGACAGAGAGAGACAGAGAGACAGAGACAGATAGAGACACAGAGAGAGAGAAAGAGCGAGAGAGAAGAGAGACAGACAGAGAGTGACAGAGAGAGAAAGAGAGAGACAGAGACAGAGAGAGACAGAGACAGAGAAAGACAGAGAGAGAGGGAGAGAGAAGAGAGACACAGAGAGAGACAGAGAGACAGAAACAGAGAGAGACAGAGACATACAGAGAGACAGACAGACAGACAGACACAGAGAGAGACAGAGACAGAGAGACAGGGCAAAGGGAGACAGAGAGTTGAGCTCTCCTTTGTGTGAGCTGAGACATTTACTTTCTCTGCCTTTCAGCACAGATACTTCTGGTTCTTGGGATTTTGCATTCAGTAAGGTTTTCACTGTGTCCCTCTTCTTCCTAAGACTTGGGAGTTGAATAGGATTCCACCAACAGCATCCCTTGTTCTCCAGACTGCAAACTGCAAGCGCCAAGTATCCATTCTTTCTGAAGTTTTCCAGTCCAACTCCTATGAGAAATCTCTTCTGATATCTACATCAGGCCCATTGAATTCTGTTTGTCATAGAACCCTGTCTAGTGCAATGCCTATTATGCTTATACATATTAAGACTGCAGGCATTCTGTAAGTGTTTATTAAACTGACTCTGGGTGAAATCCTGTCTTAAAAACAACTCTATAGATTGGTCCGCACACCACTGCAGTTTGGGTGTGGCTTACATCAGCCAAAACTCAAGTAGAGGAAGACTGGTCTTCCAACATGAAGTTGGGAAGTAGTGTTACCCTTAAAAAGACATAGGAACTCTTTCCCCATGAAAGAATTATCGTGGAAAAATGAGGATTGGGAAAAACAGGTTGAATAGATGTTTATTCAGGGAGAAATAACTTACAACAGAGACAGATGAACACCAGCAGGCTCCAGTCCCAAGGATGCATCCAGATGCTCTCTGTCTCCATCTAGGAAGCAAGAGAGAGCTCCCAGGTTCCTGACCCCAGACTTAGTTCTTCCACAGCATGTCCACCCCTGTCTCCACCCACAATGGGCGTGGCCAGTGCAGCAGGTGCCCGCATGGCAAAGAATTGATGGCAGTTTCTTTAGAGTATGTTTATTGTTTTGTAGAGTGGATTGTGGCAAAAGCAATTTCCTGCTCTCAGCTCCCTTGTTTTCTTTATTGCCAGAGCAAAAATACGAGCACGTGACCTTCCACATAAGGTCCTTGTTAGAAACTAAGAATATACCGTTTCCATGCTCTTAGTCTTAGACGTGCAGAAGTTCCATCTAAATTAGTCTCTTTTCTTCATAAAGTTCTAATCTGGAGTATTTTGTTATAGCAACAGAAAAACAAAGACAACAAAGAATCATAGACATAATGGTAGGAATTGGGACATTTGAACTGCTGATCATCAAAGCCTACTCCTAGGTTTTGATTTTTTACTGGGCATATTAGACCCAAGAATCCAATTCCAAAGCTTGGGGGTCCATAGCACTCCCAAGACTCTGGGGGGTGCTATCGAATTCATGGACATTTCTGTGTGTTTAAGTTACTTTTCTAGTATTTTGATGTGACACCACAACAAACCCCACTTTAAAAGAAAGTGTTGGATTTGGCTTGTGGCTCCAGAGGATTAGGTCCATGATGGCAGAGCACAGACATGGCCATTGGAACAGCTGAGAGCTCACATCTTGATCCCCAAGCAGGAGGTGGACAGGCACACCTGGGAATGGTCTGACTCTTTTAAAAGCTCAAAGCCCATTTATCCCCAGTGACACAGCTTCTCCAGCATGGGTATACCCCCTGAGCTTTTCCAAATGGTTCCACAAAACAGAGTATTCAACACACGAGCCTTTACAGTCCATTCTCATTTAAACCACTACACTAGTGTTCAGGGGTGATAGGATAAGCATACATGCAGAGTTGGAAAGTACAACATAGGAATTCGAGCTCAAACTTATTCTTGTTCCTTTTCTACACATTTTCTCTAGAGTTGAATAAAGAGAAGCTACTCATTGGTGCATTTGTATTACATTGGCAAACCAAGTCCTCATGGCTTAACATTCTGTGGGAGACAACTCATAAACTAGCAAGCAGGTGAGGTCCTTCAGACACTATTAAGTAATATTCAGACAAATAGCTGACACGATGAAGACAAATTGGAAAGGAGGGCATGCTACTTTTGATATGCGATCGGGAGGGTTTTCCAAAGAGATGGCAGTGGCTACCCATGTTTGACCACATATCATGCTTTGTGACTAATGAGAGATATTTCCTTACTGGCAGCAAGGACTGGGAATTCTTTTCTCTACTCTAGGAAGCACACATTCCTGGAATACTCTTGATATTTTTCTAGTTAGCATACTAAGATTTGTCTCCATAACAATCACGTGGGCCACAGTACTAATTGCTTCTACAATATTACCAGCAAGTAAACAGTGCTGCTGTCATAGATTTTTATAGAAGTTTAATGACAGGATATATTTAAATGCTCAGCCAGGCAAGCACAGAATGCACGTGACAAGTGACGTCCATTGTATTATTGAGAGATATGGTGGTATTTCTTTTGTGTGTGGTTTTCACAGACTTGAGTTTAGCAGTTATTTTATTGAGTGAAATACAATTATCTAGCTATGATAAATGAATCAGAAACATACATATGTATAACTAAGTAGATGAGAACATTAACATATTCACAGTTTGGACTACCGCAACCTGAATTCTAACTCAGCCTGCCTGCTATTTCAATGTAAGATCATTCAAAAATAAGTTTGGTTCTGAATTTCATCTATTTCACTGGGCAGGAGAAGGTATCTCGATTAATCTGAAGAGGTCCTCGTGACTGTAGAATTCTAAAATTATTTTTTGATTCAGAACTGGTAAAATCTGGACTCATTCTCTGACTTGTCATTATTTAGAGACCAAGTCTGATATTCTTCTGATACTGTCTTGTTATCTATGTGGGTTCGTTTATGGTTAGACTGTATTTAACATTTTTGGTTTGGGGAAACAGGAGAATATCTTTTTTTTCATGTAACCTATTCTCAGTTAGGGGTAGTTCTGCTGTATGCCATGGTGCCAGCCCTCTCTGGGACATTTGACAAGGTGTGCAAACATTTTTGATTGTTAAGAAATAGCAGGATAAATTACTTTTCTCTATCCAGTCATGTTGCTAAACAACTCACAATATACAAGAAAGCCCTTCTCTCGTATTCACCAGAGTCATCTGGCTCAAAATGACCATAGTATTGAGTGGGTGAAGCCTTATGGAATATTATTTGCAAGGGATTATACTTTCTTCATATTGAGCTTGAGAGAACCCATTCCTGACATCTACTCCAGTAGCATGATAGTCCAAAGTGGTAGTCTGGGCTTAGTATTTAAACATACACACGAGTCCCTCGGTATTTCAGAGGACTCACAGGCACAAGAAAGGAAACTATTACAGTGCACTGGGCCCCTGTACAGAGCAAACACATTACCTACCTGTAATGAAGGATTTCTGAGCAGATAAGGGCTGCAGCCTCTATGGGAGAATGTTTTAGCTGGGGGCATGTGGATTTTAGCTGCATGAATAATATCAACATTAATGGGAATCATTACCTTGCCCGGCTTGGAAATTTATCCCTGAATAGATAGCAATATCCCACAGACAGAGGCCATTGAAAATCTGTTCTACTGGCAGACTGCATGCAGAAGTCTTCAGTGAAAAGCTGTGTTGGCTGCCAGCTTATAAATGGCTGTGGGTTGATTGGTCTGTTTGGGGACAGGGGAAGTCACATAGGGCAATATTATCCAATGACCATTGTGAACTCAAGATGACATTGGAATAGGTCAATGGTCTCTAGTGCACTTCCCTTCCCACTTTGAGAACATTTTTATTCATTTCATGGTTACTGCTCTGGATCTAATCACTTCCCAGTCGCCAAAACTCTTCTGATTTCCCAAGGAATGAATGAACTGACTTTCTCTAATGTGTCTCGGATTCAGGTGATAGCCCCTTTGGGATAATTTATGATATATATATATATATACATATATATTATACATATAAATATATATATGTGTGTTAAATATATATATCATTAAATAAATATATACTTAAATATATATCATTAAATATATATATGTGTATATATATATACATATATATATATATATATTCAGTGAAAAACCTAATGGACTGAACTAGAGGTAGACAGGATGGCACCCAGGCATGTGTATTTCTGTAGGGTCTGTAATGGTAACTCCCAAAGTCTGGCTCCTCATAAATCACTCAGAGCTTCTTCCATTGGCATCTAGTCTAATTCTCATCCCACAATACGTAGCGGCAATATTTAAAGCAATCAGAAAGTGTGTACACTGTCAGAAGTGAGATTTGGAAGATGTGGGAGTCTGGATTCCTCAGAGGTTTGGCCCCTGAAGCTCTCTTCTGGGACCATTCTGTTCCACCTGGCAACGTCTCTCAAAATCTCTCTCATTGCAGCATGCATAGCAAGTGACAGTACTTGTTTAGAATCCAAGGTAACCTAAGATATTCTTGTATATTGAAAGATATGGCCAGTCTCCCCGAGGGCTCAATGAATAAGTAATTCGACTCTATCTTCCTTAGAAGCAGAGCCACGGAGAACACCATACAAACCACTGTCCACAGGTGACCTTGACAGAGCCTGACATTTCTGTGTCTTTGACACTAAATGAATAAGAAGATTGTAGTCATGTGGCTTACTGGCACCACACCAGACTCAACAGGATTTAGCTTATTCTTTTATTTACAAAGTACATAATTCTGCTGTTCCCACTAAGTGGCAGGCACTTTCCTAGCTCTTGGGCAAATGAATTAAATCTCTCTTGCTTTTCAGGAGTTTATGTTCTAGTGGGAGGCAATGGGAAGGAGTAAACATGAAATAAATGAGTGAAATTTATATTCCTTGGGCTTCAGAAAATAATTCAGGATTAAAAACTAGCTGGTGTGTGTGTGTGTGTGTGTGTGTGTGTGTGTGTGTGTGTGTGTGTGTATGTGTCAGGATGCAGTGGTCAGGAACTCCTTTCTAAGGAAGTTGGCCCTTTGACTAAATGAAATTTTAGGTACAGAGGGGTTATGACTATGTAGCCAGTTAGAAAAGAGCATTCTAGACACAGGGTGCAACCTAGGTAAATATCTTAAGTGGAGACTTGATCACCATGTTCAAGGACAAGACCCTTATGATACCGTCTTCCAATTCAGAGAGCCAGTTCATTTCAATGCCTTACTTATCCAGGCCATAAAAACAAAACTCCTTTCAGCTTCTGCCCCTCAGCTCTTCTGGCAGTTTTACAACTGAAGTATAGAAGGAGGAGTTCCTGGGTTCTCCTTGGGTTGAGCTCTGTGGAAAGTCCTGAGCAAGAGTCTGTGGAGAAAGACACCCAACATAGCAGCATCAATGTCAAAACCCACAGAAATGCTCAGGAAGACTACTCATGGAGAAAATTACTAACCAGAGGGTGTGAACTCAGGTGGTTAAAATCCAAGGTAAGCATAAATATTTTACTCTAACAAGATTATATGAAATTATATTCCCAAATGAAACCCAACGCCCCATTCATTGTGAACAAAATTACATTCCACCTATGATGGGAGATGTTATTCTGTAAATTTGGTTCTCTTACTGGTTAATGAATAAAGCACTATGGGCCAATGGGAAAGCAAGATATGCGGGGCTAGGAGACAAGGAGGAAAGAGGAAGTAGGAAGGAGGAGTCAGTATGTAGAGACTGGAGAGAGCAAGATACCGGCCTGCTACTTTCCGATAAGATGACCACGTGGAAATACTTAGATAAGTAGAAATGGGTTAGTCATTAAGACAGAGCTAGCCAATAAACAATGATAGTAACTGGCCAACAGGATTGTATCAAATACAGAGTCTCTGCATGTTATTGGAAGCTGGCGTGGCGGCAGGACCAGACCTGCTGCGGGGGGCTGGGGGGAGAAACCTGCTCGTAACACACCTAGCTTCTCTTTGCATCTGTGTCTTTACTGTGAAATGCCAGGTGTCCTAATCAGATTGCTCTACTGTAACATAACACCAAAACCTAGATGCTTTATAAGCAACAGAACCTTGCTTATTTGCAATCCTGTAAGATGGGAAGTCCAATTCAAGGTACCAGCTAATTTGGTGAATGGTGAGGGCAGTGTTCTTGCATTCTTGTTTGTAGGTGGAAGGGGTTGTCCTCGGTCTCCCTTTTAAGGGCACTAATCCTACAGTGGAGACTCAGGCCTCCTGACATGGTTGCCTTCTCAGAGCCCCATCTCTAAATGCTTGCAAGGTGGGGATGATGTTTCCACATGCTGACTTTGGGCAACATAAGCCTTTAGAGCATAGCAACATCATTAATAGAGTTTGTAAAACACATTCAGTGGACAATCAGCAATCACTTGTGTTTTCTTCTTTGAGCTAATTTGGAAGCTAATGTTACATCCTATCATTCCTGAAAAGAGTAAATATTTGAAGGACTTCTGTGGAAACACATCCTTGCAAAACTTGAAACAAACCATCCCCCACCCTTTGCATATTTTGTGGACTTTGATGAGGCTTCAGGAACCCTGCCCTCTATGCTTCTCTGTACAGAGACACAGCTTACACTGCCAGCATTCTGAATGTGATGGAGCTTTAAGTGTGAGTATGGTTCTTGATGACCATTAGACAAGAATACTTTCAAAAGAGATTTGTGACTCTGCCTCCACTTGGGTTGTTTTCTCCCTTAATGACTAAGTCTTTCCTTGAAAATAAAGGAATCATTCATGGAGGCACAGGCAGACTATCGGGCCCCTGGGCGCGGTTTTAGTGACTGAAGAAAAAAAAAGAAAAAAATGACTGAATGTTCTGGTGCTCTGTCCAGCCCAATTCATCTGCTTTGCATTTCCCTTTGGGTATTCAAGTTGCTTTAAAAAATCAGGATAGCTTATTATTCTGAGATCAGAACTGAGTTCAAAACCCTTCTTCATCACTCACTAGCTGTGTGACCTCAGGCAAGTGACTTAACCTTTCTGAAATTTAGTTCTTTTATCAGAAGTTAGTGTGAGACTTTGTGAAACATTGTTTATAAAGTGGCTAGTAGAGTGCCTGGTTCATAATTCATAATCAATCAATGGGTGACACGGAGACTATTGAGAATAAATTTATGTTCCATCCTACTAAATACATTGTGCACACTCTCCTTTCTGCTATAGATATGGAATAACAGTGTAAGGATGAGAGAAGTCAGAGCCTTCCGGGGGCAGGAACAGTGTTTAATTAATTTGCCTGCCCGAGGTTAGTAGAGCTCTGTGCAGAGAACATTTAATGATGGACGATAGGAGTCAAACTCAAGGACACACTCTGAGATTGATGGAGGAGCAAATCTGGAGAGTTAAACAGTTGGGTAATAGACTCCAGACTGATTCCCCAGAGTCACAGGGTGTGCATAAGGGGCAGGTGTCTTTTGGAAAAAACACAAAATAAGAGTCAGGGAGAAAGGAAGCTGCAGAGTCCTGAAGCCTCTCTCAGCTCCCTGAAGAGAGAACTTCCGGAACAGGGGCATAGTCCTGGACAAGCCGCCTCGGGTCGGGAAGCATGACTCTGTTACAGTGCTCTTCTTATCAGCTGCCTGGGGCAGCAGACAGGCGTGTGTGCTGTTTGGGAGAGAACCACGGAGCAGCAAGTGCTCAAGCTTTGGGGTCTGCTGTTCCTTGTTGACCCCCTCAGCTGGGGACTTTGCAGCCTGGGGGAATTGCAGCCCTTCTGTGGGAGAGAGAAGCCTCTGGCCCTATAGGCAGCGGGTGCCAAGTGCAGCTAGCTCAGCCCTCAGGCATTTAAAGAACCCCAAAGTCAATTTTAGGCCGTCCTTCCAGTATCATGTAAAGCTCCCCCAGCTGTCATGTTTGACATACTTGAGTGATCATAGTTCTGTGCTGTTGCTTTGTTTCTTATTCAGTTTTGGGGTTCACTGGGTTTTTACCTGTGTGCACATCACGTGTGCACACATGCTTGTGTGCTTATGTACATATGTACCAGAGTTCTTGCATACTTCTTCACTGAATGTGAAGGCAGAGGTGGGTGTCATATATCTTCACTCTCCATCTTATTTTTTGGGGACAGGGAGTCTTGCTGAACCTGGAACTCACCTATTCAGCTAGACCCACTGGGCAGCCATCTCTAGGGATCTTTTTTGTCTCCATCTATGTTCCACGCCCAGTGCTAGGGTTATGGCCATACACTAGATTTTATGTGGGTTCTGGGGATCTGAACTCAGGTCCTCAAACTTATGTGACAAGAACTTTGCTAAGTGAGCCATTTCCCTAGACCCCTTTTTACTTTCTCTGAAAAAAAAATTGTAAATCAGTAACTCCTATTTTCTTGGCTCTGATGTATGTCATTCACTTGTCTAGACTCAAGTCTCCCAGGGACCATGGCAGCTAGTCTTCCTTATGTCCAACATTCAGACGAGGAAGTGAGATTTCCTGAATAGAGGTGGTTTGCTAAGCACCTGGTGATGCTAGGAACTAAACCGAGATCTCTGCTTCTGTGCGTATAAGATTTTCCCTAGAGTTGTTAAGGAGGGAGCAAGAGCTCTGTTTTCATTGACTTTTCCCTCTGCCAGGGGAGTCAACAGCATGCCGTGGTTTCCCCTGTACTTCTGCAAGACTGAGAGGTGGCATCTCCCGGACACACTGTATAGCCTGCTCCGGGAGCTCTAGTGAGCTGGTATGCCCAAAGAAGAAGCAATTACATCCCTTCTGCCTGCATACCACGCAGACTAGCAAAGGCATGGATCAGAAAGTTACGAATATCAGCCAGAGTTATTCACTCATACCTGCAGGCCTAATAATTCACTAACAGCCTATTTGATTCAGTTGGTCTACCAAATTAGCCCCAGCAAGCAGCCTGCCATCATGTTTCTTCAATCATTAATGAGAAAAAAATTGAAAAAATTAGATGTCTCATAAGCATGCCACAAAAAGTCAGCATCACCATTGCAAACGTAGCCAAAATGCTATCACAAAGAATGTCCGTTGTTTCAACCCCATCCAGTTACCTTTCCGAACTCCGAACTCTCATCCTTAACTGGACAGTTACCATGTTTTACATTATTGAACGTCCTACCTGAAATCTTTAAATTGCTGCAAAGCCTCGGCCTATTACTAAAATGGCCTGTCACTTAAATGAGAACCTTTTGCTGATGGTGACATGAGAAGGAAAGGCCAGGAACCAGAAGCCACATTTTTGCTTAAGAGAGTATTACATCCTGGCAAGACTAACCATTCTAACTAATTATTGGGGCACTCAGATGAGGGAGGACAGAGAAGACATAGGCAGAGGTGGAGAAGGGAAGGTAAGAAACGAGGAATGGAGAGGGGAGGGAGGGTGGAAGGGATGAGAGAGAGAGAGAGAGAGAGAGAGAGAGAGAGAGAGAGAGAGAGAGAGAGAGAGAGAGAGAGAGAGAGAGAGAGAGAGAGGCTCATCAATATTTCTAAGACGTTTTGAGCATCCAAAGGCTGAGATAAGAAACTCCTCATTTCCTGGTCAGCCACTTATTGATTGCAGAAGCTGTTCACTAATGAGCCAACTGCAAGAAGGCCAGGAGCAATCCTGTCCATCCCTACATATGCTGATGTGCTGAAAATGGGGAGTTGCTTGCACAAAGAGAGCCATGAGTGAAACTGGGGATAAACCCCTTTGGAACTTTTGACTTATCGCCTGGGATCACAGGTTATTTATGTTAGTAATTAATTGCAAGGTCTACAAATATCACACACAAAGAGGAGGTGGAGTTCAAAACAATCTTGGCAATGCATTGACATAACCGAGTGGTTTTCCTAGAAAAGCATTTTTACTAGGCTTTCTGGCTTGTATTTTCCCTGAGCAAGGTATTTCCTTAAAGTTAGTAAAAGTCATTATCCTTGAAATTAAGAGGGAGACACATCCCCATCATTACATCGCCACTATTATTACTTTAACTGTCATAGTCTGACATACATTGAATTTTCTAGAATCTAACAAGTCAACCTCAAATGTGGGTACAAAGGCACATACATATATTAACAAGGCCTTCCCCTCTCCTGGAAGATATGACTCTCAAGGCAGAGCAGAGAAGTTGGGAGTCATTATCCACCCCCATAAGATGGTTTCCCTCAGTCTCCTTGACAGAGCTGGCTATTAGGAATGAGACCTCCATGCAATGGGCACCCACCATGGCTCAAATAAAAATTGCACTTTAGGTCTGTAAGTTACATTTAAATACTCATTTCTAATCAACATCTAGTATTTGAAAATACAATATTATATACATCTTTTAGTGTTAGACTCTGTTCGAATCATTTTGCATTGCATTCTTAAACTAATATAGACCTTGGAGGAAGGCACTTTCTTATTTTAGAATTTGAGCATTGAGAAGACCCTCACTGTCTTCCTAGATCCTAGCCCTGGCTTAGACCCTCTACCGCTAATACGTTTCTATGTAGCCCTTGCTTCTGAATTTCACAGTGACCATCACTTTCCCACGAAGAGCATGCTGAATTTATCACTGCAGACCCTTTTGTGCTTTCAGGTGAAAAACAGACTTCAAAATATTCTAAGAAAAAATGCTTTCCTACTCACGTAACTGAAATTCTCACATGCAGAGCTAGGCTCAGTTTCAGACTTACCTGTGGGCTGGTATCCCTCAGGCAGAATCAGGAAGTCATTTCCAGTTTCTATACCCAACTACTCCTGTGTTGGCTTCAGGATACTATTAAGAGAGTTGCAGAAAGTATCTTATAGTCTACCAGCTGAGCAATGCAAATGGAAAGTTATGGAAAGTAAATTTGTCTCTTAGTTCTTTTATGTACTACTTCAACCATAATAATGAAAGAAAATGGCTATTCAGAGACCTGTGGTGGTATTGCACACTGTGTGTTTACTAGTCCTTTTAAGATCAACTGTCCTCATTCGCTGTTGATGAAAGTAAGATTTAAAGGAGAGGATTGAGGAAAGGAAGATGTCCTGTACTGGGGGTTCATAGTAGCACTGGTATCACTTCATATGTGTATAATTTTATATATGAGAAGTCTAGCTCTATGAATGGGATTCTAATCAAACAGAGTGGTCATAAAGGTGTTGGTATTTTCTAAATCTGAATGTCTTTGAAGCTCTTCTAACTGACTGTCCTAGGAGATTGTAGCTATGTTTCTTTTGGAGACAGTCTTTTATATGGTACCTGGGCAAGCCTGGCATTCATGACCCTCCTGCTTCTGACTACCCAGTTCTGAGATTGCAAGATTACACCAATAAATACAGCTAATCAGAGTATTGTAAACAAATTCTAGGACTCTGGTGCCCAATCTTACACAAGACACAGGCAGACATCACTATCAGTTTAGATAATAGGGAGGTTGGTAAATGGAACTATATTTGAAATCATTCTGTGTTTGACAGCTAATATTTTTGCTAAGTCTGAGAGAGGAGTATTGGTAAAAAAAGTGCAGTGGTGAGTTGATTCTTGCTCTTAAATGTTCCTTTGTACTCACTCCCTTTTGCAGAGGCCATGGCTGCCATTGCCTGCCTGATTAAGGCAGAGTGGAGAATGACTTTGGATGGAATATAGATGTTAAGGATGTTATAACCAATGGCCATAGCAGGGGATAATGAAAGCTAAGGAGTCAGTAACCAGGGGTAAGAGTTGTAGGCATCTAGTGAGAAAGCAAGGATGCTGAGTAGAGGCAGGGAAAAAAATTGGCTTGAACTGTGTAGATAGAGTTAATTTTTTCAGTATTTCCTATAAACTAGATTTAGATGCAACAAATTACAGGAAGCAAAACTAAAGGTAAAGGGGTACCAAATACCAATGTGAATAATTGGCCAAGATAATGTTAACTACCAATATAGTTGGACTAGAATGCTGGTAAATCTATTCTGGAAGTACATCTAAATTTAGAATACTCCCAGTGATCACAGAATGAGAACAAAGGAAGTTAGCTTTAGGATAGACTATCTTCATACATATTTTTAGTGTTGATGGATTCCTTTTCCCAGTTCCTGCCTCTATTTCCCCATGTAGTTACCCCCTCCCCTTCTCTATCCATCCACACCATGTTCCTTTTTCTAACTCCAACCCTAACCATAATTCTAACCTTTGAGTGATAAAGCAAAAGCATGACGCTGAGGGCATGAGGTGTTTCCTTTATTATTATTATTTCTAGACATGGTTTCTCTGTGTAACAGCCCTGGATGTCCTAGAACTTACTCTGCAGACCAAGCTGGCTTCCGACATTTAGAATTAAAGGCATGAGTCACCACAACCTAGTTGGTGTTAATTTTTTTTTTTTTTTTTTTTTTGCCAAACAAGCAGCCTTTAACAGTATAAAGTGAGGGCGTCGTAATGACATTTCCATATAAACATATGTTCTAATCTGATCATATTTATTCATTTTTTAACCCCTCTCCCACATCTCTAGTGTTACCTTTCTTATTTTTATCTCTCTTCCCCACATTCCCCAGATTCACATGTGAGAGAAAATATGTGATAACTATATTTGCATAAATTAGTTGATGTAGTTTCATAAACTCCACCCATTCCATTTTTTTTCATGAAAATATATTTCAATCTTCTTTGTGGATAAATAAAACTATATTACATATGTATACCACAGTTTCAATATTTATTCATCTATGATAGTTCCCTGTTTTGATTCCACAATTTGGCTATCTTGAATGATGCCATGATAAATAACTTTGCAGGTATCTCTATAAAATTTTGGAATTCTATGGGTAATTAATCAGGAGTGCTATGAAGGAATTCTGAGATGGCTCTATATTCCTTACTGGGCTGAGTTACATGACATTCTAGGAGTTGAATTATAAAGATATCTTCCGGGCATATTAAAAACAAGAAGGGTACATTCTTATGATTATTTATCAAGTGTGTCCTTGAAGGATGTCAGGGTTGTGCTACTAGAAGTGTGGATTAGTTAGAGAAGTAGGAGGTATCAGACATGGCACCAATTGTATCTACAAGAATGACTCTTCATGTTATCTGGCCAGCTTATTTTACAGATCATGTTCCATAGAGATTTTTGCTAGTAGTTGTACACAGGATAGATAGAAATGATTTTGTTGAATTGAATTGGTTCATTCTTTGAGACCCTGAAAGATAACACCCAATTAACATGAAAGGAATTGTCTTAATGGTTAATAAAAAAATAAACCAAGCTAATGATCCACAAAAAATCCTCAAATGTTCTAGCTACATGTATGTGTACACACACACACACACACACACACACTTTTGTGTTTCCTTTCTGCATTCTTTTGTGGGGCTTAAAAGCTACATTTTTGCATTCAGAAAATTAATTCTCCTAACAGGAATACACTGAAAGCCTACTGGTAACAGGTGTACCTCAAATCCATTATAATACACTATTTTGAAATAATGCTGGTAGAATATGAGGTTAATTCCAGAATGGCTTTTAAGTATCCTTTGTTTAGAAGAAGACATTGCAGAACTGGGAATTACTTCCTCAGATTATAACATGGGAGCGGATTATTAAAACTGTCAAGTGATAAGAAAACTATACATCAGTGGTTGTGCTCTAAGTGAACACTGCCAGCCATTCAGAAGAGCATGTTCATCAGAAAGAACACATGCAGCCTCCTTCCCTTCTTGTGTTAATAAGAAACAGTAGGAAAAGTCAGAGACAAATTTAGGAGTCCCTAGGCTGGTCTGTGTTTCAAGATCAGGAATGCTCAACCTCCTGGTGGTTATTCATGGTATCTGTGAAAAAACAAAGGAAAAACAAAAACAAAGCAAAAATCTATAACTTAGTTTCTCTTCACTCTCCAGTGCCTCAATCTAAAGAGGTAGACCAGCATTCCTATTCTTGAGCAGGGACCATGTGAGGGAAACCTGGTGTTTCTAGAACACTTGGATGGAATGTGGCATTGCTTCTGATCATCGTAGTGTATGACAAGGATATATGCTGAGTGGCTCCCAGGATGCTCTTCAGAGCTCCTTCCTAATTGCTGTCTAGTTGTTTCCTTTGAACTAAAACAGACCTTGCTGGATGGAGTAAGGAGCCTTGTCAGACCCAGGAAGTTAATGAGTGTTAGAAGGCTCAGAAAGCCCTTTCTTAAGTTCTGTAACAGTAAGAATTTCTAGAAAGAGGGAACTTCTACAGTGACTGAACTATCTGAAAGTTATACAGGTGACTTAAGAGATACAGCTTTTGAAGGTCATCGCCCATGCTGGGTAGACATTTTGGTGATGCAGCTGACTTTGAGTCATCCATGGTCCTCTGACTAAGCCCTTACTCATACCATAAACACATTGGCCCACTAAGCTAGATTTGAGTGGGGATAGTTTCTTTGCCCTGTCCTTGGTATTGTAGTCTACACAGCACTAATACTCGATAGAGTCAAGGTCAAACTAATCTTGGAAACAGCTAGGGTTCATTTTCCCAGTGGGTCTCAGAGTGGAAGACACGTGAACTCAGTAAAGACAAAGTACACTGACTTGTGCACAGTTCTTTACAGGTAAGCATTAACTTCCTTCTAGGAAAGCATTTTGGAAGTTTGCTGTTTTTGCTTAAACTCTTTCAGTTGGAAGTGAGCACAGTGCATAATGATATTCAACTATAGCTCATTAGTTCATTAGAGGGTGGGGATTTGAATTCCACAGAGACCTATTAGGCGAAGTAATTCTTATTAAAATCCTAATTATTATTTTAAGGGATATAAATTAATATCCTTATTTGTGAAGCCCTACCCCTCACCGTTTAGGATGCTGCATTGACAATTAAAATATAATAAAGATGATTAATAATGAATAAACATAAAATTAAAATATCATAAAATACATAATTTAAAAAAAAACAGTAAAATGTGAGCTGAGCAGAATCCTTGAAAAAGGCTAATTGTGACTGTAAGAGAAGACTATCTAGAGGGTAATGTTGCTAGGCACTATTTAACCATGTAGACATTTTAAAATGTCCAGTGCATTTCCTCAGAAAGAAAGATGCAGACAGGGTAGATGCTTGGTGCCTTACTGTGAAACCAAAAGTGGACTCTGGTCACATTTACCCTTCAGCTACTACAGTTTCCTTAACAGCCAGACCTCAGCCTTGGCAGAAAGTACTTGGGTGAGCTGTCACACACATGTCCTTGTCACTAATAATTTTCAGTATTATTTTCTTAAATCTAATACTGTTCATATGAATATTGGTATGCACACATTACCAAAATCAGTTCATTAAAGATTGCTTTGGGTAATCTCAAAACATTGTCATTTTCTTCTTGACTCTGTGACCGGGTAGTCTGTGGGGGATACTGAACAAGAATTGAAAGCTTCTGGATCAGGGTGGAGGGTCATAAGACCCATGAAGACCATTTTGAGGCCTTTGGGTCCTTGGGCTGGTAGAAGGTGTGGATCATCATAATCCCAGTTTGAGAATGTTTTCCTTCTTTCTGCTCCAGCAGTATGCAGCACGTTTCACTTTCTTTGTGGCTTCTCTTCTCAAAGATAAGTTTCCATTTCTTAGAGCTGTGGGGCATATCCCCTCATACGTAGTGAGTCTAGGTATGGAGGAAAGGTTGAGGATCCTACTTTTATCCTAGCCAATCAACAACTCAGTTGCTCTCAGACAAGATAGAGCTCCAATCACAGTTACACTTAAACCAGTAGAAAATGGGAGGGAGAGGGATTATCAGCTGGAAAGATCCTAAATCCACATAAAAACCAGAATGGTCTCCTGGCTCTGAGGGCCCCCACCTCTAACTGAGAAGGCTCTGTGTGTGTGTGTGTGTGTGTGTGTGTGTGTGTGTGTGTGTATGTGTGTGTGTGTGTACCTTTTTATGGCACAAAGGCAATGCTGTGACTTCTAGATCTTTCCTTTTCAGATTGTCCTATCTCTCTGGAGCTGACAAATTCTGAAATTCAAGTGTATTTTGTTAATGACACATTCAAGTAATGTTGCATGTCTCTTCTCAATACTATTCACATGTTACCTAATAGATCACTTATTTTTTAATATCACTTGATAGGTTATGAATTCAAGAGTGCAAGCAGAGGTGAGATATTCTTTCAATCCTTAGTCTCAAGTATTGAACAGATTTTGACACACCTAAGGACCTATTGAATAAATATATGAGCAAGGAATGGAGGAAGAAGTGTGTGAAAAGGATCCAGTTATGACAGAGAAGTTTATTTAACATCTAGCTTCCTGAAGTACATTGTGTTTGCTTGTCCCTTTTCTTTGGAAACTTTGTAACTTAGAATTTGATTGTTAATGCTCTTTATTAAGTTAAGGTCTCTCTTGCTGTGTGGTCTGAGCTTGCTTGGAACTCAAGATCCTCTTGTAAGGACCTCTGGTGTGCTGGGATTAAGCCTCTTTGGTTGGTGTGTAACTTGGGATATTCTGTTAAGATAACCAGACAAATCTTCACTAAGTGCTTGACAATAATTTGACCCTTAGCCACTTTGGTGCTCATCAGTCAGTAGACATCTTTAAAGATGAATAAAGAACCCCTCATAAAATTTGAACATGTCACAGAGATAATTAAGGTTGCTGGTTTATCATTGATGTTTTCCCTCTTATGTGACAGATCCTTCTTCCTCTTCCCTGCCTAATATTTTAGGTGCCCTCTCTTTCCTGTGTGGCCATATGCTTCAACATAGCTCTCCATGGTTAGCACAGGGATTACCATTTTGCTCAGGGGTTACATGTTAGGAACAGGCATGGGATTTGACTTTGGTCAATGAGGTGTTGGAGGGAAGATTCTGGTACTCTTTGGGTAGCTTTCTTACTGCTGAATTAGAGCTGCAGACTCTGGCTATAAACAATATGTTAGCTCGAGTTCAGAGAGAATATTATAGTCAGGGGATTACAAGCCTCATTAATAGTAATAAGGAACAAAGATTCTTCAAAACTAGATGAACAACATGCACATAAATGAAATAGATGGAGAGCCACAGGGAACGATTATCTCTCTGGGCATTATTGTCAAGGTGTGACTACTGATTAGCTCATTGTGCTACCACTTTGAGGTCATCCATTCTGTCTAAGGGATCTACAAGGCCAAAGAAGGAACAGTGAGCCAGGGTAGTAAAGTTCTAAGTCTTTGAATTACCCAATTTAGATCCCTGTCTACTCTGGACAACCAGTTATGACAGAAAATATATTATCTTTTTATTGAAGCCATCTTGAGTTAATACTTCTATTGACTGTAGTTGTCAGCATCCTACCTGATGTTTATATAGCCCCAGTGATATTATCTGCCCCCAATAAACTATCTACTCTTTCCAACTTTTTCCTATTCATTCCAGAAAGGAGTCCATTTTCTCTTTAGTGTCTTCTACTTTTCTGCAAACTTCTGTTCTAATTTATTTAGCTTGTTTCTCTAAGGAAACTGTTAGTCCTTCAAGGAACAAATTCTTCATTGATTGTTCAGGCTGTAGAAATTGTAGAAAGAAGCAAAAAGCAGTCCATACCCTGGCCCATGGCTGCATCTTTTTAATTGACCTTTAATTTATAAATATATTCAATAATACAGGGATAGATACTGGATCAGATTCTATGGAAGGAGACTGAAGAAATGGAAGGATCATTTCTTACTATTTAGAGATGTTTTTTTTTTCTGTCTAATACAATGAGAGGATGGGTTTTGAGACTGGTTGAGAAGGAACACATTCATAATCCTTAAAGTCAGAAAGAATAGATTAACACAGGAGATACTGAACATTTCCCCTTTCCAGATCTCCCAGGAAATAGAGTCTCTTAGGAAATGGTCCACCTTGCTTATGTACATTCTACTAGAGAACTGCAGGGGCTGGTGACCTCCTGGAGGTTGTGTGTGTTACTATGTGTGATGATCTGGATACTGGTGACCTCCTGAGAGTAGTGCATGTTATTGTGTGTGGTGATCTCCTGGGGGTTGTGCATGTCACTGTGTGATGGTCTGGATGCTGGATATAAGAGTAGTAGTGCAGTGTATAGGACTTGGGCTTCTGAATGGCCCATGTTGTGCATCAGGACATGAATTCTTCCTTTGTGTTCCATCTTAAGGATGTGAAGTCTCTATGTTATGGGCTTATGATGACCGCTATCATCTGAAATGTGATCTTTAAGCTCACTGATTCATAATCAATCAAGAGGCAACAAATACCTGGAGACATTTGCCTTAGCAAACACAGGAAATGGGTAAGTTGAAAGTATATTTATGCACACCATCACACTATATTATTCATAAAAGATGAGGAATTGTGGAGTTTCATAAACCTGGAAGATATTTTAGAAGCTGAAGTCCAGGATTTTTGCAAAGGTGACTAAAGCACATGAGGGTTGCCAAAATAGTTTTAACTTGGGACTCTACAGCTTACAATTCCACTCTTTCTGGTCATTTACTGATGCTGAGGTTTCTCGTTGGGTTCCTTGGAAGAAACAGCTCTTCAATTGTAGGCCCAGAGATCCTGAGATCTTGATCCTGTTGTTTGGTTCTTTGTCTCTGGATATTTTCTACTTTCCAGCCTTGGAGGAGTGGCTTTTAAGAGTCAGAATGAGTGATATCTCTCTCTCTCTCTCTCTCTCTCTCTCTCTCTCTCTCTGAGTTCTGCACAGCAAGCTCTGAACCTGTATCTGAGGACAGTGAGTCACGTTGAAGAAAGAATGAGGACACTATAAATAATTAGGATGGGATAACACAGTAAAATGGAGTTTACACAGACCCTATCCATTGTCCCCAGGTATTTGGAAGTAGGAGAATTGTACATATACAATGAGGAGACAGAGACATATTCCTAGGCTATTGTTTTCAAATAAGAATTATTCCTATTTACCACTATAGCTGTCTGCAAGCCTCCCTATATCCCAACTCCCACAGTCCCTGAAGTCTTTACAAGCCCATTAAAACATTTGATTCGCATGCTTTGTTGTAAATAACAAATGACTGACAGATTATTGCCTCATAGGAAGTCCCTTTAATTAGTCACTTTATTAAAATTTAGATAAAGAAGTGAATCATCCATGCTTTATCCTTTTTCTCAATATCATTAATTCTAATCTTTCACGTTTTCATTTCCATCATGTTTAATTCTATCATTTTAAAGGCACAAACAGAAGCATCTTTTTTGATGGGATAATTGTGTTGCTCATGCTCTGAGAAGACTGTTTTATATTTATTTTTTTTGAAAAAAAATAGTCATGACTCTGTCTTAGACATTAAATGGTTTAGAAGTGTGACCTCAAAATCTGATTGAAGGGATCATGTTTAGAATCGTTTTTATCTTGGCTTTCATTCTGTCTGATGTGTCCTATCTCCCCAGCACAGTACTTTACTCTTAGAGAATATTAAGGAAGGGTTTTTAGTTAATTAGTCAATACTATGGATAGCTTCATTTTTATAGTTTCAACTTATTGTTTCTGGCATTGAAGGGTATCATAAGGAACATTCCATTTTACCATGAATAATCAGAGAATGGAAATGACCTAGAAAGTACCTCAGTAATTGCTTCTTTGCATACAGAACTTTTCTCTACTATAGAGGGGGAGGTGATTTCAGGGCACTTCAAGGCCCCTAAGTTGGAGGAAAGGAACACGATTCCCCAACTGGAAAGTCATAATCTGCTTGGTCCAAAAATTTTAAGTGCCTTTTATACTCATAAACCCTCCTATTTATAAAAGGTCTACCATTCCCTGGTGGTGAGAGATTCATAGAGACATTGCATATAGTAATTATAATAAAAATAGAACTCCAAATTTGCATAGTAGATTATAATTTACAAAGTATTTTTGCATACTCATTATCTCATGTAACTCTCTCTACAACCATTGAAGAAAGTGTTTCTGGCAGACCCTGTTGTAAGTTCACCAAGCTCTATTTTCTTTACTTGCTGAGTAAACACAGCTATTTTCCAGGCTTCACTGGAGCGCAGTGTGACTGTAGAAGTGATACATGTTACTTTTCTTTTTACCTTTTAAAGGCTCTTAAAAGCCTATTTCTGTACTTTTAATTACACCCATTAACCAATCAGTTTAAAATGGGACTTTAATAAGAAAATGTAGTTGAAAACAAAAACAAAAACAAAACAAGCAAACACTATGGTCAGTTAATAAAATGCTATGTGCTGACTGTTTTTGTCTACAGATATCCTTGATGTACATTGAGCTTATGTAATGGTCTCCAAATTCTTTTTAGTGCCTCCCTTTCAGAAGATATTAACAGGAAAAATAAAATGAAATGGACATGCAGGTTTTGTGAGGGAGTCGGTTACAAAGGGAGTTGGTTACAAAGGGAGCCTCCTTAGACAAAGAAGGCAGCTGTTAGAAAGTCACAAGGTCCTCCTGGCTGGGTTTTGTCTCCCTCAAGGAGGGAATCACCAGGACTTTAGGTTTATTGGGCACTTTTGTCTTATATTAGGTATTGTAGCACTAATAAATGGATGGTTTATATTAGACAGAATCAAGTCAAATCATAATCCTAATTGTTGCATGACTCCTTGCATAAGTGCATCTTTGAGCCCTAGTCTTATCTGAAGGAACTCAGAACTGATATTATAAGAGGCTACAGAGGTGAGGAGTCATTGAGAATGAAGGGTGTATGGCAGTGTTAGAGACATACATTTTCAAGATGCTTCACAGAGTTCATAATTGAGAACTTAGGAAAGTTACACCATAACTGCAAGATATGGTGGGAAATGCTGAGAGATCAGAGAGAAGGAGCAACCCTTGCCTCCTTAGCATCTCAGCAGACAAGAGAACAATTTCCTGTTTCTCCCTGCTTATTATATCCTGTTTCTGCCCAGCTACCTCACTTCCTGTCTGTCTGTACAGACCTCCAGACTGCTGTGGTTAGCTAGTGGCAAGCTCCATTCTCTGACACTCAGTCTGTCTTTATTTGTATCAGCAAGATATCACCACATATCAGCTCCTTCTACACAAACAAATAGTGTTTATTAGTTACTTTTTTTGTTGATCAGGTTATCATAAGTAAGTTCAGTCTGGGCCCCCAACTCATCCCAAAGCCATACTGAAAGGACTGTCATCCAATAATCCGCAGCATTTGAGTTGCTGGAAGGATGACACACCTCTCATTCTCCCGCTTGCTCCCTCAGACTTTGGCCACAACTTCTGTGAAATCATCTGCATACTTGTTTTTGTGAGGTCCAGTTTTGTTTTTCTTAGCCTCTTTCTTTTAGACTACTATTCAAAATTCTCCCTGAGTCAGGTAGGTGGGCAGGGTGTGAGTTAAGACAAAGAGGCTATTTATACTTGTTCAGGAATGACTGATTATGTTAGGAAGCAACAATGAAAAGAAAATATTTGTGGGCTAAGTATAAAAAAATCATGTTTTCAGTTTAGGATGAGCTAAACTGAAATTTTTAGTTGACTAAAAATTAAGTAGATACCATTTAATAAATCTAATCTTTATGGTTTATGGGCTTTGCAGAATTGATTGAAGGTTGCATCCGGGCTTCTTGATAGCAGTTATAAAACACCTGGTACATCTTATTTCTATAAAATAAGGTTGTCTGTGACTTATTATCAGAGGATCCTACCCCCCATCACACACTCCTCATACCCAAGGCCTACCTCTTTTTACCCTAGCATGGAGACTTATTCCAGCCAAATGAACTGACTGCTAAAGAATATTTATTCGAGGCAGACATTAAACAGAGTGGCTGAGAATGAACAGTGTAAAAAGCCCCTCCCATGCCCACCGGCACAAACACAGCATGTCTGTGATGGGTGGGGAGCCTTGAGCTTGACGATCACATATGTATACATGAGGAAGTCCTGTTCTCCTTGGAATTAGTCCAGTTCAATTAACCAAGAGACCAAGAAAAACTTAAAGCAGATGTGTGTGTGATTTTGTGTTGTGTGTGTGTGTGTATTCCTCTGTCACTTCTCACCTTGGTTTTTTTTTTTTTTTTTTTTTTTTTTGAGTCAGAGTCTCTCAGTGAACTTGGAGCTCACTAGTCTGACTATACTCTGTGTATGGCCTCTGAGCTCCAGGGATGCAGCATGTCCCTCCCCACTGCTGGGTTGCACACTCATGTTAGGGTTACACACTCAGCTTTTTACTTGGGTATGCAGAACATCTGAATTCAGGTTCTCATATTAGTACAAGAAGTGCTCTACTCACTAAGTAACTCTCCAGCCTATAAGCTTTAGGTTAAAAGAATTGTCTCTTGAGAATTTCATACAGCTCAACCTAGTACACACTCCCTTCTCTGTTGAAATATTCTGTAAGGCATTTAGTAGTCACTTTGAAAGGTAACATAAAAGCACACTTTAGTGGTGAGATTCCAGTATGATGTGAGTTTGAAACCTTGATTATATACTTCTTGCTGTTCTGCCTTCAAAGGCCTTGCATTTCTAATCTGTAGTGGGAATTGTTTGCTTACAGGGATAATGGGGAGAGTTATTGCAATAATTTGTGAGAAAAGTATCTCACACAGAACTCTCACATATGTGCTTATTAGGGTTAACAGAGTGCAGGCTGATGAACTCTATGTTAAGTGGCATGTGATTCTAGAAAAAAAATTATACCCCATACATCATTAATCACCATTGGTTCAGTGAAAGGAAGGCTTGAAGTGAAGGATGGTCTGATGCTGATGGCTGGGGCTGGAACACAGAATCTTTGAAAAATGAGACTCTTGTTTGTTCCCTTGGCTTCAGTGGATTCATACCATCAGCATTGAACGTGTGGATGCCGGGCGTCCAGAGGACAGATTTATCAAAATTGTTGATAAATACTGCTGGATTTCATTTGAGAAAGAGACATGATTTCAGGGAAGAAGTATGCTTTTCCTCTGATGTGATGCTTGTGGTAACAGGCCACGGAGAAAGGCAAAATACTTTTTACTCACCAGTACATTCCCCAGGTCCAGTGTATGTGTGACCTTGCCCAGTTGTTCAAGCTAAATAAAACCTGAACACAGCCAGATGTGGATAAGACATTGTTTTCCCACTGTAGCTTGCTTCTCTTTTCCAACTATGCCTACGTATCTCCTTAGTGTAAAATCCCCTAGATGGCACTAGAGAATATGACATTTAATTGCTTCAGATAATAGCCTTCAGTAAATGAGGAATAGTAATTTTTACCATTCCTGAAAATAAATATTAATAAGATGAGAATAGCACAAGGATGTAATGTTCAAGGTTAACACTTGTACATTCCTTTTTTATTTTTTTATTAGCGTCATTCTTTTGATAAGAAGTTCAATCTCTCAATGTGCTTTAATGTATCCTTTATTTAGTGTTTTCTTGTTGCAGTTATTGTTTACTTCTGAGTTGTGGAAGCAGTATCACAGGCTGGCATTCCCAATGTAAGAGGTTGCTTCATTTGTTTTCAGAGTTGATAAATTTTCCATGACATTCTTTGCACAACTTGTACATTTTAAAAGTAAACTAATTTTAAGGCACAGGAAACTTCCCTGAGCCAAGAAGGACTGACCTGAGCAATAGGAAATGGAGGTCTGATTCCCCAGGAAACTCTAGAGTCCCTCTCTCATAATGACTGATTACATGTCCTACTTTCCAGAACTCTGCACAATCAGGATAAAGGCAAATACTCAGAGAAATCCATCCCACCCCAAGTGTCCTATGAATGGGTTACAGTGAGATATGAATGGGTTACAGTAAGATAAAATGAATTATGGGGATTATGAAGGAGTTGCTTGAGTAATATAAATGAGAGAAGACCTTTCATTACTCCTCTTAGCAGGCTTGCAATGCCTTCATTTGCCACTGGTGGGTTTGGTGTATGGTCAGCGTGGTTGGGGGGTTGCTAGAACACAAGATTTCTTCTAGATTCCCTAAGCATTATGGGAGAAGAATGAGCAAAGATTGGACTTCTCCATCAGGCTCTGGATAGACCTGAGTTTATGATACCAGTGGAAACCTTGGCTACCAATTCTATAGCTTTCAAAGGACAGCTTGAAATCACTTTTCAAGTGAATAACAAAATTGTGATAAATTCACCAAAGGTAATGAAGCTAAGATCATATTCCTAGAAATGTGAACAACAACAAAATCCGCCTGGTAATTTATTGTCATAATAACACAGGCGAGTAAAACTCACTTTTTCTCTACTGTGTCCTGCATCTTCTAACCCCATCCTTTACCTGCCATCACATTGTTCTCTCTCCCCTTGTGTGAGGCTGTGATTAAAAGTGCAGGATTTCCAATCAAATTTAAACCCCAGATAATTAATGAACACTTTGCTGGTACAAGTATGTCCTCTGCAATTTGCTGGTATAAATCTATCCAAAATTGCATGAGACCTACTTACTCTGACAGTATTTGCTGTTTATCTCAACTTCAAATTTGTCTAGTTCTCTTGCATTTGGCTTGGCAATCCTATCCCCATACTCCTCCAGCTGTCCTCTAGTTAAAGCATAAATAAATCAAGGCAAATTAAATATTGGACTCTTCTCACATATGTGTTTTAACATTTGGAAGCAGCTGGAAGACCTATGTGTGACACCTTCTGTTTAATGAAGAGCCACCCTGCTGGTCCAGGAGAGGAAGAGTCTCCTTCTCCTTTGGCTGAGACATGAACACATGTTCAAACCCATTTTCACCTTACCAACTTTATACTTCGCCTTCCTCCAGAGTGGTTTTTCTTTCACAGTTGGCTGTTCCCCGTCTGCATAGATCTGCAGTAAACACTGTACTGCAGAGCTGAAAAGGGAGGAAAAACATTACCATCTGCATGTACAGCTTGCAAATTACAGCTTGCAATCACCTGCTATTAAATAAAGACACTTTAACAATATTTTGGGTTTTAAATTAGCAATTTACATCACAAGACTCTGAAAATACTAGTCTTTTAATACTGCAATTTTCTTTCCTTTTAACCAGGCATCAACATGTATTGAATTTTTTTTTAAGAAGCCATACAAAGTGATGTTTATTTAAACAATGGCCACCAATGGTATGAGACACACAGATGGAAATCCAATGGCTCCTTGCTCAGTGGGAGGCATCATTCGAAGACCTCCCTGGAGCTCTAGCTCTCTAATTTACAACCCCCGGGGGAAATCTAGACATTGCCCTCCTATTTATTTATTATTTTTTTGACTGCTTGGTCACACAAGGCTGTGTGTCATCTGAGAAAGTGGTCTCAAGCCGGGAATCAGAAGCAAGCAAGGTCTTTTTGTTTGAAGGAGACTGGAAGCAAATAAAAAGCTGAAAGGCAGAGTTCAAGTGGGTGTGTTTCCTTTTGTCACTTGACATCAGGGCTGAATCTGAGGGGATTGGCACTTGCACAGAGCACACAGGATGCAAATTGAGTAGGGATCTGGAAGCCTGCAAAGAGAGAAAAATTAAGCAGCTTTGTTCCGCATGGATTCCACGTCTATAGATAGACCGGCACATCTGTATCTAATATAGTGGTTGGTCTTCAAGTTCTTATTATTGGACCTTCATTACCCCTTTCTCTGAGTATCGAGTGCGGAAACACCCGGAGCTGGCACACACTGCACAGAGCCAAGTGTTAGTTTTGCAGTGTGGATGGCTAGGGGGTAAATTCCTTCACACGAACCAGAAGGCACTGTGCAGCACCATGACTGAGTGGGCAGCCCCTTCCCCGTGTCCCTCTCAGTCGGCCCACAGCTGCTGTGGATGGACAGCTGCTTTTCCAGTTCTCTTGGATGATCCTCTTTGTTGACTTACCTTTCATGTTTGTTTTTCTTAATTTTTGAGCTCCTTCCTTCCTTCCTCCTTCCTTCCTTCCTTCCTTCCTTCCTTCCTTCCTTCCTTCCTTCCTTCCTTCCTTCCTACCTGCCTGCTTTCCTTCCTTCCTGCCTTCCTTCCTTTCTTCCTCCCTTCCTCTTTCTTTTTCTTCCTTCCTTCCCCCCTCCCCCTTTCTTTCCCTTCCTCCCTCCCTTCTTTCCTTCCTTCCTTCCTCCCTTCCTTCCTCCCTCCCTCCTTCCCTCTCCCCTCCCTCCCACCCTTCCTTCCTTCCTTCCTTCCTCTCTCCCTCTTTCTTCCCCTTCCTTCCTTCCTTCCTTTCTCCCTCCCTCCCTCCTCCTTCTCCTCCTCCCTCTTTTTCTCTTTCTTTCTTTCTTTCTTTCTTTCTTTCTTTCTTTCTTTCTTTCTTTCTTTCTTTCTTCTTTTTGTTTGATAAGACATTATGTAGCTAGTCCAGGATCTCTAGCCAATATCCCCACTACAGATGACCCTGAGTTTCTGATCCTCTTATATCCAACTCTGCAGTATTTGGGGTATAGGTATCCAGCACTCCATTCTGTTTGTGTGATGCTGGGGACTTAACCCGGAGCTCATTGTGCTAGACAGTAAGCACATGTGATGACCCAGGACAGCTGCCTAAACCTTACACTTGTTCCTTTTCACTCTGTACTAAATTTGAATTCCTAAGTATGGTACATGTTCAGTCAGTTTTACATGTTATTGCTGCTAGTTGTGATGGGAAAGTTTTAGTGCTGTGTCACACAATTCTGATTGGAAAGGGAAAGTCTTTGAGAGAAAACACAGTTTACATTTTAGCTTATTCCTCAAACTTTTAGTGGTTGGTCTGTAGGTTTGGGCAATTTTTGACTCTTTTCGGGATCCATTATTGATGCCTCTCAGCCCTATATGTTTGTCTAGCTGGAATGTATAGATCCGTTGTGATTCTTAGTTATCTGCATTTGTGACAATATAGCACACTGACTGACTTCTAGGTCTCTGCAGTCATTTTTCTTAGCCTGTGATGCCACTTATCACTCTTTGGCCAGGTTTAATGTCAGATCCTGTGTTGAAGGGTTAAATTAGTTTCAATAAACTCTCCCAAGTGAGGCCAACTGTATTGTTTTCTGGTCAGGAGCTTTGCTTAGGCACTATTTATAGTGATACTGTTCCAGTAGAGGCCAATGATTGACTTTACTACTGTTGCTGTTTTTTACTTTAGAGGTAAAAGTCTTACTATATAGAACATGCTGCCCTCAGACTTGGTATCTTCCTGCCTGTGCCTCAAGGGTACTTGGATTATAGATGGGAATTACCATACCTGGTTCTAATAGATATTTTTTTAGTTCATATTACATAGATGCTACTTTTAAAAGCTTAACAACTGGAAAGAATAGCTTGTTACCAATGGAAAACACTGGGACCATTTGCATTTGTGTCCAGAAAATGAAACATTTTATTTCAAAGTTGACATATTTTGGGGTTATGAAATGTCCTTGAAATAATTGCCACTCCCAAATCTCTAATGTCTTTGGATGCTGAACCTTTTAATACTTTCATAGGTGAATGTAGCTGTTCTCTCTGTGTGTATCTCTGCCTCTGCCTCTGACTCCTTGTCTCTATCTATCTCCTGTCTCTGTCTCTGTCTCTGTCTCTGTCTCTGTCTCTGTCTCTCTCTCTCTCTTTGTGGGTGTGCATGTGTGACAGATTTTTAGATATATAAGAAAAAGTATACGTGATGCTCAAATATCCCCCTGCAACTGAACAGGGGTTGGAGGGATGCTTAAATAAAATTGTTTTGTAAACTGCGGGGTACTGTTATAAAAAAATATAGCTAAGAGAATAACACAGTGAAGTCCATCCCATGTTGGTGTCAGGATCACGAAGCCATGTCTAATTTTGGTAGTCTTAGTGTACCACATTTGTCTCTCACTTCTATGTGAAACTGCTCCTTCTATGTGTAAAACCAGGTTTGTTTTTTTAGCATTTCTGTTGGATAGTCTTCTTTAAAAATATTTCCAAAGTGCTCACAACACTTTCTTTTCGATTGCAAGACAACTAATTTCCTGTTTCCACAAGAGGTTCTTGAACCATTTTGGGGGAGTGAGCAATCTTCTAGGAGAGAGTAATTTGCTAACCTTTATTAAGTCTTCAAACACATCTGCAGTTACCTTTCCTTAGCACGCACTAGCTCAGTGCTCCTGACATTTTACAAATCCTTGGGTTACTGCTTATCATCCATCACATCCATCTTTATGTTCTCAGCTGGAGAGAAGATGGTTTACCTGTTCTCACTACTTTAAACCCTCAGCTAATTAAGTACACATAATTCCATATGATGGGTTTAGCTTTGAGTTAACATTTTAAAGAGCCTTTCACAAATATCCACCCACTCAGGGTTTACATAATGAACTTGGCGTTACAAGTCTGTGGCTGTGCAAAGCATCTAATTGCCATGGTAAATGGGAAGGCACCCAATGTTGCAGTCCCCAATCCTTAGTTTTACTAATGTTGTAAACAGCTTTAGTTCATTTATCTCTCTCAAGAATTACTAGCAGGAAGCTAAATTGATCAGATTCCTTTAACCAAAAAAGGGGGAAAATATCCTTGGTATGTCCTTGGGGCTGACAATGATCACAGAATCACACATTTTAAACTTAGAGGGTATCTAAAGAGTCCTAAAATTTCAATTGTTTATGCCATACTACATCTTCTACATTACAATTTCATCCAAAGGCTAGACGTGCTCCCTTTCAATTCTTTCAACCATGGGTTACTCATTACCTCTCAAAGGATTTTACTCCACTTCCACGTAGCTTAAGTGAAAGAAAATTATCTATCACGCTGAGAAGAAATTTTCTTATTGACTTTTGGCTTGTTTCCACTGGATAGAGAAAAACACTTGTGCAGGCCTTTCTTTTTGAGAGGAAAAGGATAAATTTGAAGACGGCTATCCTGTTGACTGCTGCCTTCTTTCTAATGGCACTTCTGTTGATGTGATGTGATTTTGAGCTTAGCCATCCTATACAGCATAGCTTTGGAGGTATTACAGTTAGCTGATAATTATCATTGTACTAAAACCTGCCACATTGAACATTTACTATGTGCCAGGTGTCTTACAAGCATCATATTTAATATCTAAAGTTAGGAGTGACATGGTGGTCTTTGTTATCTTACAGACAAAATGCAATTGTCTCTGTACTGAATGAAAGAAGTAGTATGAATAGCTATATCAAACCCACGCAGCATCTAAGTGGTTGGCTGAGCCAGGATTTGAACTGATGTCTACTGATTCCAAGTACGTATTCTCTACCCTCTGTTATAATTTCCTTTGTGAGATGAGATAGCAACTCACCGACCCATGTAAAGTGAGCTGGATGTTGCAGTTCTGGCTTGAGCAATTCAGAGCACAGAAAGGTTGCCACTTAGCTTGTCCTAGACATGATGGCAAACCAAAGGACTGATAAGGTTGGGACAGCCTGAGAAAGAGGGCAGGGAAACAAAGGGACGGGATGATTAATAGGGTGGCTCATGGGCCTGGAATAATTGAAAGAGCTGTGTCTGGCAGGTGGGGAGGCAAATCCGACATGTGTAAGGGCTGAAATGGTAAGTTGGCAGGTAGAAAGCACGGAGGCAAAGGTGCTATTGCAGAAATCCCTAGTGATGGCTACAGTCAGAAACTGAGCTCAGAAAAATCACGTTCTCTGGCAGCATTTTCAGCAACTGAGCTGTAGCGCCTTGCGTGCCTGTCCATTGCCTTTGGGATGAGGACAATGCAGATTGGGGATGGGAGGGGACAAGTACCAGCACTCAAAGTCTTTTTTGCATGTCACTGTACTGGGATCCTTGCCATGGTGCTTTTATTTAAATTGTATTCGGAGGGAGGCTGTGGCTGCAAAGAGGCAAGCATTGAAACCAAGCATATTCTGGGTGTACCTGCTCCTCCCTTTGCAAGAATACAATTTTCTCAGGAAAATAGAGACCCGAAAATGGAAAATAAAGCCAAACATTTTTAAATGT
This sequence comes from Cricetiscus sungorus, assembly GCA_030556225.1. NCBI lineage: Eukaryota > Metazoa > Chordata > Mammalia > Rodentia > Cricetidae > Cricetiscus > Cricetiscus sungorus. The sequence goes on from JANBXA010000007.1 coordinate 21,182,438, forward strand.
CTTTAGCAAGCAACCAAAGTTGATTGGCAGTGGAGAATGAGGGAAGTTCTCGTGTCTTTTGTTTTGTGACGAACTCAAGTGGGACACTGTGTTAGAGGATCTTGTGGGGCAAGAACTTAAGTAGTTAAACCATATCCTTTTAATCTGGGTATGCTGTTGCATGACTGCACTCATGAGACTGGGCTGGAGGATAGATAGTTCAAGGCCAGCCTGATCTGTAGGCTACAATATCTGTTCACATCTCAAACAAAATAACAAAAAGTTGTTTTATTTCTGTAAGGAAACTTAGTTCCACAGATGAGAAATTCTCACCCAGAGACTTACATCCAGGCAAAGCCTAAAGAGACTGGGTTAGGTCTCTGGGTTACAAGACCAGGAGTCATTCTTGTGTGTGTGTGTGTGTGTGTGTGTGTGTGTGTGTTTGTACATGTGTGTGTTTGTACGTGTGTGTGTTTGTGTATATGTGTGTGTGTGTGTGTTTGTACATGTGTGTGTTTGTACGTGTGTGTGTTTGTGTATATGTGTGTGTTTCTGTGTATGTGTGTTTGTGTGTTTGTTTGTACGTGTGTATGTGTGTGTGTTTCTATGTGTGTGTGTGTGTGTGTGTGTTGTGTGTTCACTCGGTGTGCAAGTGTGGTCCATAATGATTGTCAGCTTGACAATACCTGGAATCACCTACAGGAGGCACATCTGTGAGGGATATTTAAGTAAGCTTAGCCTCTGGTGATGCTTGTGAGGAATAACATGGGTTGAGGTGGGAAGACCCATCCTAAAGGAGGACACCATTTACTGGGTTCAATTCTGCAGCCATCACAGAAAGCAGGAAGCTAGAGGAGCACACACACTCATCATTCTCTTTTGGACTGTGAAAATGATGATCAACTGCTTTAGACTCTTGATGCCTTGACTTCCCTGCCATAGGACTGCTCCTATGAACTGTGAGCGGAAACAAACCTCTCCTCCCTTCAGTTTTTTTTTGTCATGAGTTTTTTTTATAGCATCAGGAAAGTAATATGACGAGCACCTCTCTCTCTCTCTCTCTCTCTCTCTCTCTCTCTCTCTCTCTCTCTCTCTCTCTCTCTCTGTCTCTGTGTGTGTGTGTGTGTGTGTGTGTGTGTGTGTGTGTGTGTGTTGTGTGTGTGTATCTGCTTATGGAAGCCAGATGTCAACACTGGTTGTCCTCAATTACTTGTCACCTTAATTTTTCCAATGGGATCTCTCATTGTACCTAGAGTTTACAGATTGGGTGAGATAGACTAGCCAACAAGCCCCAAGAATCCTCCTGTCTGCCTCCCTAGTGCTGGGATTATGGGTATATTCTATCATCCCTAGCTTGTTTGTGTGAATGCTGGGACGCTGAACTTAGGTCCTCATGCTTTTGAATCAAGTACCTATATTTTCTTTTCTTACATATGGTGTTCCTTTGGAATATTATACATTCTATTGAAATTCACCGACACAATGAATAGTGTTATGCAGTCAGAGAGTGTGTCTGTCGCCCCTGACAACTGATGACAACAGTTCCATGGGGATTTATTGCAACCTGACTCTTTCACCTACTCTTTCTTTCTTTCTTTCTTTCTTTCTTTCTTTCTTTCTTTCTTTCTTTCTTTCTTTCTTTCTTCCTTTCTTTCTTTCTTTCTTTCTTTCTTTCTTTCTTTCCTTTCTTCCTTTGTCTTTGGTAGTCTTTATTTTTTATTAATATTTATTTATCTTACACACACACACACACACACACACACACACACACACACACCATGGCATATGTAGAGGTGAGAAGAATCAATTCTCTCCTTCTACAGTATGGATCTCAGGGATCAAACAGGTGTCCTCAAGCTTGGTGACAGGTGCCTTTGACCCATTGAGCCATCTTTCTTTAGTCAAGGTCTTGCTATTCTTTAAGGAAAACTTCTAATATGGGAGCATTTTGCCTACCAACAAAACAATCCACTTGGGTAGCAAGTAAGGAACTTTGAACAGGATGAAGTGGGTAAAGTTTAGCACATAAAACACACATGTTAAGGGCCAGTATCTTTTCATCACAGCCCTAGCAAATAAATAGTTGTCATCATCATCATCATTGTATCATCCTTGCTGTTGTCTTCTTTGCTATCATCCTCATTCTTAGACAGTGCTGGGGAATAATTCCAGTGCTTCAAACATGCAAGATTCTTCTGCCAACATCCAAAGGATTTTCCTCATTAGAAGATAATCCTGGAACCCTATAGAATACAGAAAATAGTACAGGAGGAAAGTGATGGAAGCCACTGATTCACTGGTATACTGATCTTAGGTGTTTGGCTTAGAAATCAATTGACTTAAAGGCAGTTGAAAAATTGGCAGAGACATCTGTGGCCCAGCTTCTGTGATCTAGTGGACCACCTACTGTTTATGATACCTTTTTACAGAACTCTGGCTTTATTTATTGTTTCTCAGAATGTCGTTTGTGGAACACTGCAAGATAATCATGGAAGAGAGGGATGTGTTGATTAAAATTCAAATTCTTACTCTTCCAAGCTACAATCTCCATTAGCATTTTGGGGGAGTGAAGCCTTCTCAAATTAATACCTGACAAATATCCCTGTGAATCTTATGCATACTAAATATGAAGATTAAGAAGTAATTATTTCAGCCATTTAGTGTAATTGTTTTTTTTTACTATAAGATTTTTTTTTAATGAAAACATTGACTGAAATGGGCTTCCATGGGGTTTAACAAAGGTGTGGACAGCCTAAGTCCCTCTGGAAGACTAAGGAAGTGATGTCCTATCATTTACAGTTACCAGTCTCACTGACTTCCTGGACTGTATTTTCTTTCCTCTTTCATGTCTCCCTCTCCAATGTCTGAGGATCTCATCAGTCAAGATGCATCTGAAAACTCTTTAATCATACCAATCCCGACTTCTTTGTCTACAAGGAAACCTGTGCCCAGAATCTAGGTGCTAAATTGTAGACATATCTGGAGATCCCTGAAGCTGCCCTCTCTGTTTAGCTAAATTGTGGACATCTCTGGGGAGTCTGGAAGCTGCTATCTCTGCTTAGTATCATATTTCAAAATAAACAGAAAGTCTGCATCCTTTCCCAGGTATCTATTTAGGAAACTTGGGGTATCTTCACTGTGCATCCTTTCCCAGGTATCTATTAGGAAACTTGGAGACTCTGAAGAGACATGTTTGACAAAAAGATTCCCCAGAACAAATGTAATTGTCCTTGAGAATCTTTGGAAGGCAGTGTGGCCCCTAGGGTTTACTTAGTGTGCCTTTTGTGCTTTGTAAGATTTCCTATGATTTCTATGATTGAGGCTTCCCTTGTCTCGATTTCCTAAGAGACCTCTGAATCCTCCTTCTCTGCTTCACTGCTGATAAAAAGCACTGCTATCATTATTTGTGAGAGGATGGAGGATGCGTCCGTGGAAGGAAAAGGCACTGCTAGACATCTTTCCATTCTTGGAAATGCAGTCAAACTTATTTCTAATTATGAGGAAAATAAACAAGCAATTAGTGGCATTTCAAAGCCTTTTTTTCCCATTGTATGCATTTACACAGCACTCTTTCTCATCTCCTATGCATTACCCATTTCTTACTGTCTATCCACATAGTTTTCCTTAAATTAAATTTGACATTGACAGTGAGAGCTTAATTCCTTTTGGTACTATTTTACCTTTGAGAGACTATTTGGGTAATGATAAAACTTGTAGGATTTCCTGAATTAATCTAAGAAAATCCCGAGTTATATATTTTAATCAATATATAGGAACAATAAATTTTATCTAATGGGAAATTAACCAAAGGCCAATAATTAATGTTTTTCTACTTGAGAGACATATTTGTATATTTTTATGTCTGGAGAGGTTTGGCCTCTGCCCTTTGCTGATGGTTATTTCTCTTGGAAAGAGATTCAATAGAAGTTTTAGTTTTGTTAATTAATCAACATAATAAAGCATCACAGACTGGGTGGATTAAACAAGGGAAAGGTATTTCTCTTACTCTGGATCTTGGAAATCCAAGAACAAAGGCATCAGCAAAGCAGTTCTCATTGTGAGACTTTTTTTTTCTTGACTTAGATATTCCTGACTTTTAGTTGTGCCCTCACACAACAGAGATGGAAGGAGAGATGGTGGAAGGGAAAACAAGAAGGAGAAAGTATCAACCATCTCTGGGGTCTCTTTGGGGGTTCCAAATGATAGAAAGTGGCTGTATCCAATGACATTTATTCCACTTGGGGTCTTGCATGCACTTCTTCAGTTATTTAAAATAGACACCAGCAGAAGGAGAAGCAACGTGATCACGCTCATCAGACAAGGGAAAAGACTGAGCTTTTAACAGCCTACTCAGGCGTTTCCTTCCCCCTGTCACAAAACAAAACAAATACAACCTCAAATCATACAATATAAAATGTAAAGACATTGAACATATAATCTGTTATTACAACATTTAGGGCTTAGAAGCAAATTGGCAGACACGAGCAGCCCATGGATACTTCATTAAGTGAATAAGTGGAAAATAAATAAAATGGTGAATGAACGAATACAGAGAAAATGCCTGATGGGATACTTTGGCATGCTTCTGAGGATGTGTGAAAAGGAAAATAATTGATTTAAAAATCTCCAGCACTCTGGGTCTTTGTTGCAATGTAGGCTTTATCTTTGTAGCTCCACAAATGGCCTCTTAGGCCCTCCTTACAGGGATACTTATTCCACCATACATTGGCTGACTTAGTGGCTTTATGGAACTCCCGGTTACAAGTCTCCATTTCTCTCACAAATATGCTTAAGAACCACATGGTAATGTGTGTCACTCAATGTCCCTCTCTGTGATACCAATTTCTGTGCTGGTTACCTTTCACATCACTGTGACCAACGCCAGACAAAAAAACAAGTGGAGGAAAGAAAGGCTTATTTAATTACAGAGTCTGGTAACTTAAGCCTCCACATAGCCAAATTTTATGAATTTACTTAGGAGCAATCAGAAAAGGTATTCAGGAAAATAAGCGTTGTCTAAGCGGTTGTGCCCTACAGGAAGTTTGGACAGCGAGTATGCCACTATTAAAAGAACATTCATCCTGAAATCAGAAGATAAGTGTTGATGTCTAACTCTGCCACTACTAAGCCAATTTCCAAGATTTTTCACCTCATTTTCTCAGTCCCTAATCTCGTTTTCTCATCTATTTACCTGCATGTTTGGTTGAACTTGTTTCTGAGTTCTCCATCACCCTAGAAAACCCACAAAACTAGACTGATAAGCTTAGGCTTCTGTAATTATTGGGGAGCTCTGGAGACCTCAGCAGGGACATACTCATGGAAAGAGGGAGACTTTGTATAATTTGGACAAAGAAGACAATTAGGGACCTACTTAGAGAACTATTAATAAAAGCTGCATGTAAAACTCTTAAAGTGTCTTTTTAGAACAAGATCCAAGCATTTCAGAGATGCTCAGGGCAAGACAATGCTCTGCTATTTCAGAAGAGACAATATGAACTCTTATGTGTCAAGGACATACATCATAATTGGAGCTAAACCACCATTGCCTGGATAAGGAACTTTTGGAAACAATTATTTTCTGGAACAAAGCTGTGTGAGATATACAAGAGCAAGTAACACTTTGAATATTCTTTCTATGCTAGCGTAAAGGGATTTTTGTTGTTCTTGTTGTAAGTTTTTTAAAGGATTACATTCTCATATTATGAGCATTATGTATAGTTATTGGAATCTTTGCATGCAGGAAATTGTGTTGTGGATATTATGGTGGATATATCATTTTGTTCCATATTTTTTTATTCTCTGATGCATCCATGAAAGAAATCTTCCCAACATATTATGTGCTTGTGTGTTGGGGCTACAAAGATGAATAATGCAGGTTACTATAGCAATGCAGAACATGAAAATCTAAAAGAACTGTGTGAGTTCTAAGGTAAATGGGCACCCCTAATTTTGCATGTATTCAGAAATGGAATGGATAACTGGCACTTCTGAACTCACTGGCAGCTACACTTATGACTGCTGGCATCTCTGAAAGACAAAAGCACCCTTTCTACTCCTATAAAAAGTACTGTAAGTACTTAGCTTAAGAAAGTTATACATACAAGGGATGCTTATATGTATAAGGCATAAAGTTACTGTCCAAAAGAAGAGCAGGGTGCTTTTCATACTTGTATTTTCTCTGTAGTTAGCTTCTCAGAGACTTACTAGGAAAAGATCTTCTCTAGAAAACCAGTTAGTTGTTCCTAGGGGCCCTGTCCGCTTAGAGTAGATAGGTTCCAGATCTTAACGGATATTCAGCCCTACTTTTCCTTCCTATATATCCTTTAAGGGTTGCATTAAGAGATCTGAACATTGGTTTCAACAAAGACTTCTAGTCCAGGATTGCTTCCTTTCCTTTGGTTGTTAGATGGGAAAGCTCTAATTTTGGGATTCGTTACCTCTTCACTCTCCTTGGAAGATTCTTTTTAACACCTTCAGGTCTGTATTAATTTTCTGTTGTTGTGTTAATAAATTACCAAGTATTGGCTTAACTTGTGGACTTTTTTAGTCTTTTTCAGAAATTTATTGGTACTCACTAGGATAGCATCAAGTATCAATGTGGTTGTATCCTTTCTGAAGACTTGAGAGGATCAATGTTTTTAATCATTTGGTTTTTACAGAATTCAGTTCTTTGAGCTACAGCACTGTGATTGCCACATTTTCTGTCTATAAGCCGAAGGCCATTCACCACTATTATAGGTGACTTGTTCTTGATGGCTTATATACTTCTTCAGTCTTCAAAGCTAGCAATAAAGAGTCGAATCCTTCTCAGGCTTCAGGTGTAATCTTTCCACCTCATTTCTCTCTGAGCATATCTAGGAATGGAGAAAAGTTCCCATCCTTTAAAGACTTGTGTATATTATAACTACATGAATAGTGCTGTATACACTGTTGGTTTTAATGTCTATAATCTTATTCATATTAACAATGCTTTTTTCCCATAAGGGGGTAGATTTCCAAGTTCTGCGCATTAGGAAAATGGATATGTTTTGGATTCTCTTATTCTGCCTTCTGTAGAGCCTCAATTTAATTTGCTGTCAGAGTCTGCAGAGTATACCTCCCTTCTGCTTTCTCATCAAGCCTCTTCTGTGCTGCTTCTAGGAATCCACTGCATGGATATGTTGGCTTTGCCACATCTTTCCAATTCTCTCAAAATCTAATTGAGGTCCATATAAGCTAGGAAATTTCATCGTCTTCCACTGCCAAAGATAAAGTTCAAATTCCTCATGAATGATTAAATATTTTCTCCCTCCACTTTTTATTTCTTCTCTCTCATTCTGAAATATGGTTACATTGTATTTATTGCCTTACTTTTTCATGTCCTTTATTATCTTGACCACATTTCTCTCTCAGCTGTTAAATATGTCAATTTAATATGTTCAATGAACCAACATTTCTGGTTTTTACACCTGGCATGTTAATAATTTGCCACTGAACAGACTTCTCCATAAAACCTTTTTTTTTTTTCTCTTTTTAAAATTTTGTTATTCTTCTGGTTTTGGCCTATCTCTATTTCTCAGTATCTCTCTGCCTCTCCTTCTTAACACCCCTCTGTCTCCTGTAGTGTGACTTTCTTTAGACTGCCAGCCCCCAAATAATGACATAGAAACTCATTATTAATTATGGAAGCTTGGCCTTAGCTTGTTCTCAACTAGCTCTTATAATTTATATTAACATGTTCCTATTAATCTATGTTCTGACACATTGCTCTTTACCTCTCTTCTATTCTGTATATCCACCTCCCTCTGTATTTCACTTGACATAATCCCACACACCTCAGATTCTTCCCAAGTTCTTCTCTCTCCCCAGAAGTCCTGCCTATTCTCTCCTGCCTAGGTAGTGGCCATTCAGCTCTTTATAAACCAATTACCAGACACCTTAGGCAGAGACACATCTTCACAGTCTACAAAAAGAGTATCCCATAGCCATCTCCCTTCTCCTTCTTCCCTCTTTTATACTCTTTTTCTGTGTTTATTTACAAACTCATAGGTTATAAGGATTTGCAGTTTTCCATTTCTCATTGCCTGAAACAGTGCTTGAAAGCAGTTGATGTTAAAAACATACTTTTGGATGAAATAAAAAAAATTATACAGTTTAAATAGACTTAGAAAGTTGACAGATGCCTTTTACCTGTTCAACCATAAGACAAAAAGAAACAACTTTAACCGACTTGATCACAACATACATTCCACACTTGTATTAATGCATGGATATATGATACCTTTAAAGGTTTTTGTGTGTTCAGAGCAAGAGTACTAGAAACCAAGGAAAACAGGGAGCCAGTGTGATCCAGAATCTCAGACGCCTGTGCTGAGGGTTCCTCAGAGTTCTAAACCCAGAACAACTTCAAGGCTGCTGTCTGAGATCGTCCAGCCCCATAGACTACTTCATCCATATAAGCCTTGCACTTTTCCATTGCACAGAGAGTAGACAATGCATGTTATGGCTAGTTTTTCCAGGGTTTGTCCATTATCCCAATTTTCTCAGGGTCTACTGAGACAATAGCAAGCAGTCTAGAGAACACAACTCCTATATTCCCAAGAGATGGGATGAGTGGATTTTGGCCATTCAATGGGCTATGGATGTTTGTATAGAAATTATGGGATAAGTACCTTGTGCTAAATGATTGCGCCACTGGAGCTCAGCTGACTTGAATAAGGGGGAGCTCATGGACTCCAGTCTGACAGCTAGGAAACCAGCATAGGACAGACATAGATGCCCTGAATGTGGGTGTTAGTTAGGAGGACTGGGCAGTCTATGGGGCCTCTAATAATGGATCAGTATTTATTCCTAGTGTATGAATGGACTTTGGGAGCCCATCCCACATAGAGGGATCCTCTCTCAGCCTAGACACATGGGGGAAGGGCTAGGCCCTGCTCTAAATGATATGACAGACTTTAAAGACTCCCCATGGAAGGCCTCACCCTCCCTGGGGAACAGAAAGGGGATGGGCTGGGGTTTGGTGTGGGTGATAGAGGAGGGTGGGAGGGTGACAGAAGGAACTAGGATTGATATGTTAAGCAACCTTGTTTCAAATTTAAATAAAAAGGGAAAAAGGGAAATTTTGGGATAAAAGTGTAGATTTTTGAATCGACTTTTGAACACCACTAGTCTTAAATAGTTGATTTTTATATATTAATACCATTTTAAGATTATTTTTGTTATACGGCATATATGTTTCTATTCTTGTTTAAAATATTGTACCTATGCAGCTCATTTAGAAATGCAATGTAAAATTTTAGTCCTTAAAAGCTATTTAGGAAAATAAAAAATACAGGTTAATAGTCATCTCTAAAAATCAAGCTTATTGGCACATTGTGTATGTTTTCAAGGTCATACAAAAATATATATCTGGTCTTCAAACACTTCAAATACATAGAGAAGATAGATCTCAATGTCTTAATAACATAAATCCTTTCATGACAGTGATGTCTGCTACTGGCAGCACCAATTTACTTCTAAATAGGATGATGGTCACTGAATAACCTCCATATGGAATTTGCTTTCTTTGTGGCAAAAGTTAGCCACTGGACAAAGAAACTGCCCTTGCCTCAACTTCTGACAGTATGCTGTCCAAACTGGACAAGCAGGACACAAAGAAAAGTGTCTTATGAAATTTGCCAACACAAGATCCTTCAAATTTTCTGCTTCACTGAAAAGTCTGTCAGATATTCTAGACCTATAGGCCCCAACGTTGTAGAGGAAACTTGGGTGACTGTCCAGGCAGCCAGCTGTTTCTGTCATTTCTGTAGTTCTAGAAGTTGCTTTCTCTGCACTTTCTGTTTACTCAGGTAATATTATATCCTCAGATCTTTGATGGGGTTGAAGGCTAGATAGTTATAGGAGTTTTCCTTCATCATGATTAAAAGTAAATTGGGTATAAAACTCTGGACTTATAAAGGGAGGATTGTTAATGGAGTATTTTCTCTGAATTTAGCAAATACAAATGAACTGAACATTGCAAATGCAATTCTTACCTGGTAATTTTTTCTTATTGTATACAGTTTCACTGGGTTCGAGTTAAAAACCTTTTCTTTTAATTTTGACAAAAAAGGGGAATGCTGTGAAATAATCTTTTTATACACTGTGAAGAAGTATCATTGTGGTTGGTTTAATAAAAAGCTGAATTACCAGTACCTAGGCAGGATTTCGAGGCACAGAGGATTCTAAGAAGCAAGGAGACTGAGAAAAAGCAGGAAAGCAGGAGAAGCTGGGGACAGCACACAGATGAGGTAAACGAGCCTTAGGGTGGCAGGTAGATTAGCAGAAATGGATTGATTTGAGTTCTAAGAGCTACATGGAACAAGCCCAAGCCATTAACAGAAGCTCATAATTAACATGTCGTGATTTGGGAGCTGGCTGGTGGGACAGAGAAAGACTTGAAACAGTGCAGCATCCAGTTTATATATTTATTTCATACACAAGTCCGCACTGACAAAAGCAGAGCGAATACTTGATACATGGATTCTAAGGACTGGCCAGTTATGTTTGTGACTTCAGAGACTATATTTTATTAAGAGACTGAGTACTTGAAAATAATAGTTCATATGATTTGTTCTGGAACCCTCATCATATTTTCTGCCCAGGAGTAAGAACTTGTTTATCCTCACTGCATTGCCGGCATTGAGTGAGGAGCTGCTGGCAGTGGACTAAAGAAGGACTAATTGCTATCTCTTGTCTTTACTTGCAAAGGATAATTCAGCTTGGGCCAGTGGGATTTTATACAAAGAGAGATGATTTGGTAATAATATTGGGTTTGAAGCACAACTTGAAACAAAATGAATACCCATGTTCCTCTTGGGTTTTACTCTCTTACTTACCCCCATTGTGAGAAGACTAGATACCTTACTCTTAGCCCTCCATTTATGCCCAGAGGTATACACTTGCATCAGGGAGTGTGAATGAGTATTTCCATCAGTGAATGAGAGATATTAGCTGTGAGCCCAAGGGCCTGGTGTTCAGTTTAAAGGCTTTGTCTTCTAACCAAGAGGGAAAGAGAAGATGGGCCTGAGTCATGGCCCTCTTAGGGTAAAGACTAGCTGACTTTCTTGTGTTTCACAAAATCTGGAAAGAATACGGTAAAACGAAAGTCAAACCAAAATGAAGCCAAAATAAGCTTTCTTAGTGTCAGTGTGGAAACAGCATGGACTTCATTTTCTTATATTTAATTTTGGTTTATTATGTTGGGTGAAGTGACCAGTGGACTTAAATTTCATTTTTAAGGAGTTTCGCTGTCATGGATGGAGAGGGAACAGGACCAGCACATAAAGATGCTCATAAGAAGTCCTTTGCCTGAAGTCAAGTTCTTATATGAACTAATTACAAAATTAGCAACGGTCCTGAATAGACATAGCTGTTTCTATCTTGACATTCTATCAAATGTCAAGAGGGCATAGCCAAGATATAAGGGAACACAAATCAAAATGCATTGTGACCTCACCTTACTCTTGAGGGAATAGCTATAGCACATGTGTAGAAAAGCCCAAGAATGTGAAGTCATTGAAAACTTGTGTACTTTTGGTGACAGGACAACAGTAGTACAGGTATTATGGAAAACAGAATGGGAAGGCCACAAAAAAAAATTAAAAATGTAATACCATGTGTTACAGAGATCCATCCCACTTAGTACGTATCCAAAGGAAGTTAAATCAAGATGTTACTTGTGCTCCTTTCAATATGACCCACAAGAGACATGGTATATGAAACAACCAGTAACTCTCGTACAGTATCATAAAGGATACGGGAAAGCTTTCAGGATTAAGGCCCTTTCTGCTCTTTCTGTGATCTGCACTGGAGCTCTTTTCCTGGAGCGGGAGACTGAATGGTAGGCTCATGAGGTCTAGGTGTAAAGTTGCATCATTTGTACAGCAGTGTTCCATTTGACAGAAATCCTCTGATAAACAAGGCGACTTGGCTTAGTGATGTGCTTTGGAGTACGTCCAGCATTCCCTACCACCACTCCTGACCCAGGAGTCTGAACTTCTACAGACACATAAGTCTTCACTTAACTCGAGAGTTTGGCTATAGTGGGAAGTATTACCAGAGAGCCACAGCTCTTCTGAGAGACAAATGAGGCAGCCCAGCTTTATAGATGGGCACAGTTTCAGTCATTCAGGGTTCCTTTTCCCATCCCTGTGGTTGATCCAGCAGGAATTGAACCTCATCTGCCAGTTGAGCAAGGTGGTGCTTACTGTAACCCAAAACATGAAGGTTACGTGCATTTCCAACACCAGTTAAAAGCTTGGGGAAAAGCAGAGAGCGATTATTATTGCATTTCTCTCTGCTTGGGCTGGAGATAATGAGCCCACCCCTGCTGCCCCTACACATGCATAATGCCCATTGATGTCAACGAGAGCCCCATGGTGTGCAAGAGCCGTTAGATCACATGTATCATCTTGAAAATAACAAGGACAAAGGGACGCCTTTTTATTTAAACTCGGCAAAGAGAGCCTGTATGGATCCAAGCCTCTCTAGATGGGTCCCAATTAAGAAGAAATAATCATCTTCCCGAAGTTGAGTGGCTGCCACTGTTTCAAGGTGAGCTTTTTCAGGAGGAAAGGATGGAGCAGTTCCCGGGATGGTTTTAGGTTTCCAAAGTCACTTCTCCTAGGAGACATGATTAGGAAGTGTCACCAGTCCTCGCGGAGATTGATCAAAGGCACCTAACTCCTATACATCGGTGGGGAAAAGAGAAGAGTTATAGGAAGAGAGGAAAGGGGAGAAAAAAAAATCTCTCTCATTTGGGGGAGAAGAGAGATTGCATTCTGAAAGTGATTCAATTCCTCTGGGCTTTTTGGTTCTTCATTTGTAAAGAAGATTTCAGTCCAAACCAGTTCATTCTAAACTTAGTTCATTAATTGGGAAATTCAGGAAACTCCTCTAAAGAAGAGTATGTGTGTGTCTTTCTTCCTGGAAGATTTTAAATAAGTTGATTGGGATATACCTGGAAACTTTCACTTTGATCAAGTTGTTGTGGTAACTATATTTTCAAGAACTATGTTTGTAGATAGCCTTTACTATAGTGAGCACTGGATTTCTTCTAATGCTCTTTGTGTTTTATATTGTGGGATGGCCTAGTCTAGTTAGTGTGTTATATTAGAAGAGGCCATAGACTAAAAATGAGTTGAATTACTGCCTGGAACTGGTACTAGGAAGATTTGGCAGTTGGAGATGTGTAATATGGTTGAAGAGACATATTATAAAAATTTAAAACCACAAGTAGAAAGAGGGGACTGGTGACAGCAAGTTCATTGAGTTGGCCTGGGGTTAGGTAGAAATGCCCTAATCAAAGGAATTTCTGGCTATCCTGTGACTGTGGTGAATTTTCTTCCTCTCCTGTACTTATTCCAATTTCCTTTCTGTTTTACATGAACATTCCTCAGGGCCTTAGCGATGGTTGTTTCTCTGTTTGCAAGTCAGCGTCTATAGATATCTATAGTACCAACTCTAACCAACTCCAAATTTCCTGTAACTGCTTGAAAATCACTCCTCTGAAATGACACTTCTTGTGTGTTGGAAACCGCTGCAGCCTCCCCTGTAAGTCCCTGGGGTCACCTTGTCTTGCTTTTATTTCCCCAAACTTAGTGAATCAGAGCACACCACCTAATTGTCTGGCCTCTTATTATTACTAATTCACCTGTACATTTTGGTCTGCAATATAGGCTCCATAAGGTCTTACAGTTTTATTCACTGATGTGGTCCAAGAGCCGTAGAGACTAATACACTTGAGAAGCTTGGAAGTATGGAAGTAAGAAAATATGAAGGCTGGTGTGTGTGTGTGTGTGTGTGTGTGTGTGTGCTGTTGCTATTTAAGATTTAGGGACAAACATTTGGAAAGGTCTTACCTGCAATTTCTCTTTCCATTTTAGATATTTGGGGGCTTCAACCCTCTCAGCATCTAATGTTTATAAAAGAACTTGAGACCTCATATGCTCCAATTTCAGGGTTTTGAAATTCTTCTCTGGGTCTATTTATTTATTGCCAAAGAGCAGGTATGCCAAGAGATAGCAGTGCTTAACTGTATAAACTCATTCCCCTCTTGAAACAGCTCAGAAATGACGAGAGCTGCCCTGTGCTGAGTGATCAGTGCATCTAAACACAGTCCTCTCAAGCATCCTGGGTAGGTGACACTCATTTATATTATACACAAGGAGCAGAAGCATGGAGCCCTTAAAATGCATGCACTGACTTAAGGTAATATCACCAGGAATAGTGCTGTCAATTTTTTTTTCACATAAACTGTAATAGTGACCATAAGGGACTTCATTCCCAACTCTCGAAATGGTTGTTCTCACACTTGTTCATGGCATAACAATTTGGGGAATTATGTGAAAGTGTTGACATAGATGAAATTATTGACACATGATGATAAATTATGTCAAATTATTGACACACTTTTAATTACTTACTTTATAACTCTGGACAAGACAGATACCAAGTTTTATTATCATTCTCTCTCTCTCTCTCTCTCTCTCTCTCTCTCTCTCTCTCTCTCTCTCTCTCTCTCTTTTACAGCAGTAAAAATGATTGCATTGAGATAGCCTCTACTCCCATTGTGTCAGGGTTTCTATTGCTGTGAAGAGACACCATGTCCAGGGTCCAGGGTAACTCTTGTAAAGAAAAATACTTAATTGGCTTACAGTTCAGAGGTTCATTCCATTATCATCATGGTGGGTCATGACGGCTGAAGGACAGACATGGTGCTAGAGAAGGAGCCAAGAGTCCTATCTTGCAGGCAACAGGAAGTATTCTGTCTCACCGAGTGTGGCTTGTGTATATATGAGACCTCAAGGTCCACCTCCACAGTGACTCACTTCCTGCAACAAAGCCTGACCTCCTTCTAATAGTGCCATTCCCTTTGGGGGCCATTTTCTTTCAAACCACCACAGCTACCCTTTACTTTACAGCAATGTCTACTTACAAGTGAGTACATATGATGTTTGTCTTTCCTGGTTAGCTCATGCAGGATGAGCATTTCTAGTTCTATCCATTTGTCAGCAAACTTCATGATGTCATTGTTTTTAACAGTTGAATATTACTCTATTGTGTCAGTATACCACAGTTTTGGGGATGGGGAAGGAGGAGGAGGGGGAAGAGACTGGGAGGAAAAGAGGGAAGAGAAGCTATGGTGAGGATGTAACAAAAGGAAAGAAAGAAAAATAAACAAAATGCTTGAATTGTGTTATGAGACAGAGTGCCCTGCTGGGCTCCGCCCTGAGTGCTGAGTGTGGGCATGGCATCCAGATGGCCTGCTGATCCTCAGGTGCTGTTTGCAGGCATGGCGACAGGCGCCACTGTGACTTTGGCACTTCTGTGGAGGGTCTTTTCTTGCTTCCCCATCAGGAAGCTTTCTGCACAGGACCTCCTTTGTGTCATCCTAAGAAAGTCTGAGTCAGAGCAACCAGCAGCTGGAAGTCTGAGTGTGATGCTCTATCCTGGCTTCAAAAGAGAGCAAGAAAGCAAAACTTCACCATTTTCAAGTCCTATTGGTACACATTCTTCATCCTCCCAACTTCCAGGAAGAGAACTCTTTCCTCTGTCTTGTGAAATTGAGGATTCAAAGGACAAAGGAAACATTCTTATTGGATAATCAAGGGGAATTCTGTGTACTCCAAATCTGTGTATTATCCAGAAGTGGGGCTGCATTATATGTGTTGGAAAAAATCATAACCTTCCAAAACACGAGTGCAGATAATGAAAGCATCAAGCTTCTTCAATCATGTCTCTTATCAGGTAACCTGATTTTTCTAATCCCCAGAATTCTTATCTAGTTCTATTTTATTATTTTCTAATACAAGGGCAAAGAAAGAATTTTATTTTTAAAATAACACTTTTTCTCTCCTCAAAAACGTTTCTATTGATAAATATTGCAGACTGAACTATGTCTGTCTTAAAGTTATTTTCTAGTTCAATCCCTGTAAGGTCAATGAAACTTTATTTAGAAACTGGTCCTTGTGCTTGTAAACAATTTTGGATGAAGTAAAATTCATTTGGGATAGACTCTAATCCAAGATAAAAAGTACCTGCATAGTAAGGGGTAAAGATACAGACATACAGCACAGGGAGAATGCTGTGAAGAGGTCCAGGATGGAAGTCCACATGAGAACGGAGGAAATGGGTAGAAGGATGAGTGTGAACTGAAGTTCAGCGGTCAGAAGGAAGCTACACCTGCTACCTGCTACAGTCTACATGGCTGATTGACTCAGTAAATCTTGAGAGGCTATAGAGAGCTGGAAGGTTACAGGTCCAGAGCTAAATTATCTTAAGCCATCGTCTGTATAAATAGCCACTTATTGCCCACCTTGTTTCATAACTGACCTTTCAGAATATACTGAGTCATTCTTAGCTTTTATCAACTCAAAGGCTAAAAACGGTATTAGGTAATAGATAAGGTCTGTAGCAAATTTCTCCTCTTTTCTGTGACCAGCCTACCTGATGTTCCTCTTTGAAAAGTACCTTGACTTATGACTTTTTCCTGTTACTATAAAAGCTTTATTAAATGATTACAGTGTTGGAATAATGTTAGCCCAAATCTGTGTCCAGGCCATGGTCACTCACATCTGGCTCTAGAATTAACTATCTTTTAGTCTATTTAAGTTGAGAGCTGGGTAATCAGGTTACTTGACATAATGGAATGTTATCATTCTGGGTATTCGAAGGTCAGGCAGTCACTCTGTTTGTGATAGAATACCATGGCAACTCCAGTAAATTAATAAAAGACTTTTTTCAAATTATTTTTTCTTATTTTATGTATCGATCCCAGTTCCCTCTCCCTCCCATCTTCCCATGCTCCCTGAACACCCTTCCCATCCCATTCTGCAGCAGGGAGAGAGAGAGACTCCACCTGCACCCACTGGAAAAAACAATGGAAGATAGCAATGCAAGAAAACACTCAACAATAGAAAGACAAGCATGACACCACCAGAATCTAGGGACTCTACACCAACTAGTCCTGAACACACCAAGGCAGATGAAGCAGAAGAGAATAACTTAAAAAAAATAACTACATAAAAATGATAGAGGCCCTCAAAGATTATATGAGAAAAATCCCTTAAACAAACAGAATAAAAAAACAAACAAAAAATTGGGAGAAATAGAGGAAAAGACCAAGCCCAAAAAAAAAGCAAGAAATCTCATAATAAAATTTTTTAGTCTTGACTTAAATTGTCCTATTATTCATTATTGTCAATGGTCTCGGTTTATAGCCATTGGCACCGGGTTGTGATTCTATTTTCCTGCAGAGAAATATAGGAAGCTGCTCTCTGTATTGTTGCAAAGAATGTGCTTTAATGTCAGTTGTATCTCTTGTCCAGAGTGCATATCTGTCCATTGGAAAGGAGCCACCTTTTTAAAGCCTTTCTTACAATGCCCTTACCTAAATGTTGTGGGCTATTTGGTAATTTTGAAGGCAGTTTAAATTTTCCTTATACAGGAAAATGTGATAAAACTAGCCTATAAATTGCTTACTGACACCGTTAACAGGCTTATTCTCCATTGAAATAATCTCCTTGGTCTACAAGTGCAGCATCCTGGGATCCTGCTGTGCTCTCATTTTTCCCCCCTTGGAGAAGATAACATGGTAGGTAGAATCAGCCAGAGTAAATTGAGTGGGATTACTTATTCAGTGACACACTTGTTCTCACTCAGTAACACATTCATAGATGCTGATGAGCTTGACAAAATAGGGACATTTCATCTAAGTGAAAAGAATCACATCTTGAAAAATGCAATCTTAACTCTTTGTTTCATATCAGGCCCTGTTCTGGACCCATGTCCTGTGCCTAGGAAGAGAATTTGATGGAGATCGTAGCTTAAACTCTCCTTGATTTCACTTGCTAACATTCTGGGTCAATGACAGGGAATCAATAACAGATATGTTCATTACTATTCTTCAGCTGAATTTCATTCAGCCACGTGGTGTCCCATAATTATTTCTTAAATTATTTTATTATGCTTATGTGACCTTAAGGGTGATTTAAGATGCCTTGAAGTTTTCAGGCTTTGCTTTACTTTTGGGATATAAATTATTTAAATTGTCAGAAACTGGGCTGCTTTGAAGTACACGTGACAACCAAAAGGTTGGGGTCCAAGATGGAAGAACTGCTTGGCAAAACTTCCTTGGAAACTGAAATCACTTCTGACTGTTCAGGTGTGATTAAGGATAAATGTCTCATGGCCGCTGTCTCAACTCTGACTGTTTATGCCATATTTGAAAGGCCGTTTCTGCTGAGGATTCAGGACGAAGTACACACATTCTTTTCTTTCCTTATTCATTCTCTTATCTTTGACCAGTGCCTACTGCATACTTTTTACACACTCAATTAATTCCAATAATGTAGTAAACACATGGAGATCAAACATGCAAATCAAGTCAAAACCTTGAAAATCTATATATTACTATACTGTCTTCTTAATCTACACTTTCTCTAAATGAGAATAGAGACTAAGGTGGAGAAATGAAGGGAGAATGGGGTGGGAAACGAGCACCTCATTCTTGACAGACTTCAGCTGTGCTTCCTGATGGCTCATCCTGAAACTCTTCTGTGGTAAAGGTGTAACAACCTGGTTCCACTCTAATGGACCTCTCTGAAAAGATCTCTGGTTGTTGCAGACGGTAGCATGGGGTGGCATCTTAGGCCCTCTTTCTAATTGTTGTATTAGTTTTAAGTCATATTCATAAGCATTCCTGTAAAACTATGACCTTGGTAGTATTTTTTAAGGTTTCATTGAAGTAAATCCATATCATACAATTTACCCATGTAAAGTGTACAACCCACTCATTTGGCTTTTAGTTTTTTCATAGATTTGAACCATCCTCTTCATTAATTGAAGTGTTTCCTAACCCCGCCCCCACAGGAACTCCATAGTGGTGAGCAATCAGTCATTCCCTATTCCACCTTCCCCAATACTCTCCTGCACCCCGGCCTTTAGGCAGTAAGTATCTCCTCTGTGTCCTTCTGCCTGTACCTACACCTTGTTGTGGTCTGAATGTGAGAAATTTCCAGTGTGTTATAACACTTGGTGCCCAGCCATTTGGGAAGGTTATAGGACCTTTATAGGGTAGAGTGTTGTTGTCAATGGCAACAAATCATGATGTTTTATAGTTCAGCCGTAACTCCTATTCATGCTTTGCTTTCTGACGGTGGACACATGCATCCACCTAATATCCTATCCCCACCACCATACCTTCCTATGATACAGTGGAATGTAATCCTCTTGAACTGTAAGCTAGGATAAATTACTCCTCCCTCAAGTTGCTATTTCCCTCAGCAATTTTGTCACAGCAGCAACAAGAGTATAAATAATACTCACCTCAAAAGCAAGCAAAGAAACAGATGGGATCTTCACAAATGGAAAATCTTCTGTACAGTAAATAATAGGCAGAGTGAAGAGAATATGGGTAGACATATTGTAAGCTTTGCATCCAATAATGGCTTAATGTCCATTGTCAATGCATAAGAAAGAAAAGCAAGCCAGCAGCACAAGGGAAAACAACACTGTTGAAATTGGGCAGAAGACCTGAAGAAGCATCCTCAAGGCCAAGAATTTGATACTGCAGGGTGTTTACCAAGGATTTACTGGCTTGTCTCTCAATAGCTCTTTTTATTTCTAACATTGCCCTTGTCCTCTCTGGTGAATCTATCTATCTATCTATCTATCTATCTATCTATCTATCTATCTATCTGTCTATCTATCGCTGTCATTGTGAACTTTCATTGTATTTTCACCCATTGAATTTTTGACTAAATAAACTTGTTAGAGGTTTTTTTAGGCCATTAATTTTGAGGCTTTAAAATTTTCTTGACTACTCAGGAAATCTATTTGTCCTTCCCAGGCAGATCTGGGTATCCCCCCATCAACGCTTCTTGTTACCTAGTCCCTCTGGGGCTGTGGATTGTAGCATGGTTAGCCTTTGTTTTATAGCTAATATTTACTGAGACAGGGTTTCTTACAGAATTTGGAACTCATTGTCTCAACTTGGCTTGTCGGGCAGCTTCTACATAACCCAGTGTCAGGGCTTCCGGTATGCATTGCCATGCCTGTCGTTTTAGTGGGTGCTGTGGATCTCAATTCGGGTCCTCAAGCCTGCATAGCAATTGCTTTTGCCATGTGAGCCAAATCCAAGGCCTCAAAGCATAGTGTCCCACTTCCCAGGCCTTCTAGCTACCAGGAAGTGCCCCACAGGTGGGTAGACGAGACTCATCCATGAAGCTGCGTCTTGTTATAAAGTCCTTACTTGTTGTAAAGGTTCATATTAGGCAGCTTCAAAATTGAGAGCTCTTGGAATACATGTAAGTGATGATTTATGAAATGCCCATTGACATGCTATCTGTAAAGCTTGCTCCTGGTGAAGCTTAGGAGGAGCTTTAAACCAATGCACTGTGGGAAGTCACTTGGCTTGTATTTACGGCTTCCTGGAGACCTTTGAATCCACATCCAATTTAGGCAAAGCCTGCTGGCCAACGATGCTTAATAAAGACCATCGCAGGGTCTTTGCACTTTGGCATACAGCTGTTCTCCCTTCCCTTCACTCACCACTCTGTTCTCTCTCCATCCCACATTTGTCTATATCTTTCCCTCAGTTTCTTTGTTTTTAAACCATGAAATCGAAAGCACTTCATTAAGTTCCTCCTAATCTGCAAGGCCAACAATACTTACCATATTTCGAGGTCTATTTTATCAGGCTCTAACTGTGGGACTGGCCTTTTATGGTTGTGTATCCTACCATGAATGTACTGAAAACTATGAATGTTTTTAATTAAATATCATCTTTTTTTAGAGAATTTCATATTGAGTACTGTATTTATATGTTTATGTCATTTTTACTTCTCTCCTCTCTCCACTTCCTTCCATATGTCCACCTAGTCTTTCTCAAGTTAATGACCTCTTCTTTATTATTGTTCAATATATATAAATATATGTATATGTTTATATACATTTATGTTTATATATATGTTTATATATGTTTATATACACACACATATATGTTTATATACATTCATTGTGTATTTATTTATCTTATGTTCAACAAGAACACTGTGCTTGATTTGCTGTCAATGGATGCTGCAAACTTCTGAAAAATTACAATACTCTATTTTAAAAAGTGGCTTTAGTTCATTCACACTTAGCAGTTTTTGGATGAAGACTAGCTCTGAGAGTAAGTAGTATTTCATAGTCAGTGGGCCTTGGGGCTGGGAAACATCTTAAGATGGCTTGATGATTCCAGGGCCATCTTTAACCACTGTGCAACACTAAAGCAAATGAATACGAGGATGAGGAAATTACTAAACAAGATTAATGTTGATGTTTTCTAGAGGGAAAAACATGACCTCATGACCTCAAAGCACATTTTCTTTGTCAAGGAGTGAAAATCGTTATTTCCCAACAATTTGCATTTACCTGGTGTTTTACACACGTTATTTCTTTCTCTGCATCATTTTAAGAGAAGTAATAATTATTGTCCGTATTTCCATTTCAGAGATGGAGTAAGTAGTAAGAATGTGAAATTGCTCTGATGTGTTCAAGGGTAGCTCATAAACAGGTGAGGCAGATTTTAAACACACTACCATTCACTATAAAAGCCTATGTTTTAATGTTTGTCCGTAAGCCTAAAACTATTAAAAAAAGAAAAAAATTACTTGCTACGTATTTTATAACATGACTATTATGTAAGAAAGACATAGAATACTTGGCATAATCCCCAGCTTCTTGGCACAGAAAATAAATATTGTAAATGTTTGTGTATAAAACTATAGCTCTGAGAAATTGGAGGAGGAAGACATTGGAAGTACACTTTCAATTTCATTTGACACTTGTTATGAGGCTGCAGAGCACTTGGGCTGTAGCAAAGGTGCTTACTTTCACGCATGCTGAATCCTTGATAGGGAGGAAAAGGCACTGTCATTGTTCCTCACATTCTCTTCCACACAAGGCCAGGCGCTGTTGCTAGGATGAGTAGAGGTCACTGAAAGGGTGTAACAGTCACAGTGCTGCAGTACTAAGGGTAAGAAGGCTGCAGTTAGACATTGCACAGGAGTAGGAATGGACAGGGATATGATGCTAGCTAGCAAGAGCAGTTTGGGGTTGAAGTTGTCTGAGAAACAATAATGTCCCTATGTGGCCTCCCCAAATCCAAGCATTCTGGTCTACAGCAGAAGTCTGAAAATGGGTTCTCTGGGCCTGATTTCTGTATTCAGTGATGGCAGACAGAATGGAAAGCCCAGGCCTCTTACCAAAATAAAGCATCTGTTGTCTTCATGTATATTAAACACTGAATGCTGAGAACTTTGGTGCTTTCCTACCACTCTGTTTTACAGAATCCAATCACCGGGAAGAAATGCAAAAAAAGACTGAGACAGTATCCACAAGTGACATCTGTCAGCTCCATCTCCATTTAGTTTTTTGTGGGGAGGGAGTATAGAATTAGCCATGTGGCTTTTAGTTTCTGATGGAGGTTTTGCAGGTCACCTTCTCACAGCTCTGCGCTGTAGAAGAAACAGGAAAGTCATCGGTCCTCCACTTCAGTAATCCTTGGCTATCGGGCACCATATTTGTAAAGGCATTCAGCGCTGATCAGAAATGCTGTCTATTGTGGCCAGTACCGACACGTGTACGACTAAAAGGACGAGGCACAGTTGCTGCAAGTTTGTAACTTTACTGTGGTTCTACAGCTTGTCTTTGGTTTAGTAAGACAAGAATCATTTATTTTCTTCTCTCACTACTTCTGAATTTTACTACACAGACAAGACATTTCAATGTGTTTCTGTTTTGACTGCTTTCTTCTCCTCATCCATAAAGCAGCTGCTAAGTTACTGCTTAAGTGGTGATGATTACAGATTACCTGGGTGCTTCTTTCTTCCTTCCTTCCTTTCTTTCTTTCTTTTTTTAAGACAAGGTTACTCTGTGTAGCTTTGGAGCCTGTCCTGGCACTCACTATGTAGCCCAGGCTGGCCTTGAACTCATAGAGATCCTCCTGCCTCTGCCTCCTGAGTGTTGGGTTTAAAGGCGTGCCCCACCACTGATTCGCTATGTGGGTAATATTTTATTGTGTTCTATAATGAAGAGTGGGAAAACCTATTATAGTCTCTATGTAAAAAATATCAAATTTGAAAGATATATTAGCGATGCAATGACTGACAGTAGGGACACATGGAAACTGTGTGCCACTTTTTCCATTGAGCACTGACTTATGATGTCTCCTTTTGAGTTTGGGTTGATTTGTGTATTAACACATGATGTGGTGCTGTGTGGTGCCTGAGGCCACCAGAGTGTGACACACTGGGAGAAAAGCTGTTAGGCCATGGATGTGGAGACCATCAGCTTCCTGAGGCGTGAAATGCAACACTCAAGTCTTTCATATCTCTTACCCTGTTCTGCCTCAAGGAGATCCCAGAATGCCCCACGAGTTACAGCATGTGCTCAAGAACAGAGCCCTGTCCCCAGATCACTCTTGTGGTCTTACCAGTAGAACCTTACCCTTAGAATAGATTTAAGAAGCACAAGAGACAAAAATTGATGAATAAAAATGTTGACCTGGTGTGCTTGTCCGCCCTCTGTTCTCTGTACATGTGATGACAGCAGAATAATAGAGAATATGTGTAGATACCCTGATACCAGTGACTTCTCTGTCTCTGGGGTAGCCTGCTACAATTCCGCCTATGTATAGAACCCAAGCTGGTCTAGTTTTGATGTTTCTTCAGAGCTAGTCAGTGTTAGACTTTTATATTATAGGAAACAAAAATCATGTCTGACCTGTGACAAAAGGCCAGAGTTTCACCTGGTCCTTTCTCTTGGGAGGTTCTCGGTTCCTTTTGTTTCTTAATCACCATGCCACAGGAATCCTAGGCTTTATGGAGAAGCTACACAGGAGTCCTTTTTGATAGAGCAGACTGACATAATCTTCAGATCATTCTAGTTCACTGACTTGATGTGACCAAAAAGGCATTTTGGAAATGCATCCTTTAGTCTTACTCACTGGAGCTCTGATCCCTTTGAGCCGTACCTGTCTGTTCAAGCAAGGCTTTCCAGTTGAGACCCTGAACAACTTAGAGAAGACTCACAACTTGGCTGTTAATACTACCTGCATTGTTAACCCACAGTGCCTGTGAACACAACAACATAGGTGTCATTTTACATCAGTAAGTTGTTCTATAAGATTTATTTTTGTTATTTTTCATTTTGTGTGTGCATGTGTATATGGCTTTATATAGGAATGAGTGAGTGCATGAGTGCAGGTGCCCATGGCAGCTAGGGCCATTGCATTCCTTTGCTTAGTCTGTACGTAGTATCGTCACTAGATTGCTTTCTTTGCTGCACAGAACGGGTTTCACTTCACATTAGTTTCTGAAAAAGGGAGAGTACCACTCAGCAACTCCTTTCCTAGGCCTGGGTCTTGATATATTCCCCTACATTTGTTTCTAAAAGTTATAGGACTTAGGTTTAATGTTTGAAGTTTCTTGAGTTTTTTCATGCCAGGCATTGTGTGGTAGTGAGAAAAAAGCTAAAGGGACACAGAGAAGTAGGAACCAAAGGATTAGGAAACCTACTAATCACATAAGGGTCTAACTCAGGAGTAGCAATGTAAAGAGAATTCACTGGTTATTTGACCTTCATATTATAGCTGAAAAGAGACAAACTTTAAATAGAAAAAGATATCTATTCTCAAGCAGTGTTTAAAGAAACTATAAAAGACCCCTAAACTCTATGTTTGAAAATACAACTATTTATCACCATCAGTCTCTCCCAGAGCAGATAAAATAAGTCCAGGGTAATGCTAGGAAAATGTGGGTGTAAGGTACAGAATTCAGCGTGGGACTATAAAACATTATTTGGGGGCCTTAGGAATACTAAAAAGTAGTTCTTCATAATTCTTAGGTAGAAAGTAGTTTGATGGTCTGATGGTAGACTTCATTGATCCTCTGGGTTCTGCTTCCAGGAATCTAAGAATGATGTCACGTGGCAGCCAGATCTCAAGGGAAGAAGAACAGCTTATGAACAGACATGTGCATTTGTCCTTTGTGTAATGGAGTGGATTACAAATCGGTACATAAGAAGTGATGTTTTAAAAAATATTTTTCCTTCTTTTTCTGTCATATTTGAAATTAAATTTATTCATTTATTTTTATATCCTGACTGCAGTTTCCCCTTTCTCCTCCTCTCCTATTCCCTCTTCATAATAAAAGGCTAGTAATGAAATAAAATTTCTGAGTAGCTTATTATAATGTAATTTTAATGAGAACACTGTGTATAATGTTCTTAAAAATATATTGTCAGAATCCCACAGTAGTTATGAAGTATGCTATAAGCAATAAATCTTGCCATAAAGATAGTTGATATGCCCTGTGTTGTGTGATATTTATATTTATACACTGTGTAAAAATGTATTTCTGTGATTGGTATAATAATAAGCTGAACTACTAATAGCTAGGCAGGAGGTATAGGCAGGATTTTGAGGGAGAGAGAGGAAGAGGAGGAGATGAATCTAGGTCCACAGGAGATGCCAGAGACATGGAGAGTAAACAACAGATGCAAGATGAAAGAGAGGTAGTGCCATGCAATAGAACATAGATTAATACAAATGAGTTGATTTAAATTATGAGTTAGTTAGAAGCAAGCCTAAGCTATAGGCCAAGCTTTCATAATTAATATGAAGTTACCAACTCATTTTTTTGGGAGCTGGCTGGAAGGACAGAAAAAGATTCATTTCATATGGCATCCAAATTGAAGCTTATATTTCCACATAGAACCCGAGAAAGCTTTAAAAATAAGTATCAAACACACAAACACAAAATCTTAAATGGCTCCCAAGTCTCACGGTTTCTCAGGCAGGCTGTTGCATACAGAGACATGCTCCTGGCCGCAGCCTATGGGTGTGAGGCAGTCAGTGCTATGCACGGTAGTTTAAGGCCTGGCTCACATGGTCAGAGAAGGCTGCAGGTAGTCAGTATAGTGGTACAGAACAAAAAAAGTTTAAGTAGATACAGTAAAAAAATGGTTATAGACAGTCATAAAAACCCAATAGTTTAAAAATAATAAAGTCTTTAAAGGGCACTTAAAGATGAGAAATGCATCTGGATGCTGGATAGTGCTTGGTTTACTGAAGTTTTTGAATGTTGAAGAGTGGACAGCAGCTGCGGAGAAACATTGGATTATGAGAGAAATTGCTAAATTAAACCAGGCTATATACTTTAGAGAAGATGTCTTGACTTCAGAGTAGAAGTCAAGAAATGTGTTGTGTTGGGGGAAAGGTTGTTTTCAAAGGAAACAACACACCGGAGGAGAGGTTAAACTATTGTTTCCAGAGGAAACAGAAAGTTATAGTTGTCTTTATTTTATTAATAATGTAATTTAAAAATATTACATGTGGATCTCAGTTTCCTTCCCCTTCCTCCCTCCCTCCCTCCCTCCCTCCCTCCCTCCCTCCCTCCCTCCCTCCCTCCCTCCCTCGCTCCCTCCCTCCCTCCCTCCTTCCCTTCTTCCATCCCTCTTACCCTCTTTCCCTGTGACATGCACCCTGGTCACCCTTCCCTCCCCTCCCATCCCTCCACTCCCATTATACTTGTAGGGCTATGCTATCCAGGTTGGGTCATGTAAATCTGTCCAGTCATTTGAAATAGGGACTAGGACTTCTCTCCTGTCTCTATGTTAAGGGGGTATCTCTCCATGGGGGATGTATTTGCAAGGTCCTTTTGTGCATCAGGAAGAGATCCTGTTTCTACTGTCTGAGGTCCCTTTGACTGCTCACTCCTTCTAGCTGAGACACATATTCAGGGGGTCTGAGTCAGTCCCATGCTGGAGTCCGAGCTATCAGTCTGGAGGGGGCATTAGCTCCTCCTTGTTCAGGTATGCTGTCTTTGTGGGTTTCTGCAACCTGGTCTTGTCCCCTCTCTCTGCATCTGGATTCTAGTTCAACTCAGTGTTTGGTTATGGGTGTTTGCCTCTGTTTCCAACAGGTACTAGATGAGGGCTCCATGATGGTGAATAATTTAGTTGATGATCTCAATATCAGGGAAGGGCATTTATTGTAGCCTTTCCATGGTTGCTCGAATTGTTAGTTGGAGTCAGTCTTGTAGTACTCTAGACCTTTCTTTATGTTCAGTTTTCTCTTCAAACCAATAATGGCTTCCTCTTTTATGTCCCCCCCACTCTCACCCTGACTCAATCTATCTAGTCACACGTGTTTTCCTCCCCTCCCCTTCTCTTTCTCCTAATTCTCTCTCCATTAACTTCCCTCCTTTCCCATGTGCTCTGGGGGACTTGTCCCTTCCCCTTTTTGTGAGGGATCATGTATGAATTTCTTAGAATACACCTTGTATCCCAGTTCATCTGGTGGTGTGTATTATAGGCTGGTGATCCTTTGCTCTAGGTCTAAAATCCATATATGAGCGAGTACATATCCTGTTTCTTTTTTTGTGACTGGGTTACCTCATTCAGGATGGTTTCTTCAAGTTCCATCCACTTGCCTGCGAATTTTAAGATTCTGTTATTTTTTTCTGCAGAGTAGAATTCCAGTGTGTAGATGTGCCACATCTTCTTTAACCATTCTTCAGTTGAGGGGTATGTAGCTTGCTTCCAGGTTGTTGCTATTACAAATAATGCTGCTATGAACATAGTTAAGCACATGTCTTTGTTGCATTGATGTGGGTCATTTGGGTATATACCTAAGAGTGGAATTGCTGGGTCCTGTGGTAAGCCAATTCCCATTTTCTTGAGGAACCGCCATAATGATCTCCAAAATGGCTGTACAAGTTTGCACTCCTACCAGCAGTGGAGGAGCGTTCCCCTTTCTCTACATCCTCTCCAGCATAAGTTGTCATTGGTGTTTCTAATTTTAGCTATTATGGCAGGAGTAAGATGGTATCTCAAAGTTGTTTTGATTTGCATTTCCCTGATAGCTAAGGATGTTGAACACTTTAAGTGTCTTTCAGCCTCTTTGATTTCCTCTATTGAGAATTCTTTCTTCAATTCTGTACCCCATTTTAAAATAGGGCTATTTGGTGTTTTGTTGACTAGTTTCTTGAGTTCTTTGTATATTTTGGGGATCAGACCTTTGTCAGATGTAGGATTGGTAAAATTTTTTCCCAGTCTGTGGGCTGTGGCTTGGTCTTGTCAACTGTGTCCTTTGCCTTACAGAAGCTTCTAAGTTTGAGGAAGTCCCATTTATTAATTGTTGATCTCAGTGTCTGTGCTACTGGAGTTATGTTCAGGAAGCAGTCTCCTATACCAATTTTTTCAAGGGTACCTTTTACTTTCTCTTCTAAGAGGTTCAGTGTGGCTGGATTTATGTTGAGATCTTTGGTCCATTTGGACTTGAGTTTTGTGCATGGCGATAGACATGGGTCTATCTGCAATCTTCTACACACCACCATCTAATTGTGCCAGCACCATTTGTTGAAGATGCTTTCCTCCTCCCATTGTATTTTTTTTAGCAGTTTTGTCAAAAATCAGGTGTTCATAGGTGTATGGATTAATATCGGGATTTTTGATTCGATTCCATTGGTCTACCTGTCTATTTTTGTGCCAAATACCAGGCTGTTTTCAGAACTATAGCTCTGTAGTAGAGCTTAAAGTCAGGGATGGTGATGCCTCCTGAAGTTATTTTATTGTACAGGGTTGTTTTGGCTATCCTGGGGCTTTTGTTTTTTCATACAAAGTTGATTATTTTCCTTTCAAGGTCAGTGAAGAATTGTGCTGGGATTTTAATGGGGATTGCATTGAATCTATAGATTGCTTTTGGCAAGGTTGCCATTTTTACTATATTTATCCTTCCAATACAAGAGCATGGGAGATCTTTCCATTTTCTGGTATCTTCTTTAATTTCTTTCTTTAAAGACACAAAGTTCACATGTTTGGTAAGCGTTACCCTGAGATATTTTATATGATTTGTGGCTATCTTTCTCTGATTTCTTTCTCAGCCTCTTTGTCGTCTGGATAAAGTAGGGCTACTGATTTTTTTGAGTTTATCTTGTATCCTGCTAGTTTGCGGAAGGTGTTATTAGCTGTAGGAGTTCCCTGGTAGAGTTTATTGGGTTGCTTATGTAAACTATCCTATCATCTGCAAATAGAGACAGTTTGACTTCTTCCTTTCCAATTTGGATCCCCTTGATCTCCTTTTGTTGTCTTATAGCTTTAGCTACAACTTCAAGTACAATATTGAAGAGATATGGAGAGAGAGGACAGCCTTGTCTTGTTCTTGATTTTAGAGGAATTGCCTTAAGCTTCTCTCCATTCAGTTTGATGTTGGTTGTTGGTTTACTGTATATTGCTTTCATTATGTTTAGGTATGTTCCTGTTATCCCTGATCTCTCCAAGACCTTTATCATGAAAGGGTGTTGGATTTTGTTGAAGGCTTTTCCAGCATCTAGAGAGATGATCATATGTTTTTTTTTTTTTTTTTTTTTTTAGTTTGTTTGTATGGTGGATCATGTTGATAGATTTGGTATGTTAAACCATCCTTGCAACCAAGGGATGAAGCCTACATGGTGGATGATTTCTCTGATGTAGTCTTGGATTTGGTTTGCCAGTATTTTATTGAATATTTTTGCATTGATGTTCATCAGGGATATTGGTCTGTAGTTTTCTTTCTTAGTTGTATCTTTGTGAGGCTTGGTGATTGTGGCCTCGTAGAAAGAGTTTGGTAATGTGCCTTCTGTCTCTATTGTGTGGAATAATTTGAGGAGTATTGGAATTAGTTCTTCCTTGAATTTCTGGTAGAATTCTGCACTGAAGCCATCTGGCCCTGGTCTTTTTTTGGTTGGAAGGCTTTCGGTGACTGTTTTGATTTCATTGGGGGTTATTGGTCTATTTAATTTGTTTGTCTGTTCTTGGTTTAATTTTGGTAAGTGATAGCTATCCAGAAATTTGTCCATTTCCTTTGAATTTTCAAATTTTGTAGAGTACAGGTTTTCAAAGTATGACCTGAAAGTTGTCTGGATTACCTCTGATCAGATATGATGGGGGGAGATCTACTGATCAACTTGGCTATTGATATAAGAAAGAAAATAAGAAAGTCTACATAACTGATGATGTATGTGTTGATCTCTCTACATGGGAATAGCTCAGACTGGATGATATATGACAAATATTATTGGCTAAGGAGTCCTCATGACTTATTATTACATGCCATCTTTTCATATAGTATGGATAGAGGTTTGGTAATACAGTGAAAACATATGTATAGAGTTAACAGATGCCTTTTTTCCTGTTCAAACATTAAAAAAATATTTAGTTGACTTGTGCATACCACATATTCCATACTTGTGTTAATATATATATATATATATATATATATATATATATATGTATATATATATATGTATATATATGTTACTTTTAGAAGTTTGTGTTTTCAGAAATAAAAGAACCCAACACTAATGAATATAAGTAGCCCAGGTGATCCAGACTCTCAGAATGCCTCTTTTGCTGTTTCCTCAAAATTCAGCATCCAGAACAGCATCAAAGCTGCTAGCTGAGATGGTCCAGCCTCACAGACTATCCAGCCAAGACTTCAGATGAGCTCTACACTTTCCCATCACACAGAGACTAAACAAAGATAATACAGCCTGCTCTCCCAGGACTTGACCATATCCCAATTTTCTCATGGTCTCCTAAAGATTCCTTTGCATTAGACAACAAGAAGTAGTCTAGAACACACCATACCCACAATTCTAAGAAATCGGATGGGTCGTTTTTGGTCATTCAGTAGGTTATAGATATTTGTGACCGTTTATGCAAATTGTTACTGGTCAAGGAATGGGATGAAACTAAGTAATGGAGGTTAGATTTAATAATTTCTTTCTGAAGAGAAAAGGGGCCAATATGGGAAGTACAGACTAAAAGAGTAGATTAGTGAATCTACTTTTAGACCAAAAAGCAATTACTAGTAACACATATTTCACATCTGTATTGATTTTTGTGTATTGATACAAATTTAAGGTTATTTTTATGAGAATATACTCTGTATATTTTTATTCTTATCTAAGGTATTTTCTGTATGCCCCTATGAATTTCAGATTAGTTATGTTATACTATATATATGCTTTACTCATATTTAAGTTATTATATAGTAGAGTTCTACTGCTGGAAAGCTGATGGGAGATGCAGTACCTTGTCCAAATGGCCAGACTTGTCATATTAGAAGCAAACTCCATAATGTGTTTCTTCAATGTCCATCTTCCTTTTTGACGCAGGTGGTATCACCAGGAGCAGTGGTGCCTCAATGTCAAGAAAAATCCTAAACCATTTTAAATGCCATATTCTGTAGGTCTTTGAAAGGGTTGAAGAATGCCTATTCATCTCAAATACATCTCTGTATATCTAGAAATCTTAACTAACTTAACTCTAAGTTTTTACTATCATAGGCAACTCTCTATAATCTGTACTGAATTGTACATTACCTTTTTAATGAGTTATATAAACATAATACCTAAACAAGAGGAGAAAAATACATATCACAAAATTGACCCTAAATTTGTATCAATAAGTAAAAATCCATTCCAAAACAAAGTATTCATATCTATACCATAATTCCCTTTTTACCTTTAAAAAGATTGCTTGTGGTAATTAACCATTTATAACTAACCCCATTTAAATGAAAACAAACATTTATAAACAATATTTGGGAATTTGGGTGTTGTTCTTTGCAAACTACTTCCTGCTGGTAGGGGATGCTGTCATGGAGGATCCTAAGAAGACACAGAAATCTTGGTTGTAGCCTGTAAAAAAAAAAAAAAAAAAAAAAAAAAAAAAAGTAGAGTAACTGGGTGTGGTGGAAAACGCCTTTAATCCCAGCACTTGGGAGGCAGAGGCAAACAGATCTCTGTGATTTCAAAGTAATCCTGGTATACAGTAAATTCCAGGACAGATAAAAGTTACACAGAGAAACCCTGTCTCAAAATATGTAAAAATAAAAATAAAAAAATAAAGTAATAAAAAAGCCACATAAAGATAAAAAGCACAAAAAACTCTTTAAATATTGTACACTGTTCCGTTATCTTTAAATTGGTTGACTGCTGAAAAATAACAACTATTAATAAAAGAAATGCTGCTAGATTAATTCAATTTATATATTTTAAAAATGCTTTGACTCCAAAATTTAAGCCTAAGGACAAGTTACTGGGGAAAAAATTTTCTATTTTTATTTCCACAGAAAATAAAAAGCTGTGGATTCCTTCCAGACTAATGTGGTTTGATCAAGAAAGACCCCTTAAAGCAACATCAATGGGGCAATGCAGCCTTACAGACCACTACAGCCAAGATTTCTGTGTCTTCTTAGGTTCCCCATGACAGCGCCCCCTATCAACAAAAAGTAGTTTGAAAAAAACGATGCCCAAATTCCCAAATATGGTTTATAAATGTTTGTTTTCATTTAAATGGGCTTGGTTATAAATGGCTAATGACCACAAACAATTTTTTAAACGTAAAAAGAAAATTATGGTGTAGATATGAATACTTTGTTTTGGAATAGATTTTCATTTGTTGATCCAATTTAAGGTCAATTTTCTCCTCTTGTTTAGGTATTGTGTTTATATAGCTCATTGAAAATTGTAATGTATAATTTAATGCAGACTATAGATAGTTACCTATAATAGTCAAAATTTAGGTGAGTTAGGTTTTCTAGATATGTAGAGATTTATTTGAGATGAGTAGGAATTCTTGAAACTTTTCAAAGACCTACAAAATATGGCATTTAAAATGGTTTAGGGTTTTTCTTGACAGTTAGGCACACCTGCTCCTGCATCTGAAAGAAAGATGGAAATCGAAAAAAGGTGTTATGGAGTTTGCTTCTAATATGGCAAGACTAGCCATTTGGACAAGTTACTGCTCTTCTGGACTGTTTGACTTTATGCTGTAAAAACTGGGCATGCAGGACCCACTAAAAGGTGACTGCTGATTCAAGATGGACATTGCTACAAAATTCCTGCTTCATGGAAGAAGCAGACATTCTCCAGGACACAGAAAAAAATGAGTAACAAACTGCCAATACAGGTGGACAGTTAAAATTTTCCTACTTTGCTGAGGAGTCTGCCAGACACACTTTGGCCTATGGGCTAAAGATGGAACATTACAGAAAAACCAGACAATGAGTGTCTCTGTCATTTCTAGAGTTTATATATTATCCTTCTGTGATCTTTAAAGGAGTTAAAGACAGATAGTTATGGTTATAATTTTCCTTAGTTAGGATTAAAGATAAGTTACACATAGAATTTTAAACTCACAAAATAGGATAGATGATATTTTCTTTAAGTCTTACAAAATGTTAATGGACTAAATATTGTTAACTGTGATTCTTATTTGATAACTGTTGTATGATATATTTTACTATGTTAAGGTTAAACCCCTTCTTTTATTTTAGACAAAAAAGAAAAAATAATGGGAGATGTTATTCTATAAATATGTTTCTCATACTGGTTAATTAATAAAGCATTGTTTGGCCAATGGAAAGGCAAGATAGGCGGGGCTAAGAGACAAGGAGAAAAGAGTAAGTAGTAAGGAGGAGTCAGCATATAGAGTCTAGAGGAAACAAGATGCCGGCCGCTGTGCTCGGATAAGATAACCACGTGGAAATACTTAGGTAAGTAAAAATGGGTTAATCATTAAGACAGAACTAGCCCATAACAATATTAGAAACTGGCCAACAAAATTGTATCAAATACAGAATCTCTGTGTGTTATTTGGGGCCGGCATGCCAGACCGGCCGTGGGCAGGCTGACAAAAAACAAGCTACAGAAAGCTATTATTTTATAACATTTATCACAATTAAAAAATATAGGTTAGTAGTTAGTCATCTATAGCAATCAAACTTGCTGTTTTGTTATGTTTGTTTTCAAGATCCTACAGAGATTTTAGATAAACAGGTTGTCTTTAAACAGTTCAGAGACCTACACAATATGGCATTTAAAATATTTGGATAACGTAAGACTTTTCATGACAGTATGGCACATACATATGCTCCTGGCAGGTCCAATTTACTTTTTTTTTTAGCTGATGTGAATTGAAGAACCTCCATATGGCATTTGCTTTCTATTTGTCAAAACTAACCATTTGTGCAAGAAACTTCCCTTGCCTTGACTGCTGACGTTATGCTGTCCAATTTGGATGGTCAGGACCCAAATGAAGGTGACTACAAACTTTGCCAAGGCAAGGTAGGACATCCTTCAAAACTCCTTCTTTGTAAGAAAGTCTGTCTGTTGTTCTGGGTCTGTAGGCCAAAGATAGATGT
This sequence comes from Cricetiscus sungorus, assembly GCA_030556225.1. NCBI lineage: Eukaryota > Metazoa > Chordata > Mammalia > Rodentia > Cricetidae > Cricetiscus > Cricetiscus sungorus. Next base: position 21,216,675 of record JANBXA010000007.1, read on the forward strand.
TCCAACATGGTAGAGGAATTTTGGGTTACTGTCCAAGCAGCCAGCTGTTTCTGTTATTTCTATAGCTTTGGAATTTGCTTGCTCTATACTTATTGTTTGCTGAGGTAATATATTCTTCTTGGGTTTTTGATGTGGTTAAAGCCTGAATAGCTATATTTACAGTTATCCTTGTTACCAAATTCAGAAAAGTAACTCACAAAAGAGGTATAATTATATAAGGTCGAGAGACATAAAAGCTTAAGCTGTTTATCTAAGAAAATGTTTTGAGGTCTAAAAAGACAATTCGGAGTTGGTAATACAAGTAAGGATGGAAAGTAAATCAGGTACAAAACTTTTGACTCACAAAGATAAGATAGGTAATGAAATATTTTCTCTGAATTTTCCAAATACAGATAGACTTGATATTGCAAATGTAATTCTTACCTGAAAATTGTTCTTACTGTGCATAGTTTTACTATGTTAGAGTTAAAACCATTTTCTTTTTATTTAGACAAAAGGGAGAAATGTTGTGAGATATTTGTACACTGTGTAGAAAATGTATTTTTGTGGGTGGTGTAATAAAAAAACTGGACAGCTAATAGCTAGGCAGGATTTCTGGGAAGAGAGAGGGAGAGGAGGAGATGGATCTAGGCACATAGGTGATGCCAAGGACATGGAGAAGAAACAAGAGATACAAGGTGGAGGAGAAGCAATGCCACATGGTGGAACATAGATTAATATAAATTGGTTAATTTAAGTTATAAGAGTGAGTTTGAAGCAGGCTGAGACTTGTAGGTTTTCTACATTTAATCGTACATTAGAAAAACCTATATCCACATGTATACATGCACACATATGTACATACACATGTGCACACACATATATACCTCCATGTGAATGATCATGTACATTCTTTAGTGAGTGTTTTTAAACCATCTAAGGCCACCTGCATAGGGTGGTACCACCCGTAATGGCCTTGGACCTCCTACATCTATCTTTAATCAAGAAAATACCTATTTACTTGTTTATAGGCTAATATTACAGAGGCATGTTTTCAATTAAGATTCCCTCTTCCCTGACATGTCCAGATTTGTTTCAAGTTGACAAAAACCAACTGGCACATTTCCTAAAGCACAGTATTTGTTTAATGGCACTTCTCATTTTAGTGAGAGAATAGGAAAAATGTGTCACCATTTAGCAATGATTCCTTCTATCCATTATAACTAGACACTGGACCCCAAGATATCATCTTACCAAACAGCATCTGTAAGAATGCTGTTTTGATCACATGGCATAGCACCTTGTTTCCAGAAGTCCTAATTTATATGTCTCCACATCCACTAACTTTTAAATTGAGAGTTTTACCCAGAGGAAAAAATCCAGAGCTTTCTTAGAAAACACCTTTTTGTGTTTTCTATTTAATTGTAAGAGGAGCAGCAGAGTATATTCATAGAGAAAGAATTGGAGATAAAAAATATTCCTTAGAACTGTTTCTTTTTCTACCTTGGACCAAATAAAAGAGAAAAAAATCCCTGGAGTTTTTTTTTTCCTCTCTGCTATTGAAAAGTGCACTCACACTGTAGGATGCACTGTTTATAAGATAATGCCTAGTGCCAAGTATTAAACTCCTTTTATATTAGATGACAGGGCTTCACAATCACCTGAAGTATCAGAATTATCTTGTGGAGTAAGCCACACACTATCTTTTTGAAGAATATGTTGTATTCTAGCATGGAATGCCATTAAAAATAACAAACTATCACAGTGGCAAAGGCTAAAATAAACTCCAGCCAGAGAGACAGAGTGCAAGTTGGAATTCTTTATATCCCATGGCTCTGGGTCAGCCACATCAAAGTCTGCAATGCCAAACAGTCTGTCTGAATCCCTGGATGTTTGCCTACAGCAGTGGCCTGAGTTTCTGTTGTCCACTAGAAATGGCTTATATTTCATACATTAATGTTAGTAGACACAAGAAGCTTAGAGGACTCTTGTGAAGACCTCACAGATCTCCTGTGGAGGACTGCTGACTGGGGTCGCCTTATTCCTCACTCTCAGTTTTAGGGATATGCTCACACCTTGTTTCATTCTCCTTTCTATATTTAAAGACTAACAAGTAAGTGAAGAAATGCACCTTGCTCCCATCAGTTTACCCTCTCACTCCTGTCTTGGTGAGTGATTCCATTGTGAGATGATTTCGGTAATTTGCAGGGCTCCTTTAGTTTTTCTCTGGGCATTCTATATTTTTTTCAGAGGCCCTTCTGGATTACCTGCTGTCATCTGAAATTTCTTGTAGCTCCTTGTGTTGTCAGCTTTCTGTGACCGAGACAAATACCTGAGACTGATGGGAGATGTTATTCTGTATATATATTTCTCATACTGATTAATAAAGCTCTGTGGCCAATGAGATAGCAAGATAGGCGGGGCTAGGAGACAAGGAGGAAAGAGGAAGTGGGAAGGAGGAGTCGAGATGTAGCTCGGGGAGGAAGGAAGAAGACGACCACGTGGAAATACTTAGATAAGTAGAAATGGGTTAGTAATTAAGGCAGAGCTAGCCTATTAACAATAATGGTAATTGGCCAACAGGATTGTATCAAATAACAGGCTGGGAGCAGAGCAGTGGGGTGAAAGGGGTTGAAGAGCTCTATCTCCTTTGTGGGCATGCTATAGATAATCGAATTTCCTTTTATTTTTCCCACCTGATGAAGGTTTTCCCATATCCCCATCATGGGCTATTGACAAAATTTTTCAAATGTGGGCATTGGGGAAATATTTAAGACCCAAACAACATCACACCATTCTTCACTGTCTTAGTGACTTTATCTCCTTTATTCTACTTCATACAGTTGTCAATTGTATTTTTGTGGCTTACTTTTTAACCTATTTTACACTTGCAATAAAATCTCTAAGATCTATGATAAATAATTTCTTGTTTAAATTTGTGGTCCCAGAGGAGAAGGTGGTATTTATTGAAGAATGAAGGATTGTGAGAAAACAAGCTACAATGGCTCATTCAATGTTACCATATTTTCCTTGTCAAGTCTTCTGGCCATGCAACAGAATTCTGAAGATATCTTATAGGTTTACTAGAATTTAGTATGGGTTGGGTAAGTGGATAAATCTTAAGTTCTGTGATGGAAGTTCTGTGCATTCTCTTCTATTTATACATTTTTTAAAAAAATAATTTTCTTAGATGACAAACCCACCACCCCTAAAATTCAGAATATTCTAGAATCCATCTAATTTAGTTAAGTAGGGAACATTTGAAGTTTTTTTGACAAAAGCTTGACAATTACTTTAAAATTCTTCAAAAGGAATTTTCAAGAGAGAATAGGCTTCAGATGGCAGTGTGCTTGTAGCTTAGATCATGTTGCCTTAATTTTCCTGAATGTATTTACCTTGGTCATAATACAACATTTAAAACCATTGATTCTATGCAGCATGGAAGCTAGCTGATCTATGGTGGCAAGAAGACTCATAGCCTAGCTGCCACAATCTTTTTGAGCATATGAAGCATTTATTCTCTGCAAAATTACCAAGGAAGATTTATGATATAAGTTGCTATCTCATTTCAATTTGCAAAAATTAATCCATGCAAACTACAGACTTAAATCCAAAAGGTAAAATCAATAAATTCCATCTTCCCAAACAGGAAAATATTTTTATAATGTTGAAGTTCATGAATATTTTCTAAATAGGATTAAAAAATAATATTTTTTTGGTTGCTGTTCATCAAAGACCTTATTAAGTAAGGCAACCAATTGGCATGTTACATTCTCAGAGAGAATCTCTTTGAAACATTTATTTTTTGTTTTTTGCTTTTTTGTTTTTTGCTTTCTGAGACAGGGTTCCTCTGTGGTTTTGGAGGCCATTCTGGAACTAGCTCTTGTAGACTAGGCTGGTTGAACTCACAAAGATCCACCTGCCTCTGCCTCCTTAGTGCTGGGTTTAAAGGTGTGTGCTGCCACCGCCAGTTGTTTTATGAAATATTCATTTTGAAACCATCATAAAACTACATATATCAAAATTTAAGTGTCTAGAGAATCTGTTATTTATAAACAGCAAAAGTCTTCACATATATGTAACAATAAACATTAATAACCAGCATTTGTAAATGTGTCCTCCACTGTCACTCAACATGGAAATTAGCATGCTGGTTTAAATCAATATTCAGTGACTAGTGTGATTTATACAAATTCTAATCTGCAAGAATGTAGGTAATACAAATTCCCCTGTAATAAAGATGGAATAGTTATTGCTTTAAATACTTTGGAAAACATTTTGTTTATATTAAGTAATATGACATATGCATCCATCCTGTGTTGTAGAAATTCTAATCCTAGGAAAACGCACAAGAGAAGTGAGGTCATAGGTTCCTGAAAAAAATGTACAAAATATTTCTTTATGACCTGATTATTAGAGACTGGGTTCATAAGTAACAACATAGTCATTTGGAAATATTCTATAGTAAAAATAACAAACATATTCTGTTTAGTAAAATCACAGGCATGTATCCCACAATAGTAATGTTGACTCAAAAGAGATGTAAAAAAATTCATAATATATAATTGCATTCTTATGAAACTTAAGATTACAAAAAATCTAGGGCAGAATGATAGAAGCCCCAGGAATTATTATCTTACTGGTAGATATAGAAATAATGTAGAAAGGACTCATAAGAAACTTCTGGAATAATAGCAATATTTTAATATTGACCTGGATAGTGATAGAAGGGTATATACAACCATTAACAACTTTATTCTACATACTTAGGATTCATTTATATCACCTTTTGTAAGTTTTGTAACTCAAAATGACAAGTGTCATACATACTAATTATATTTTATTATTTTACGTTTTCTCAGTTTTTATGGCAACGAGGCTTCTGTGACTATGAGGGAGTTGTCTCTCAGGAATCAATGTTTTTAAGTATAATAAACTTTTATATGTATACTAAATACTCAAGTATCCATACTCTGATCCACTTTCTTTTGAGCTTTATATGCCAGGGTGCAACATTTTATGTCTTAATCATCCCAGGACTAGGTACCAAAACACAGAAATCACCCTCATACTCTAGAGTGTTCTGGAATGTTCAAAATAGCTTATTCTAAGGCTGTTTAATCTTCCTCGTAGTATCTTCTGTAAAGGAACTTGCTCTATTTCTCTCAATATGTCTGTGTATTAATTGGTCCTAGAGATTCTATTTGTGGATCCCGATGGTACAACCTGTCCCTCCTATAGGCAGAGAAGCAAACTGCATTTTTAGTACCCACTATCTTCTTAATTCTTAGTCTTACCAAATATGAATAGTAATAAAAGTTTAAAAGTAAAATAAATCAAGTAAAATGTACAATGCTGGTAGTTTATGAGTCATTACTGGGATAAATCATATCTAAAATGTATTAATTCCACATTTTGAACACGTTAAGAGGACTCAAGAAAGTAATCAGTCAATCATGCAATAGAATTTTTAAAAAAGATTCAGGGTTGTGCATTTGGTGGATGTTGGGTTAAAGCTTGATAGACACAAATACGCAAAAGTTTCTATGTCACTGTATGGATATGCCACTTACAATGTTGCGTACTTATACAACATTTAAATATTTACTAATATGGCATGGCAACACATCATCAGAATTATTGATATTGCTAGCAGTAGAAGAAGCAAATCAAACAAAGAAAGAAAGAAGGGAAGAAAAAGAGCACCTTTTTTGATGACTGAAAGTGGAGCTTGCATGGAACTGAACAGTTAGATGCCTAGTTGTCAATGATGACATTTAGCAGAAGAAAATGTATTGATAGTGATGGAAACAAGTCTAGGAATTATTTAGAACATAAAATGTATGCTACAAACTTCTTGGAACATCTTTCTCTATCTATTTGTTCCTTCTTACTGGAAATGCATTACACTAATAAAAACATGTGACCATAATCATTCTAGATTCTTGATAACCTATGAAAGTACACATATGTAAGAAAATCCCTCTTTTTATTAGACACAGAACTGGTCATTTGACAAGCTTATTTGAAATACCTGGAGGTGTGCAGTTTTCTATATATTTCTCTAGTAGCTTGCCTTCCTGTGATCTCACTGTGACTGTTTAAACTCATCTGTGACACTGAGAAACATGGAAGATTATAGATAATTTCTTAATGTAGTCATGAAGGATTTGCCATCATTTCCTCAGCTGGCTCTTAGGATAGCTCTGTTAATGCAGTCACATTCATTAAATATTATATTATGAGTGACCACCTTGACCAAGCTTAGTAGGATTGCATAACTGAGGATCAAGGGTAGAGATTTCTTATAGTTTGGACTCTGAAATTCAGTTAAGACAGGATTATATCTTCATGCACATATTGTATTGACAACAGGAGAAGCCATGATATAATGATTTTGGTTTGATGGGTACCATGTTACAAATTGTTGATGAAAGTTTAGTTAGTTAACATGTCTTTGATAAGTGAACAGTTTTGTTAAGTGAGTAATCTATGGCTCCTACAGCAATGCTGGTTACCCATTTGTTCAAGTATAGTGTCTCCAAAAAAGTTTCTTTAGCCAATAGCAAAGTTGTTTATAGTCTTATTATCTATAACAAAGAATCTTCTGGAATAAAGGAAAAAGTCCAATTCATACAAGTGGCTTCCAATCTTACTCTTGAAAACTGTTTGGTTACAAATGATCTCAGTTTTTAAAATTATATAGAACCCGATAAAGAATGCCAGTTTTCTGTATTTAGCTTAGCATCCTTGGGATGATACATGGGTCTAGAAAGAGTCAACCAGAAAGGAAGTCAATATTGTTGATATTTCAGATGCATTCTCCTGCTTAATATCTTGTCTAGACTGTCCTTGAAAAGGAGGACTTTTTTCATCCTACATACCTCACAAGGGGTTACAGACTGTGTGATGACTTTCCAGATGTCCATTGTTTTAGAATATTGGACTAGAGGATTTTTATATTCAACTTCAAACGTGTGTCCATGTGGGAAGTTACTATTACTTGGTAATTTGGGCTCTGAAGAGAGTAATTTACAAGTTTTTGTTAATGTTTTAGTTGTTCATTTTGCTTCCATACTTGCCCCATGTACACAGGGCTTAAAATGCCTATTCTGCTTTCAAGATCATAGACTTTGATGATCCCATCATTGTATCATTGAGACCTAACCACAGTTATTTCTCATATGACTGTAGGCAGCATAATCACCACCAGTACTAGTCCAGTTAAAATTAATTCTGAGTGATAGACAATAGAAATTGTACTCAATGTAAGTCTTTCTAGAACATTGTGATTTTATCAGAGGATACTGAGTACTGAGGACTCTGAGTTATGTTTTTTATGTCAGCTCAAGGCTAAATTATGAACATTTTTAACTTGCTAAAGAGTCACTGCTATAGATGAGGACAGCATATCTTTCTCAAATCATAAATTGTTTCAAGGTTACAAATATAAAAAGTATAGCAAAAGAAGTATGCAACCAACTCTAGCAGTCACTGGATTCTATAAGTGGTTTGGAGGCATTACCCTTTCAAAGACATGGATCCTTTAATTGGTACTCAAAACCTTTGTTAGTATTATGTCCCATTTAGTTTAACTATGGCTATCTGTGTGATAAGTAGATTGTGACTATATATAAAGTAACTAGTAGGGGGAAGGGAGATAAGAAAGGCTGTGGAACATGGATAATTAGATGCAGTATGTTCATGTCTAAAATTGTCAAATGTAAATTGACAAGAATTACTTGTGTTGACTAGGACATGGAAGTTACCATCCTAAGATGAGCTAGGGCATACATTAGGAAATTGGGAACTGTTTGAATAAAACTTTTCAAATAAAGTGAAATCAGAGTTGATAGTCACAATATTATCTAGTTAGAAATGAATTTCCCATCTAGAATGTCTACAGGAGGGAGAACTGAAACTCATATTCCCATCTCTTTCTAGATTTATGACAATTTGTATTACAAACCTTAAATAATAAACTAGAAATTCAAGCTGCATTGTAAATGACAGCTTAGGCCAAACTTCATTCTACAGTGACCTGTTCTCTCAGTGCAAGGAATTATGAACAGCTTCAACTTTGATTGCTTCTTCTCCAAATAGCATTTTTTTTACTTTCCCTGTGCCATTTATATTACTCCATAATATACATATAACTTCTATCATGATCATATATTGTCTTTCCCCATCTCATACAATATTAAGATACATTAAGCCCACAGACTTGATACATTCATGCAATTTTCAGTAGTTTCCAGCTATGTGACAGCTCTGATAGTAACTCAAGAAGTCAAAAGAAAGGTACCACATCACCCTCAACACACTGAACACTTCTGCATTTTACTCATGATCCTGGTCTTCAAGCCTTTCCTCTTTTAATTTTCATAAACATGAAACAAATGTATCAAGTCTTTAGAGTTAGATGGAGCCTGATTATTTAAAATGGAGATGATTTTCAATTGATATTTTAGGTTAGTACTCAAATTAATATTATTCACAATGGCATTTTCACACATATATGCTGCTATGTTTTTCCTCGTTCATTCCTCTCTCTCTGACCACTGGTTCCTTTCTTTCTCCAGGTCCCTACCCTCTGGTTTCATGTCACATGTATCTATTACCCTCACTTCCCTCCTTTAAGATCTCTCAGTCCTCTTTCATGATCCTCTTTCTACATTTACTTCATGTTTGTACACACACTCATGCATACAAACACATTTTTATATCATATATAATTATAACTCTGAATTCTGAATATGAGAGAGAATGTGGCATTTGTCTTTCTGAATTTGGCTTATTTTGCTTAATGAGTTATAGCATACTTTGTTTTACTGTGAAGAATGAAACGTTTAACTATTTTATTCTGGGGTTTAGATTTATGCAAAATGAGATTAAAGTTCCCCCATTGAGAACTGGTTATGGTTTTATATATTTGAACAACTATAAATGCATAAACCACTGGTTCCTATTGTAATATGGGCCATCGTAGGTGGCACATAGTAGGTACTCCACTAAATTAAGTCTTGTTAGTTGTTATTACTTTAGAGGTTTTCTTATCTTTAGAAATAGGTCTTGCTGGTAATTTCCTACTTTGCCATTTTGCATTAGTATTATGGCTTTGAAAACTACTCTATAGGGAGTATAAAGAGTTCTATATGACAATATATAGGTTTAAATTTGGAGAAAAGTCCACTCAACACTTTTTCTAGTATCATAAGCATGATAGCATTATCTGATAAACATTGACTCTGACACTTGTGTTATTGAAAAATCCTCTTGAAAGATATATAAGCAGCATATAGTCAAAAGAGAATATATATATATATACATATATATATATATATAGTGTGTGTGTGTGTGTGTGTGTGTGTATACACATGCATGCAATTTTAAGGTTCATTATCTCAGTTCTATTAAGTGCAAAATTATGGTACTTAACAGTATATATGTGTGTACATATGAATTAAAAATGTGTAAGTTGTTTGTCTCTTAGAAGGCAAACAAGAAATCAGACTGCTAGAAAAAGTTTCAAAGGAGGGTATCATATACTCATTCCAGGCTTTTTTCAAATTTGCTATATAGTTAGTGATGGCCTTGAATTTTGTATCCTCTTGTTTGAGTGTCTGCTTGTTAAAATCGCAGGCATACATTACCACACATGGTTTATGGAGTACTAGGGAACAAAGCTTGGGCTTCACGAGTGCTGGGTAAATACCTTACCAACTAATTAATATGTTTTAAATGTTTATTAAAATTTCATAATGATATCCAATGTCTAAGAGTCAGCTTAATTATTCTGATCTCAGTCTTTGAAGATGAGACCCAGGTCATTGAAGATTTAAATTTTAGAAATGATTCTGGTGCTTACTTTCTTATTAATGAGATATACCATTTATCTCATAATGGGTAGAACACAGAGAGAACTATCCTACACCATTTGATTTCCCTATAGTTTCTAACTTGGAGAGAGTATTCTTTCTGATGAGAATGGTGCAGGAAAGCTTCCATTCTTGGAACACATTTTTTCCCACTGAGAAAGAAATAGGATACTTCACAAAGTCATTAAGCAGTATGACAGTTGATTATTCCACTTTCAGTATAAGAAGGTTCAAATATTAGGAAGTGTTTATTAATAACGAGAAGATTAGACTGATAGTTGTCGGTGGGGCTATACTGTGAAAGGCAAATGGAGAAGTCCAGGGCTGAGACCATAAGTCTTTGGAGTGAAGGGGATTTAATGTTTTGCAGGAAAGAGCAGCCACAGGATATAAAGGAATGAGCAGTGTGGACAGAAATTCTCTTAAAAGACCCCTCTGTTTTAGAAAGACAAGGAAGCACTTTCTCACTAGGACTAACATTGTGTCTTTTCTTCATAGTAGTATATGAGGAATCTCTATAGCTTTAAATTTTCTTCTATATGAATCCCGTGTAAGTTACAGTGATTGAAGGAGACATGATGGCTAAGGCCATGGCATCACCAACTAATCTCAGACTTGCATTTACTTTAAAATGATACTAGGGATTCATTCTCAGTTCCGCCTTGGACTGGTAAGTATACAGACATTTTTATTAGGCATGGTTTTAAACACAACTTCCTTTTCATTTAATTGGTCAACCACTTTTTATGAATGAACATGTTGTTTGAGCCTCATGCAGATAAAAGCAAACTTGCTTTTTCTTATATCTTTGGGTCTTCATCAGCTATGAGGGAGACGAAAATACAGAATCTAGAATCCAAAGTTTTAGAGTGTTTCAAGACCCCATTTTCCTTCTGTGTCTCATTGTACATATATTTTGTAACCCACAATTTATTCAGAGGCAAAACTTTTAAGCTGACATTGTGTGCCATTTTTCATGATGTCACATATCAGAGGAGCAAAGAGACCTGGGATAAAAATTCAAATTTTCTGTTAAAGGAGTGACTTAGGGGGTTACTGTTCCAGGGTAGATTCCAGATAAACATAGATCATGGCAGGCTTTACCAAAGGAACCTTCTCAATTTTGTGGTGAAAATGACAGATTGGCACATAGCCACACATAGGAGAGGGGAAACTGGGAGGATTTTTGATGAAGTATGGTCTGTGCAAGCAAACTGTATTTCCATGATGTAATGGCAACATTAAAAAAAATGTGTTTCAGTCAACATCACTTAAGCCAAGTAATAACAGATGATTTTGAATCCATCAACCACCATTAAAGGGCAGACAGTTCTGCCTGGTTTTGAAGATGGTATTCATCTAAGTCGTTTTTGCCAGTGAAATTATTTATTGATGATTAATTGACATTTTAAACATTTATTTACTTTGTATATGTGTGTATTTGCACAAACATGCAGGCTTGTTCACTTATATCTATGTATCATGGCATGCATGAGGAGGTTGGGAGACAGCATGGAGGAGTCCATTTCCTCCGTGTATGATGTAGGTTTCAGAGAACAAACTTGGGTCACCAGGCTTGGCACAAGTACCTTTGCCTGATGAGCCTTCTTACCTGTCTAGGAAGACAGTGTTGACAAAGGAGGGTTTGTTGATCTGGTTCGTAGTGATATTTACAAAGTAATCTGTCTTACTGATTCCATGACACAGACAACTGAGTAGCACAATGAATGAATGAATGGCTTCATAATCTAACCTGCTCGTGAGAGTAAATATTATTAACAAATATATGGTTAAGCAACTTGAGCCTTTAGTAACATTCATTCGCTTTCTTACTGTACACACCAATTCTTTAAAGAGAAGATAAACGTCAAGAAACTTTATCAAAAGTAGATTATATATATTCTCTCTATATAGAATTATATGTTATATACATATATACATACATACGTCTGATCAGAAGTTCTAGGAATGAACAGGAATTAAGGACCTTGGTTTCGAAGTTGGAAGTGTTCAGTAATAACTGATAAATGAACCCTCACTATGAAAAATCATTAGAATTTCAAAACCACCATCATTGAAGATGGAAGCTTCTAGAAAGCTGAGCACATGTGGAGCATTGTAAATAGGACACTGGACGTCTCAGGATGTTCAAGTGCTTACTTGGGAGGCAGAATAAAAATGACAAAGCATTTGTGAGGATACCAGAATCCAGTCTGACACGCCAGGGAAATGCTTGCTTTTGGATTTCTTGTATAATGCCAGGAAATAATATCCTCCAGTAGAAATAATTAACAAAAAGACTGACAGAAAATTCAGGCATGGAAATAGCTGGGACTAATCAAGCAGGCAGGGGAGAGGAGTTCACACAAGCTTCTGGGGAGCCGGCAACATTCTCCATGACAGATGTAGATTTAAATTCCCTGGAACAAAATCTCATTAGTGGCTATTGAGTTGATGATCCTGGTGGAGGGGAATGTGTTTCATACTATCATCTGAAAAATATAATGACGCATCTCTAGTTTTAGCCAGTACATCTATGCATTCTATGCCCATATTTGCATTTTTTTAAAATCAGGGATTTACTCATTTGTGCAGATTAATTTTTCCATTCTCCGAGTTACCCAGTATGCAATACAATTACCACTTCCAGCACAGTAAACTCAACCATGAATGAATTTTCTCATCCATCTTCAGGATGTTTGGTCTACTGCAAGGCAGTGAATATGCATCCCTGAGTCTGTGATAGGAGAAAGTGACTGAGTCAGTTTCCTAAAGTATACTCGGGGGTTGTGCTAACAAAATGTGAGAGTAGCAATGAAGGTAGAATTTGAAGCCACCCATTGTGCTACACGGTTGTCTGTGTGATGGAATCAGAATGACAGATAACTTCATAAATATCTTTAGGGAATACATCAACAAATCCTCAGAACCGTTCTCATATACTGACAGTGAGGGAACCCAACCCTTCCCTGCCTGATGATCCTTGCAGCATGATTTCCTTACCCTTAATTTTTTCTTCTGAGAAAATTTAAATCTGAAAGATAGTATATGTTCAGACTAATGTACTGTGTACAAATATACTATATATATATGTGTGTGTGTGTATCTCTCTCTCTCTCTCTCTCTCTCTATATATATATATATATATGAGACAGAGCACAATATTATAGAGTATATAAAACATACAACATATGACATATACAACTATATATTTTTATTATATTATTTTCTCCTTTCCTACTCCTAAAACATTAGTCTTTGCTTATTTGCATTTTTTTCACTGAATTAATTCTGCCTGTTGTAAATTTTCTGAAGCAATAATTCTGCTCTGTAAAATGTTATCTTCTGTAATTTTTTAGCATGACAAATAATACTCTTAATACACAGTGTAATGGGTAGTAGTTGGAATTCATCTTTTTAGTCACCCTTAATCACAGAAGAATCATAGACATATTTGTATCATATCCCAAATTTTCCTAATTTAAAAAGTAAACCAATGATCTATAAGGTGCAGAAACATACAATGTCTGGTAGAAATTTCCAAACATTGGCTTTATTTTCCATGTGCCATGTGGATTTCCAGCCACATTAGCCTCAGGAAAGGGTAAATAGTATGCTTCCATTGGTCCCAAAATTAAAATTTACAGAATAAGTTGCTACTCATAGAGGGACACATCTTTAATCTCTGCATTTGGAAACCTGAAATAATAAGACTGTATATACTAGGCAGCTCACAAAACAAATGAAAATAAGACAGTATTTGGGTATATGTCATACAAACTAAGTTGGATTAATTCAGACATTTCAAATATCTGTGTAAATATCATGAAGATTCTAATCTGAAAATTTCCATCCTACCCTCTGCCTCCTATCAGCCCTCACCCTACCTTCAGTCCAAAGAAGACCCCTGAAAGGATTTGTAGCTGCAGCTCTCTGTCACCTCTTTGAGAATGTCACATAGGCACATGGTATATTCTTCAGCTGGTCAGGACCTGACAAACAGTTTAACAAATACGTGTATTCATGCATCTAATATATTTTCCCAACAGCATAGAAGAGCTCTGTAGATGGACGTTTCTGTCCTAACTGGTCCCATAGCTGTTTAATCGCAAATAAACACACAGAGGCTTATATTAACTATAAACTGTTTCACCAATGCCTCGGGCTTGTTATTGGTTAGCTCTCTCTTAATTATTAACCCATTTTTGTTGTTCTATATATCTCCGCATTGTCTTGGCTTCAATGTGGTGTCCAGACATCTGGCTTCCTTGGCAGCTGCAAGGTGTCTCCCTTGTGACTCATTCTCTGTGTTCCTCTTCTCAGCATTCTCCTAGTCTGGTAGCCTTGCTTACACTTCCTGTTTGGCTACATCCTGCCTGCTCATTGGCCAAAACAGCTTTATTCATCAACCAATAGGAGAAACAAATATTCACAGCATACAGAAGGACATCTCCCATCAGAGCTCTGCTTATTACAGGCACTCATTACACATTTTATTGTATGCATGTATCCCATCCAAGTTAACTTTGCATTTCTCTCATTAATAGTGATATTGAGCATACTTTATGTACCTTTGGTGGTCTCTTCTTTTCTATGTCTTTATGTGCATATACACATATACATATATGATAATATATGCATATATGTGTTTGGGGTAATGGGAGGATGCATATTAGCAAAGTGAGATTTATAAAGTATGAAAACACAAATGAATCCCATTATTTTGTGTGCTAAACAAAATATCAATAAAAATATAAAGTATGCATCCAGATCTTTTGCCTATGTGTATATGCACATTTGTATGGTATGGTTTGATTTTGTGGCTTGTAAAAATACCTTAAATTGGCTAGACTTAAGTAGCTTATGAAATCATGCACCGAAATATTTTGTTTTATCTGGAGATTTGGGGAGTTACTTAGTATTTTTCTTAGCAGTGTATTTTAAAGATGTGAAGGCCTTAACTTTGAAAAATTTGACTTGCTATTCTTTTCTGTGAGCTTAATAGAATTTCTTAATATTTACTCCTACTTAGATATTTGTTGAAACCCAGAAGTATTTTAGCTGCTTTATCTTATAATCCACATATTCAGTTCTAATCTTGGTCAATAATAATTTTCCTCTTTGTATGTTATTGCTTAGATATAATTGCATCATGTTGTAAGAGTGTATCATGCCATTCTTTTCACTATATTGTTATCAGTCATTGTCATCTAAAATCAGTAGACACCGTCTTTGTCAGTGTATTCTTTTTAGATTCACCATTGTTCCCTGTGGATAGCCTTACATCAGGGGCAGATTGAATTGCTATGACTTTATCATAAACCTTAAAATCACTTTCATATTTTCCATTTTCTTCATATAATATTTGCTTTATTTTTGTTAGTGTCTGTATGTATATACATATGTATGTATTTCTGTATTTGTGCATTATGTGGGGGGATGCTCACAAAGGTCAGAGGAGACATCAGCTTCCATGGAACTAGAGTTATAGTCATGTTGCTTGACATGGATGCTAGGAAGCAAATCTCAGCTTCTGATCCATCTTCCCATCTCCAAAGATAATCATGTCCTTTTCCTTCCTTCTTTGTTATCACATATTTATCATATATCAACTTAGAGGCAGCTACCATTTGACACATGAATAGGTAATACCTCTTGATCTGTTTAGGCCTTTTTTTTTTTTTGCCTTAACAATACTTTGTTATATTTACTGTGCTAGCTTTACGATTATTAAGTTAAAATTAATTTCTAAATTTTCTTTGATTTGGTTGTATGGGAAATGGCATTTAGTTTATTTTTCAAACTGTATGTTGCTAATACAGAGATAAAATCAAATTTGTACAGTGTTCCATCCCCGAGAAGAATCTCACAGGTCACTGTAATGGCTATGATCAAAAGAGGCTCTTATCTTGAAGTGTGGTAGATCCAACCATTGAGAGGTGATGGAATCATGGGTACACTAGCAGTATCAGCAGGTTCATCAGTTAATGAGTTCAAACCAAATAGACCATAAGTTATAAAGGTCTTGTTGGACTGTGTCTTTGAAGGTTATTGTGTACTTTGTATCTTTGTAATTTCTCAGTTTCCTGGCCACAAGTTAAGTGTTTTTATTCATTGTGCCTATCTTTTGTCATGGCATTTACTCACACCACAAGTTTATAGAAATAGAATGAGCCAGACACAGACCAAAACATCTGAAGCTGTGAACCAAAATAAATACTCCCTCTTTGGAGTTACTTCTCTCATATACTTGTTACAGCAACAGACCACTGAGTAATCCAACCACAATATGAGTTAACCTAAATTTCCACAAACAGATGGATAGATGACTAAATGTGAATAAAACATCAGTGTTCATTAAAAAGAAAGAAATCCTACTTTCAGTACTATTTTGTATTAATATATTGCCCTAAGACACTACTTGGAGTAAGTTGGACACAAAAGAACTGTAGCAAATCTTTCTCTGTTCTCCTATCCAGTTCCCAAATCACAGACCTGAGACTTATGAATGACAAAAGCTCAGCTGAGAGCTTAGGATTGTTTCTAACTAACTCTTATATATCAACTCATATCTTTTAATCTACTTTCTTTTCTCAGTTAACTTTAATCTGTATTGCCTTTAATCTGTGCTGCTTCCTCTCCATCTGGAAAACAACCCCACCCTTCTTCTTCTAAGTGTCCTCTGTGCATAGCTAACACAGCTTTTTTATTAAACCAACCAGAGGGACACATCTTCACAGTTTATAGAAGATTATTCCACAATAAAAAATTAATGCAATATGGCCTGTCTTTCCTTTTAGTGATTTTTTTAATTATCATTTTTTCTTATTTTACATATCGATCCCAGTTCTCTCTCCCTCCCATCTTCCGAAGCCCCTCCTGACCCCCCCCCATCCCATTGATTCCAAAGCAGTCAAGCTCATAGAAGCAGAAATTAGAATTATGGTTTACAGAGTCTGATAGTGGTATTGGTTAAGAGGTAGAAAGTTCTATAATATAATGAGTCCTGAGTCTGTATTAATGAGAAACCCAAGTTTATAAATTGTTTTATTCTTAAAAATTTCCTGGGGGAGGGGAATTGATTTTATGTTAAGTATTAAATATATATATATATATATATATATATATATATATATATATATATATACATTCACAAATGCAGGTGCATAAGGTAGAAGGAAACTTTTGGAGGAGATTAATAAATCTATGTATAAATTTTGTTGATGTTTTCCTATTTTTTATTGTACTTTTGTTCATTTTTCTTTGTGTTTGTGAGTGTACATGTTTGGGCATGTACACATATGTGCTGGCACATGTACTCATGGCCAGAATTTGTTGTTGAGCATATTTTCAATTGTTTTGAACCTCATCCTTTGAGGCAGGGTCTCTCGTTGAACCTAGAGTTCTCTGTATTGAAAATACTGACTGGCCAGCAAGTACCATGTGTCTTCTTCTTGCTGCCTTCCTGTTGCTGGAGTCACAGGTGTGTGGGCTGTCTACCTGGTTTTGATGTGAGTGCTGAAGATTTGAACTCAGGCTCTTCATGCTTGTATAGAACACATTCTCCTTCCTGAGGCATCCTCTGTGTACTTACTTTTTAATTCATGAGATACACATTAAATGCATGCAATGTATTGTAGTCACCTGTAACTCAAGACACCAATGTACAAAATGAGACAATACCAAACTTCCTTAGAGACAATGGCCAGTATAATTCAATGTTCTAGTCCTTGAAAATATTTTAGCATCCCAAGGGAGTTTTAAGGATTTTGGATGTGTTATCAGCTGAAAGACATGAGCCATGCTATTGTCTATAGGAAATAAGATCTCTCAATTCTGCCTTATAAATCATATATTATTGGGTCATTTAGAGCTCTGATTTCAGCTTGGATATAAAATGGAAAAGTCAATTCAGAAAATTGTAATGTGGATTACATTGCTCAGTTGGAAAAAGATGCATATGTTTTACCATCTTTACGCTTACTACAGTACAGCACACATTCTTTGAGAAAAAAAAGATTTTTGTTTTTAGGAGATATGAAAATTTGTTATATGAAAGATGTGTTACTATGATTTCTAAATGTTCAAAGTTTATTTATGTTAGCTGATTCTGTACGCAATATATAGACTGTATGAACCAAAAATGAAATTTACCCTCTTAATTCCTGCTGAAAATTTTTCTGTATTGAAGACTCAGTAGCCAGGACGTTTGACAACATAGACATACCTGTTCAACTTGGGTAGGAATAAGCATTTGGGTCAATCTGTTATCTTCACCTGGTACAGTGGTGTCTGTTCAAAAAAAGGTTATCTAGACATATTCTTGGAAATGTTCTATAAAACTTTAATTTTGTATTATTATTGCAACCCTCATGACTCATTAGGGGTGAATATTATTGTTGGCTGTAATGTGAGATTCTTGCCTGGGCAGGTCCTGCAGCCCTCGAGCCCCAAATAAGCACACAGATGCTATAATAATTATGGAACTGTTAGCTTATTGGCTAGCTCCATCTTAATTATTAACCCATAACTATTATTTTTACATGGTCTTTTCTTACTGGAGAATACCTGACTTATGTCCTCTTGTGCCTAGATCAAATCATGACTCCTCGTCTGGTAGCCCCATTTACCCTTCCTGCCCGGCCACTAGCTACACAGTGCTTTATTCATTAACCAGTAAGTGAAAGTTATACAGAATAACATCTCCCATCAATTGGAAATTTTCTAGGTAAAGAAATGAAGGATGACAAGGTTAAGTGAATTAAAAACAGGTGTGTCATGCTCACTGTTGGTGTTCAGTTTCAAGGAGCTATTTCTGTAAATTTATGTTCCAAGACTGTGTGTGAGGAGGAATATTTAAAACCTAAGTTTTAAGGACAGGGATCCTAGCCGTCCATAAATGGGCTTTGTGTCTAAATTTTCATTTAGAATATTTATGGACTATACATCATTATACAAGTTCAGAAAGTATTTACACATAAATAGGTTGTATCATTAACTGTCCAAAGTGGATGGAAAATACTTCATATGCTTGATAAGATCATTCTAAAGATAAGGAAGGTAATGCCTCTTAGAACATGTGAGCTATAGCTAATCACCTGGATATGAATGCCCTCACCACCCCCATTTTTTCATTTCTTTTTCTTAAAAGGTAAAAGGGACTTATCATCCCATCCTTTATAGGAAACAGTTAAGTGCAAAATTATTGCATATCCTTTTACAGGCTTGGCATTTTTATGAAGAGTAGAGATTTCATTGAGTTCCCTTTGCATTCATGCATGGAGTTCTCTATAGGGTGAAGGATCTTGTTAGTTCTCAGCTATGTTATTCATCCTAGAGATTAAGGTCAGCAGGACCCACAGCCAAGATAAGTCTTTCTTCCTTGCAGCACTCCAGCATTAGGTGTGAGGCAAAGGTATTCAGGATAATTGTTTTTGGATGTGTAATTTGGTATTTCTCAAGAGAAGGCTAACAAGTTTTATTTTAAATTTCAAATAATAAAAAGAACATGAATTTAAATATTAAATTCTTAATACAGGCCAGTTTACATACTAAGGGATTTTTATGTACCTCTCTGTCATGAAACAATTGTACATAGCAGGTATTATAACTCTCCTTGCTTTTTTTATGACAAGGAAGTAAAAAACCTAAAAGCATAAAAATCATTCAGGGCTCCACAGTTGATGAGATACAAGACCCCACATAAGATTACTCAGATTTTAGGTCCTATTGAATCAATCATTAGAAGATATTTTACTCATGAACAATAATAAGATTAGGTCAATGTATTAGTCAGTATTCTCTAGAGGAACAGAACTGATATAATGAATCTATCTCTGAATCTACTATCATCTATCTATCTATCTACCTATCTATCTATCTGATTCACCTATTTTCTATGTATATAGAAGAGGATTTATTAGAATGGCTTACAAAATATAGTCCAGGTGGTCTAACAATGGCTATCTTCTAACAGAAAGTCCAGAAATCCAGTAGTTGTTCATTACAGAAGACTAGATATCTCAGCTGCCCTTCAACATATGCCAGAATCCTAAAAAAGAAGGCTCTACAAGAAAAGACATACCATAATAGAGGGAACCATTATAGGTTTAAAGAGAAATCTGGCACTAGAGAAATGACCAGAGACCTACAAGGATGGCCCCAACTAACAATCTAAGCAATAGTGGAGAGGTTACCTTAAATGCTCCTCCCTGATGAGATTGATGACTACCTTACATGCCATCCTAGAGCCTTCATCCAGTAGCTGATGGAAGCAGAAGCAAAAACCCACAGACAAACACTGAGCCAAACTCCTGGAATCCAGGTGCAGAGAGGGAGGAGTGATGAGCAAGGGGTCAAGACCAGACTGGAGAAACCCATAGAAACTGCTGACCTGAATGCAGGGGAGCTCATGAACCCCAGACTGATAGCTGAGAAACCAGCATAGGACAAACCCAGATCCGCTGAATGTGAGTGTTAGTTAGGAGGACTGAGAAGTCTATGCAGCCTCTGGTAGTGGGTCAGTATTTATCCCTAGTATAGGAATGGACTTTGGGAGCTCATTCCATATACAGAGATACTTTCTCAGACTAGATACATGGAGGAGGGCCTAGACACTGTTCCAAATGATATGACAGACTTTGAAGATTCCCCATGGAAGGCCCCACCCTCCCTGGGAAGCAGAAAGAGGATGGGAAGAGGGTTGGTGGGGAGAACAGTGGAGGAGAGGAGGGCGATGGAACTGGTATTGACATGTACAACAAGCTCATTTCAAATTTAAATTAAAAATATTATCATAAAAAAATGATTAACCGACCATTTCCCTCAGTGTGAAGGGAGCTAGGAAGCTGGTGCCTGCTTTGATAATGGGACTCTGATCTTATTTTAGTTTAAAAAAAATAGGACATTCCTCTTATTAAAAATAAATATTTTAAACATGTTTTAAAAAAGAAGTAGGCTCTAATGCTAGTGAAAAAAATGAACTTTCAGCAAGAGTAAAAGTAAGACCTATCTTATTTTCATATCTGTTATATAGGTTGCTACTTGAAGGTGTGGTTCAGATTAAAGGTGGGTTTTCCCATCTCAAAATTTTCAGATAATCGGTGGTTGTTCCCATTTCAAATGACTGAATTAAGAAAAACCCCTCATATGGTACCCACTGGCTTGTGTTTTAGGTAATTCCAAATGTCAAGTTGACAAGCAAGAACATCCATTAGTGCCAATATATGTTAACTATAACATTGCAAGTATTATTTTATTAAGGGGAGTTTATTCATTATTCTAAAAAGTAATTATGGCTTTAAAGATAATTATCACTCAAGAGTGGCAAATACTATGTTAGCGTTAATTTTGATTTCCGTAGACTTTATCAGTCAAGGTTAAACAGAAACTTCCACTACTTCTTGGTTGATTGTCTTATTAATTAACATATTATTTGACTCATCAATTGATTCCTTGGTGTGTGTGTGTGTGTGTTCTCATTTCCTCATACAGTTGTGATACTTGTCTGTATAAGTCTGAAATCCACAAACAGGACATCAGGACAAGCTGACTGCATCTCTCAAGTACAGGTTTGAGCTGTTTTGCACAGATAGAATTTATTCTTCATCAGAATCCTTCAGCTCTGAAGAGGAGGAGAGGTCAGGGGTGGACTTGGAGGAATGGAGGGAGGGAAGCTATGGTAAGTAGGTATTGTGTGAGAGAAGAACAAACTTAAAAAGCAATTACTGAAAGTCAAACTCAACAAGGAGAGCTATTCATAACATAATGTGTGTGATATGAAGAAACATGACAAAAGTATGTAATACTGGTCATAACTGAGATTTCCTTTAAGTTACAACCAAACATAATTAGTCACAGAAAATAAATTGACATGATTATTAAAAGAAAAAAATTTGATCTTTCAGCAGATCGAGTTGATACACCAGATTCTTTGAGATGATATTCCTTAAAGGGTGTCACAGAGTTTTACCTTACAAAGGACTTTTACAATCATGCCTAGAGTAGTGTTTGAATAAGGGGATGGAAAACAAGCCAAACTGCTAAATAAAATTTACCTTCAGTAACTACTTGGGCACAGAAGATGGGATGAAAGCATCAACCAATCAGGCAAAGACTCCTGGGAGAATTTGTTCATCAGATAAATTCCCAAGATACAGGAAGGAATTAATCAGGACCACAAAGGAATTCAGTCTTAGATAAGTCAGGGATGGAACATGCACTTGGCATAACATACTGTAAACCCTAGAAAACCATAGACCTGTAGCTCTCTCGTTCACATCTGATTAAGCGAAAACATCAGCACAAGGCAGGACAGTATTTTCATGTGAACAATAGATGTGGGGTTATGAAGTACTATCTGGCCTCCAAAGGTTTCAATAAATAAATGACATATAGTTGGGCTTAGGAAAAAACACTTTAGAAGAGAAACGTGCATGGCATGTCAGTGAAGGCCCTGGCAATGCCTTCTCAGGGCTACGGTTCTGCATGTCTGGCTGGAATGAAGCTTGTTATTTCAAGTGTGAGCCACTATACAGACTACTTCTATCTGCTCTTCTGGGTCCTCTCAACAAACGACTATGGCTGCTACTGCAATAAGTCTGCAAAACCACTGTTATACTGCTGCTGACTGCTTGATGTTCTTGATATTCACCTGTATCTTTACCTAAATCCGAGTGAAGGGTAACATCACCATTCCCATTCCCCAATTGTCACATCTATACCTTGTAGCTGGGATTTTTGGGGGGACTCCCAACTAGCCCCCAAGAAAGACATGGAGACTTATTATTAATTATGAATGCTTGGCCTTAGCTTAGGCTTATCTGACCAGCTCTTTTAATTTAACCCGTTTCTATTCCGCTACCTTTTGCCTCTGGGCTTTTTATCTTTCTTTCATTCTGTATGTCCTACTTTCCTGCTTCCTCAGTGTCTGGCTGGCTATTGCCTGGCATCTCCCCATGCTCTTCTCTTCTCCCCGCTTCCTGTACCCCTACTCTGGACCCTAAATTTCTCTTCCCCATTACTCTTCCTGCCATGAAGTCCTGCCTATGCCTCCTTCCTCACTATTGGCCATTTAGCTTTTTATTAAGCCAATAAAAGTTCAGGTGCCTCAGGCAGGCAAAGAACAACAGCAACACATCTTTACATAATTAAACAAATTGGACTCATCTCTACATAGTTAAGCAAATATTCTGCAACATGAACAAATGCAACACATCTTTATGTAGTTAAATACATATTCTGCAGCAATACCTCTTCCAGCAAGATACAAACACCATTGAACCTAAGTTATAAAGTCAAGTTTAACTCTTTTTGAATTATGTTTTTTTGTGTCAGCACCCCTGGGTTAATGCATTGGGGTATACCAGCCAAATCATGGTTTTATGAGCTTAGTAATATTAAATATTATGTGTAGATTTTGTTGCTTCCTGTGTTTCCAATGAAATTATGATACCTTCTCTACCTTCCTATTCCAATGAGATATCTTATCTCCATCACTGTATTACCACACTGAATTGAATTCTATGACACCACTACCAACAGCAACATGTAGAAATCATGGGATCTTTGTATAATTCTGACATACTTTGGCATGTTCTCTGTTATACTCTGACTTTCAAGGTGAGCCCATTGTGCAAATTGTGTAAGTGATCAAAAAACGGACACATTTTAAGAAAAAACAAAGGATAATTCCAAAGCTCTAAGTTCTATTTTTTTACCTCTCCACATCGTCTTTGCCCCCAGAAGACATTGCTTTCCTCAAAGACAAGCGGATTACTATACCAATGATATTATATTTATACCTTTGCTTCTAGCTTTAACAAAAAAAAAATTCTGCTTCTAGCTCACAGAAGACAAACACAGTCATTTGGTACAGTTTGGATGCCTGCATTTTAACCTTTGGCCTCAAATAGATCAAATGGCATTTTGAATTCACAGGTAACAACTTTTACTGGTGAAATAGAGGGAGCGTGGTAGTATTTTTCAAGAAGATCAAAACTGGAACTTGTAAGAATTCATCGAGGATATTTTTCAAAGACTCTACGATCTTTTATCGTTATGTGTTTTTCTCAGTGTCTAGCAAAAGAGGGGCAGTTTGTCTCCAATGCTCTCATTTCCAAAAGTACGCTCTGCTTTGTGAGATAGAAGATTCAGTTTTTCACCTTTTTATACAAGTGTGTTGCACTGACATGGCATGTCAAAGAAAGAGGTGAGTATATATACTCACAGCTCTCCAGTGAAATTTAGCCTTCTCATCAAGATGCAGAGACTTAGAATTGGAAAAGTTGGTGGCCAAACTTTTTTTTAAAGACATCTTCAAGTTTGATTTGAGTTCTTATTCTCCTAAGAGAGTCATTAGTTTGCTCAGAATACACTCAGCTCTCACAGGCTCTTCCAGTTCATTTTTTAAAAGTGCAGGATAGATTGCTCGGTGAAAAATCTTTATGATTTTTAAGATTGTGTAAATAATTTGATCTGTTCTTTTCTGGATTTTGGTAACACTAACATGCAAACAGATGTGCTTGGGGATTTAGGAAACTATTGTAGAATCATTAGTAATTGGGAAATTTTAAGAATACTCTAGTCTTTGTAGAGTTCTCACAATTATCTTAAAAACTTGCTTGGCAGAAATTTATAGAATCCTAATGAGAGATTGCAAAACAACAAATATGTTATTTTTAAACTTGATATATCTCTATGAATAAAGATTGATTTAGCAGTCAAACTAGCAAGGCTATAGATTACTTGAATAATATAATAAAAGCCTGCTATAATCAGTTAGTGAACAGGAAGAGCTTAAAAATATATGGGAAATTGGAAAATATTGACTATAGAAACAGAATTGAGCAACATAATTAGTGAAGGACTAGAAATAATCAAATACTTTTCTTTACCATGATGTAATAAAACTATAATAAAATAAAAAACCTTGAAAAACATAATTGAAAGCAATAATCTGAAAAACATAACCCCCCAAAACTCCAAAAACAGCCTAATGCACATACAGACAATAATATAGACATGTAAGTTCCTGAGAAGGAACTAGAAATTTGTTACAGAACTTTCTTTTGATACTACAAATTTCAACTTAAAACATAATACTGCACACGCACACACACACACACACACACACACACACACACACACACACACACACACACACACACACACTCACCCCCCACACACACAAATGAAGCTGTAGAATAATATTCAGGGTCAGACACAATTTGTATTGTTTAAGATATTTTAATTACAAGTTTTTTCAAAGTTTATTTTTAGTTTTATATATATATATATATATGAGCATTTTTGGCTTCATGAATGTGTATGTGCACACAGAGGCCGGAAAGAGTGTGGGGTCTCCTGGAACTTCAGACACAGTTGGTTGTGAGCCACCATGCAGACTCTGCAAGAGTATCAAGTGCATTTAACTGCAGAGCCACGCCTCTAATACTTAAAAGGCTTTTATGTTCAATAAGTTATCTTATTGTCCTTAATACATAGAAGATGGGGAAAACAGTGACATGAGTACAAGAAATGGGAAATACTGAATGAGGATGGATATTTTACAAATGTAAAAGCTTCCGATTCACTTTCTCCCTCCATCCTTCCTCTCTCGTTTTTAACCTTTCTAAATGAGTTGTTGTGCATGTATGGCATCATTTTAATGGTGACATCATTTTATTGATAGAACCACATGACACTGGTTAAATCTGATAGAACCACATGACGCTGGTGAAATCCTTCTTTATGACTTTCTGCTTTATTTATTTCATAATTAAAATAACATTTAAAAGCCATCTCTTGACTCTGAGGCTCTTTTCTTCCCTGGCTCTCAGCAGGTCCTTATTAGGTTTTACTCGATCCATTAGTTGGTAGTATCTTAGTGAGATTACCAGCTTCCTGTGAATCTAGTTCTCATTTGCATCAAGATTTTTCCTAACAAATCCCTTGAAGTAGGTAGATCAACAAATCATTCCTTAATATTCCAGAGGAGGAAAAGCATCCCAGTTAATTGCCTAAGCCCTAGGTAGGAGTAGGAGCCAAATAATTGAGCTCATGCTTACTATGTTAGTGGAGATTGTCTTAAATAATTTCATGTCTTTCCCCTTGGAAAATATTCAAGATGAATTGCTGATTGGGGCAAAACCAGATTTCACTTGTTATGTCAATATATATCAACTAGTAACTTGCAGCAACGATCTACATCATAGGCAGATCACTACTTATGTGTAAGATTCTGTCTCAGTTTCTTCTGTCACTGTGATAAAAAAAGGTACTTAATGAGCTAAAGCTTTACTTTGGCTTATATTTCCAGAGAGATCAGTCCATCACCACAGGGAAGTATGGCATCAGACATAAGAGGCATGGTGGCCGCAGCAAGCATCTGGCTGCTCACGGTGCATCCTTGTCACCAAGCAGAGACTTTACAGGATAGAACATTCGCTTATAAAACTTCCAGGTTGTCCCTCAATGACCACTTTGTCCCACGAGAGTCTATGTCCTAATGTTACTACAACTTTCCCATTGAATCATCAACTAAGGACCAAATTTAAAAGGAAACTTAACAGAAATCCAAACTAAAACAACAGCAGCAATAAAGACAGAGGCATTCATATAAGGACCATTTTACATTTGGATCACAATAGGTATATTTGTGTTCCATTTGTTCTCTTACCAGTGTTTTCTACATTAGTACTATCATTTTGAAACATCTTCTAAAGGCCTGTGTGTTGACCAGGCTATAGTCCTGTGGAACCTTTGGGAAGTGGGACTTAGTGAAGGAAGGTCATGGGAAGTATGCCTTCGAAGGGGACTCAGGGACTTTGAACACCTACCTTACACCGTTTGCTTCCTGGCTGCCCTGACATGCACAGTCTCCTACACTATGTTTGCTCCCCCTGTAAAGCTTTCTACCTCCCAGTCCCAAGCAACCTAACCAGGTGAATGTGGATGGAAATTCTTGAAACTAAACAAGAAGCTTTCCTCCAGCAAGTTATCACAGGCATTTTGTTGGAACTCATTTTGACTGTGGTATTTCTGGCCCCCATATAGAAAGCTGTGATACCACGAAGATATGAAATACAGGGCATTAAGGTATTGGGGGTAGTGAAATAGTTTAGTAATTCTCTTTCGATTTTCTCAAATTCAAGAATGCCCTGTTTTCAACATGCCCACAAAGCTGCGAAGCTGTAGGTGACTCTGTTTCTTAGTAGTTTGAAGTCTGTTTCTGTGCTCTATTGGCCACTTGAAGCACAGAAAACAGAGCCATTTCCTGTGCATTTCTCCATTGCTTGAAACCTATCTGTTCCCCTTAACACTCCAATAGCATCCACCCAACATATTATAATTAGTGTTTCTTCTAAGGGTTATTGTGGGAAAGCCTTAAAAGTCTTGCCTTAGCTAGTCACACAGTGATCTAAATCTCTGTCGGGAGGATTCCCGGAGGACCTGGGGGCACATCCAGCAAAGAAGGTGATGATGCTGGTGCTGAAGACCCCCAAAGGAACAGTGCCTCTTGAAACATCTGGCTCCAGTGAGCAGGCCTTTCCATTTTGTATCCTCAGCCTAGAATCAGGTTTGAACTCTCTCACTCTGTTGTTCTTTTATCTGGCAAGTCCCTCACTATCCATCTCCATAAATGCTGGTGAACTCAGCTGGATGTAACGATGTCTTGGAGCACAATGAAGAGAAATGGGAGGTGCTACAGAGTGACAAAGAAGGAGAATGCTATCTTCCTCCACACAGCAGACCCATCCGGAAGCAAGAAATATGACCGTTTCTTTTGCAGTCTCACAATGGAAACCAAACTAACAAACCACAGGCCAGAAGTTGCGGGGGGGGGGGGTGTTCATTATATTGGAGTACCCTCTCTTTTGAAAGAGCTCAAAATTTTAAATAGGCTTTTCCTTGATCCCAAATCCCCCATTCTGGAAGCCTTCTTGAACCATGAGGGAACAGATTATATTTTTTCCGTGCCCATTAAGTTATTCCAATCTGCCTGAAACTGAAGACTTACAGACGCTGAATTTTTCTCGAAGGAAACATTTTGCTTCCTCCAGCTCACGAATATCTGTCTTTCTTTAGTTTTGGCTCTGGAACTCATTTTCAATGGCTTACTTAATTTTCTTTTGCCAGAGTATTGTTGATGTTCTCTAACAATGCCATATGCTAGTAGCCTTCGAAGTCTAGCTCAGAGAAAAGACCAAAATATTTGGAGTCAAAAGATCAAGGTTTAAGGCACAACTGTGCCACACAGTACTTGATTGTAAGATCTTAGGCACTTTGCATCACTGTAGCAGATACTAAGACAGTGAACTACGGAGAGGAGGATTTGTTTTGCTCATGGTTTTGGATGCTTCTATTTATAATTCATTTTTCCCTGTGATATGGGGCACTTTATCCACCTAAGCCTTTGTTTATCTGTCTGTAAAATGGGTGGCAGCAAAGCAAAGTGGTTTCCATGTTAGAGATTTTAAAGATTTTAGGTATGTGGCATATTTACAAGGTAAGGACTTTTTTTTTTTTTTTTTTTTTTGCCATCTCAAATCATAGGCTGGATCTCCTCTTTAGGGCATCTTTTCCATAATTCCCTAGAAAAGGCCACAAGGAAGAAGTCAGGACTATGATGTGAATGGTCTTATGGCGGATATGAAGATGCAGATCCTCTGTTGCTGAACATCAGCCAGAACATATCCCAGAGCCTGTGACTTATGATCTAGCAGGGACAATTTATCAGCAGCCTCAGGAAACCACAAAGAGACTTTGGATCATCAGGAGACACTCCAAGACAGAGCTGTAGTGTGCTTGCTTCCCTCACATCTATCTGCTTTGTGAGATACCTAAGGTGCCACAATTGATCTTTGTTATTTAAAAAAAAAATGAGGCTTCATCATGTAAGCCAGGTTGGAGTTTAGTAGAGACTTGAAAGACTGAAAATATAAGAGCAGGACATAGATGGTCTTTTAGGACCAACCACCTTTGCCTAGGAACACCTCTTTTACCTATTTTTCTACATAGAAGCACCACAACATGGTGGGGCAGAGGACAGAGCAAAGCTGATCTCCTCGCCTCAATGGTGAGGAGACAATAACAAAGGAGGATGGAAGCAGCTTTCCCCCTTCCTCCAAGGACAGACTCCCAGTGGCCTAAAGGCTCTTCTCCTCCTAACATTTCTACCATGTCTTGTAGCATGTATGTTTCCGCCAGCCTGCCAGCCCGCCAGTCTGGGCCCACAGCCGCGCCAGCCCCAAATAACACTCAGAGACTCTGTATTTGATACAATCCTGTTGGCCAATTACCATTATTGTTTATGGGCTAGCGCTGTCTTAATTATTAACCCATTTCTACTTATCTAAGTATTTCCACGTGGTCGTCTTATCGGGGAGCCGCGGCGGGCGTCCTCCTTCCTCCCTGGGCTACATCTCGACTCCTCCCTACTACTTCCTCTTTCCTCCTCCTGGTCTCCTAGCCCCACCTATCTTGTTTCCTATTGGCCACAGGGCTTTATTAACCAGTATGAGAAACATATATACAGAATAACATCTCCCATCAATGTCTTTAAATATCAGTGGCTGGGAACCAAACTTCTGACAGATGGGACTTCAGAAAGCGTTCCGGGTCCAGATTTGTCACCTAAGCAAATCTTGAGCATTCACATTCAAAAGCTATGGGTTTGATGTCAGAATTTGCTATTTATTATTTGATCATGAGTGAATTAATTTATTTCTCAGGCCCTTGTGTGTGTGTGTGTGTGTGTGTGTGTGTGTGTGTGTATGTGTGTGTGTTTTATTTTAAAAGTGTAAACTGAAGTGATGCTAATTACATTATATGACATTGGCCAGCTACACTGGAGTGTGCTGTCTCCTATTCACAAGAAACTTTGCCCCTATCAAATCCCTTTTCTCTGTCCTTGAAGAAGATATTCTCCTTGGTCATCAACTTCACTTTCAAAATGATGTTTTATTTAATCTTTGAAATTTTCATATATATATATATAGTATCCAACCCTACTTCCTCATATCCAACTTCTCTTTTCCTGTAGACACGTTTCCTTCCCTACTGGATGTTCTCCTTTTAAAATGTTTTAAAAGAATTAAAACCCAATGAGTTCAGTTAGAGCTACCCATGTGCACATAGATGTTTGACCTTCCATTGGGGCATGAACAGCCAACCTCCCAGTGCCCACAGATTCTAAGAAGAGGACACTCTTCTCTCTGAAGTCGCTGATAACAACTCCCTGTCTTGGGGTGGGACCTGGAAATCTGTCCCCAATCCATGCTGGTAATTTTAACTTGGTTTATCTTGTGCCTGACTCTTTCAGGTAATCACAGCTACTGTGTGAAAAATGAGTCATGTCCGGCACACAGCATCTCACAGCTTTTTCTTCATATCCCCCTTTACATTCATCTTCCATGTAGACTCAGTTGTCTCAGATAATCCCTTTGAAATATTTACTTGACTTATTGTGAAGGAAACATATGTCTTCTCAATGGGTCAAACAGAAATTATTTACTTATTTTATTTAGAATTTTGAGACAACATCTTGCTTTGTATCCCAAGATGGTCCTGAACTTGTGACCCTCCTAGCTGAGTTTCCAGTAGTGCGGAAATTATAGCCATATGCCAAGATAAGTGTAAAATAATTAGCTTGAACATTTAATTTTATGCTGCTGACTAGCATTTAAAAACTCTAACTCTTTTTGGGATATGGAGGATGACTTTGGAATGCCATATAGTTCTCACACTATTTCCATTAGTATATTGGTTGCAAAGGTATGATGGGACTCAATCTTTTGTATATATTTTTTTCTGAGATAATTTTAGAATTAAGCTATGACACAGGTATTTCTTCCTATCTTTAGGAAGTTATGAGTTAAAAGAGCTAAATTTAAAAACCAAGTAGAAGATATAAGTTGGTGGGGCTGAGAGACACCTCAGCCCTGCATCTTCTTCCTGAGAACCCAGGTGCTATCACTCTTCCTGAGAACCCTAGGTCAGTTCCAGCACCTGCTTCCAGAACAGCTGTATACAACTCCAAATCTGATGTCACACCAGCATACACATAATTATACATCACAAGCTAAAATTTAAAACTATTAAAATGTTACTTTTTTCTCATCATTTTAAATAAACTGTACATTTTCTAAAAAGTCAATGTTGTGGTATTGCTTCATGCTAGCTTTTGAAACATAAGCAAGCTAGTTGTATTTTTTTAGAAAGAAAGGTAGTTGGCTTTTCTTTCTTTCTTTTTCTCTTTTGCCTTACCCTGAAGTAAGGGTTGGAGTTTGGAGATGAAAAGAACAAAGTTCCCCAGATGATTTTGCCAAAATGGCTATCATCTCACAAAGTGACCCTGGGCATTTTGATCCTAGGAAATATGGAAGATGTGTAGGCATTACTCTCCTGTGGTGTGTTTTCTGTTGTTTGCGGAGATTTTCCTGTGCAGCCTTTAGAAAATGGCAGTTTTCATTTGTTTGTTTTGTTTGTTCTGGATGATGCTTATTTTCATAAGCCTACTTCATCAAACTCTCCCAACTGGCTTACTCATGGCCTTCTTGCAATTCTCCTGAAACCAAATTTAGATAGTAGAATAGTGGTTCTCCTTGCTTTGTAGACCAAGTTTAAGAGATACCCAATCAACAATCACTTTTAATTATGACAAAGTCTTGGGTGTAGGACTCTTACTACACATTATTTCTCCCTCATTAAACAGACCATTGAATTATCATAACACCCTTCCAGGCTATAGAGATATTTTTTTATGATTAAAGAGTTAAAAGGTAGAAAAAGTTTGAAATCCAAGAAAATCCAAAGTTAAGCAAAACCAAAGTTTATTCAAAGAATATAATTTTGTGAGCGCTACAAAGCTAAAACTCCAAGCCAAGTCCAAAGTTTATTCACAAGGACATTTTCTTTAGTGTTTAAAAGAAAAAACCCGAGGGCAGGCAAGCTTTAAATCTCAGCTACTGGCAAGAGAATGATAATTAGGGAGAGAAAGAAGCAAGTCCTGTCATTTGAATGAAGGTATCATGGAGGCAAGTCACATGATGGACAAGTACCCAGGGAGCTTTGAGAAAAAGTATGAGAGCCCAAAGAGCCGGGGAAAGCACAGTCAGGTTCTTGCCAGCATCAGGAAGAACAAAAACATAAGAATAAAGAAATAGTTGTGTGTTTTGACTCAAGACTCAGAAAGGTAGACAGAGCAAGGCAAACCTCATGGCAGCTTACAAGAACTGCAGTAGAGTGTAGAGATTCTGGTAAGAAAAATTACTTTATCTCATTACAGGGATCATTATCTGCCCATCTTCCAGCATGGCTTAAGTGGAGCCTGATATTTTAGAGGTTATCATGCCTTCCTGTGGGATGACCTCTTGCTCAAGTCAGTGATTGATTGTCCCAGCTGCATCAAGTCTTTTATATTTTAGGTACCTCAGAATGTTAGGTCTCTCCCTGGGATAAAGAAAGATTCCTCCCCTTGACCAGAATGAGCTAGTTTGGCCTTAATGAGTCTTACTGCCATTGTGTGCCTCTTTTGCCTTATATTTTCTACAAGTGAAGTAGTGTTACCAAAGTCAAGGTTACATTTATTCATTGTGTGGGCACTCTGGTGAAAACCCTTTGTTTGAGATTTGAGAAGTTGATTCAAACAAATTGAGTCTTCCCATATATTCCCTTCTGGTCCCACAGCCACATCAGCCCCCAAATAACACAGAAACTTTGTATTAGATATAAAGCTGTTGGCCTCTTACTAGTGTTTCTTAGTGGCTAACTCTGTCTTAAATATTAACCCATTTCTCTTAATCTAAGTGTTTCCACGTGGTCTTATCTTACCGGAAAGAGAGTCCGGACCTCTTCTCTCCAAGTCCCTACATCTTGACTGTCTATTTCATCTTCCAGAATCCTCCTTGTCTTCTAGTCCCTCCTATCTTGCCTTCCTATTTGCCAACAGTGAGTTACGCAGTAAACATAAAGAAAACCATATTTACAGAATGACATCTCCCATCAAAAGACAGAGAGGGAATGTGTCTTTATTTTGTGTGCTTATATGTATAAAATCACTCAACTCTCATGACAGTCTTACAAGACAGATATTACTTTGTTTTACTATTTTAAAAAGGTTTTAAAAATCATATATTTAGGCCCAGAATAGGAACACTTCATCAGACACCTCTGGTGGGAGCACATAAAAGCATTTCCAAAAAGCAGTAGAGGGAAGCTGGGCTGGGCTGGGAGAAAATTATGCCGATGGCCTCTGGGATTCCCATGTTCTTTGGGACAGTTACCTGACATCTGTTTATATACTTTAATGAAAGGAGTAAATATTACCTCCAGGGCCAAGAATTTCTCTGTGTTACATATCAGACAGGAAATGCTCTTTTGTTGGCTGAAAGACATAAAACCTAGAATTCTTTACTTTCTTAAGCTCTTTGAAATGGCAAATCAAACTCTAAGAGCAGGGTGACTGAGAGGCTGGAGAGCCCTCCAGCTGAATTTTCTGGCAGAGAAGCTGCTGGAAATTAAAAGACCATCAGTGTTGCATTTCCAAGCGCTTGAACTCCAAACAGTTTTGTTTGCAAGAACTTGGTTTTATTGTTTTCTTCTTTTCCTCTACATAAAGGCTGGGGGGTTAAGTAATTGAGCTACCTTGATTTAAGAAAAGAGGGTGAAAACAGAGTTGGCCGTATCCTGTATCAGAGTTTGTGTCTATGCAGATGGCAAATGAAACACAGTGTTCACAAAACCTTTCCCACAAGTATGTTAATATCATTTTCTACCATATGCATGGTTCAGAAGACATAGCAAGAAGGTGCATGGTAAACAGGCATCAGTAAGCAGGCAGGCAGTGACCAGTGGGGTGGGGTCAAATGTCAATTTGCCCTTCCTTTATCTTAGAAACTTCCTCATAAGTAAATACTTGTTTCTATGTCTTTGCACAGTCAAGAAATACAACTATAAGAAAATGGTTTCTTTTCACTTGGAGAAATCCCTTCACTAGAACTGGAAAACCAGGGTTTCTGTTGTTTCTGTTTCTGTTGTTTTGTGAGTTGATTTTCTCTCTCTAGTTATTAAATGATTGCAACATGCCAGAGATGTTCTAAGTGTGAGTATATAATCATAAAATGTGACAGTAACAGATTTAATTCCCAGATATTGTTACTGCTCTCTTAAAAATCTGGAGGAATGGAGCCACAGAGATATTAGCATTTGCTCTGTCCCAGATCTAGTAAACAGTAGAGCCAACTTTCAAACTAGACCAACTCTGAGAGATTTAACATAGTTCTTTTCACTCAGCAGTACTACATAATAGATACGATTTTGTCCACTTTGAATATGATTTGGATTTAACTGCAGCATAAATGGCATAATTTAGAAAAAGAGTTAACTTCAAAGCATTATGACAGATCATTATTTTCTATGTGCACAGAAAATTTTTATACTGGTACTGAGATAGATGACTTATGAAATATTATTTTATGGTGTTTTGTGTTATTTATGAAATTGAAAGATAATCCTTTACAATTTTTATTTATTATGTGGTATAACCGTACATCATAAATGTTATTTAAAATGTAAAATGGTTTTCTGAGCTATAATTCTAAATATCAATTACTCACATAACCCATAAACTATGAAATAGAAGTAGCAATTTTCCTAATTCATGAGTGATAGAGATTTAGAGGGAGAAGGTAGAGTTATAATTAGAATAACACTTGTAATTCTCATATTTAAATTTTTAATTTTTCTAAAATATTTTATGTTCAATAGTTTCTAAATCAGCGTGAAGGATTGGAGCTCAGAATGTAGAGGTTTTATTTTAAGTAATTAATTAATTTATTTACTATTTCCCAATTTGTAAGGACTCATTGCAGCCAGACAGAAACTCTCCTCTCCTCCTCTTTCTGATACCAGTTTTAGTTGCATGAGAGTTATCAGGATCAGGGAAAGAACCATGCTTCACACCCTCCAAACAGCCAGACCATGTAAATGTAGTGCCCTTCAGCTACACATATAAACCCTACTGTTCCCACTCTCTTCTGCTTCTTCAGAAGAAGGAACTTATGATGGCAAAGAAAGATAAAACAGTCAAGACATCTTTGTTCATATTTTGGAAGCCCACAGTGTGTGGATATGAAAGCATGGGAAAGGAGAATGTGACTAGAACTTTCTTAATGAGTATTTCTTCATTTCCCACCAGCTTTCTACTGGAATGGAGTCCTACCACCCACAGGAAAATCTCAGATGACAAAAGCTGCTTTAGCACCTGAGGTAAGAATAAGGATTACCAGCCAGATAAAGAGAAAGTGGTTCTAGTAAGTAAAATTCTAAATACTATGTAAATTTTGTATGGCTCCTGTTGTTTGTAGAAAAGCTTATTGCTGGGATTATAATATGCTGGCTAGTCTCTCAACATGGCTTTTTCATAATGAGTCACTAGTTTTCTGAGTGGGGGCGGCATTTCTGGAGTCAAGGCAGAGACTTCTTTTTGTTTGTGTACAGTCAGGCGAATTCTGTTTATGGACTCCCTTACATTCTTTCATGCTTCCCCCACAACACACAACTTCGCTTGAATGGAACAGGGCTGCACATGGAAATATACATGTTACCAAAGGCACTTGAGTATGGGTTCTATAGCTCTGGTGTTAGGGTAAAACTTTGCTTCAATTAATAATGACCTGTAAACAGAGACAACAAAAATAGCTGTGTCTGGATTTTCTGTCTTCATGCTAAGAATGGTAAGAGTACAGAATTTACACATATGTGATGAAGGTAATGAGTTATTCACTGCAAAGAACATTTAGAGGGCTGGTAAGAACGGTTAAGTATTATTCATATTGTTACTTTGCATCTGCACTCTCACTGATACAAATACTCAGGATATGAATGACATGTATGAACTAAGGATCTGATAGCCTTACTGATCCATTATCATTATTGCTTAAGGGAAGCAGAAAAGAATGTCATATTTTCCTCACTTAAAGGCCTCAGATCTCCACATACATCCTTCTGAATTTCAGATAATGAACTGTGTGACCCGAGTCTGTGGTTCTTGGGTGTCACAATTACTTAAAATTGTGGATTGTTGAAAATGACAAACAAATCTGCCAAGACTTTAGACTATGTCTCTTAGGATTCAAATTTTACAAGAGACCATATTTCATCAATTACATATGAACAAATTAATGCACACAAAAATCCTTTCAAAACTTAGAATATGCCTTCATTCTGAATACAAATTCTCAGTGGGATTTTTTTTTTTTAACAGAAAGCACTAGTTAGCAACTTTATACTGACTCCGTGCCTCTCAGTTTATTTTATCAACTTCTATTTCTGGCTCCCCTAACTTCTAGATTTTTGTAGACCTTTTTTTCTGATTTTTCTAAAATAGTGTTCCTACCGTCTATAATTTATGAGTGTTTTCTACATTACACCTCCCATTACTGTTCCTTGTTCAGTTCCACCCATTTTTCAGACCTTGTTTTGTATATCATACTCTCAGAAATGCCTTCCTTGAGTGCATACACTAGATTGGATCCCCACTGATGTGTGCCCCATTAGTAACATAAAATTAAAAATTCTCTGGTATTATTGCCTTTGTTATTAAATATCTTATGTTAAAGATAATAAACTATGCATTTTTGTGTTAACATTGTTATGTTGTAACTCAGCATAGTGCCTAGTGCAGAAAGGCATTTAATAAGGAATAGCTGGATGAACAAGTAAATAATACCACAATTATGATTTGCTAATGGTGCAAATCACATTACTGTTGCCAATGAAGCTACAATAATAGCTAGCACTAATTTCTAGATAAGTGCCACCAAGAAATAGGAACAGCAGATAGGAAGAAATCAAGTATAATAAATGCAACACATTTGAGAAAATGCATTTCAGGAGAAGCATAGCAATGTGATCATGACTTCTTGTCTTTGCGCTGTTAGTTCCTGGAATTTTTGAGAATTGTAGTTATAGTTTTTCTGTCTCAGTTACATATTTACTGCTGTGAGAAAACACTATGCCCAAGGCAACTTAGGAAAGACAGTTTTCAGTTGGATGCTTATGGTTCCAGAGTATTAGGATCCATAGCTATCAAGGAAGGGAACATGACACAGGCAGGCAGATTGACTGGCATGATGCTGAAGCAGTAGCTGGCAGCCTACATCTTATCTGCAAGCATGAAGTACAGAAAGAGGACACCTCATCCAATAAGACCACACCTCCAAATCCTTCTCAGTTTCACAAACACGAATCAACTAGTCAAATATAGCCCATGGGGCCATGCTTATTCAAAGCACTACAACCTGGATCTAGACTAATATGAACAGAGTCACAACACAGGTTTAATCCTGTCAAAACCACATTCAATTCCCCATGTTGGGAAATGGCTAGATGTCAGAGGTCACCAAAGAGAACATTTCTTGACATTTTAAATTTAATGTTATAATAATCCCCATCATAGATTGGAACAAAATTGTTTTGAACTTATTTTATTGGTATCACATACTTTCTGATACTTTTTCCTTCATTTGGGGACTTTTACTTATAGATTAGGCAGCATGTATACAAAATGTCCCGAATAAAATTAGTAAATACATCAAAAGAAATGGATTTGAGAGTTTAGATGGATAACCAATTGCTAATTGTACAAGTTGATTTTGTGTGTCAACTTGACACAAGGCTAGAGTCATCCGGGAAGAAGGAGCCTCAGTTGAGGAAATGCCCCCATGAGATCGAGCTGTAAGGAATCTTCTCAAGTAGTGATCAATGGGGGAGGACCCAGCCCATGGTGGGGAGTGTTATCTTTGGGTTAGTAATACTGGTAGTGAGGAGAGCTATTAAGGTTAAATCACTAGAGCAGCCTTAGTTTCTTTCTGGTAAGACTATATTGAGGTGACTGAATGTCATAGAAGACCACCAACTAGAAGACAAGGGAAGAGACTCAAGGAGTGTAAAAGCAGTCTTGCTGACTCAGGCTGGGTCTGGAGTTAGTGATGAGATTATGGAAATAAGATTTGATGTGGGTTATATAATCAAGCTGTAGCAGATAATATTTGCTAATATGGACTATATAAAGAAAATAGAGTTAAGGAGGATCCAGTTCTCTAGCTGAACAATTGCATAGTTGATATTATTTACATATATATTTTAAATAGTGAGGAATAGTGGAATAGTTATCCATGAGTAGAGGGGTCAAAAAGTTATCATAAGCAAGTTCACACAAAATAATCCTTGATGAATACGAAAACAATTTAGGAATTGGAATACAATTCATCAAAGTGTAATTATCAGGAAATCTATATTTGTGTTACTTACTACCTCGCTGCCATGCAGCACATAATTTGGAATCATTGTCCAGCTATATGCATTGTGTAATCTTCTTCACCATTAACGACTTCTATTTCTCATGTATAACATTTCTCTAAAATAGGATTGCTTCCAGGATTTCTTCTTTATCATTAAATCTGATTATTATGTGTATCTTCTTTGTGACTTTTCCACTAAGGCCTCTTTGGAAAATTTGAATCTGAAATCTATATTTTTCCATCAAATTTTTGGAGTTTTCAGCCACTGTTTTTCTAATGTATGATTTTGGCCTATTGAATTTCTCCTGCTTCCCCAATAGGACTATTCATACATATGTATATTTTACAGATTTTGATATTGTCCCTGGCTCCCTGAGGCATGGTTCATTTCATTTTCAGCCTTGTTTGTCATCCTTCTTAAGACTGAGAAAGTTCTGTTTGATAATTCTCATTCACAGAGTCTATTTTATTACATAATGTCCTCTTTTCTAATGAGCCAATTCCAGAAAATTACATATAATTTCATTACATGTTTTTAGATGAAGAGTTTCTATTTAGTTTTTTATTGGTGTCTATTTCTTTATTAGTAGCTGCTGTCTTTTCATTCACTATGAGCATAATTTACTCTCTTGAACACACTTATATTTACTTTCATGAAGTATCTTAATGTTTTAATTTTCACTTGTGAGTTATCTTGTGTTTGGATTCTACAAAATAATGAAATTCATACCGCCACAGAGAAAATGGAAAATAGACAATATTGATTTTGTAATTGAGACTTTGACACTCCACACCCACCCACCTTCTATGGAAATTATGATAGCCAATATTATGAATGATGATTCTACATTAGCTCTTGAATTAAACTATTTCACTGAGTCATTGAAATTTCATTAAGTCAACTCTTCAAGTAAATAAAATCCCCACAGTATAAATGAAAAGATTAAATCTTAAAGATAAAATTGTATATCAAATCTCAAAAATATGGTAAACAGTAGAACTCAGATTTAGAAACCAAGATAGTTAGCCACTAAACCAGACAGGCACTTTTAGGGGCAAGCTCCTATGTTAATGTCAAAATGTTCTTTCCTTTATTTTCAGCTAATGCATCATTGTATAATCTGAGCATGCCCCCAAACATTCATGGCTACCATTCCAATCTCTTAAACATCTGTACCAAGACCCCTAACAGAGCTTTCTCAGGGCATGCTTCTCTCTCTCTTTTATTTTTGATATAATTAAATTATAACATTTCTACTTCATAACTCTCAACTGAGCATGCTCAAGATGTATTATTTAACTAAGTATACTTAGAAGTCCATCTCATGTATGAGTATATGTAGGACCACTGCATACAATCCTCATACTTTGTTGGGCATTATTTGGAAAGTAACTTCATGTTACTCCACCCTTCAAGAAATAAATCTTTTTTGACACTAGTTAAGTCTTGACTATTTGTTTTGATTTTAGAATCACAGGATACATATCCATTGCATGTGTTGCAAGTTTCCAACTCCAAGTAATTATGAGCCATATCCTGTAAATCTAGACAAAAATATCTGACTCTATTCACAAAATCTATGCTACATCCATCCATCTATGTAAGTATATGATGACATATATATATATATATATATATGTTAAGACAATATTTGTGTGTATGGTATCAATCCTACTACAAAATTAAATGTTATAACATAGAATCTGGCTTAATTCATGAGTACATTTATTCAGTTCTCAGCCCATAGCAATTTTATTTTTCTATTTTAATCAACATACCTCTCTCTAGATTGTTTAAGAGCACATTATATTAATACCACATCAAAATAAGTATTTAGTTCAGCCACTCTAATATTTTGTCAAATTATTAAAAAATCCAAAAGTATTTTGTTTTTATTTTTTTAAACAATATTTTACCCTTGGGGGCAGTTATATTACATAATCAAGTATTGGCATTAGTGAAAATCCCAGTATCTGAAACTGATGATCTGCTTAAGAATGGTAAGGGGAAAAGCACAAGCTCTCCAGAGCAAATTGAAAGCATGGGGGGATGGGAGAAGGAGTTAGGAGAATGAAAGAGGAGAGAGCATGAGGGAGCAGGAAGATTGAGTCAGGGAAGGAATAGAGGAGAGCAAGAAAAGAGACACCATAATAGATGGAGTCATTATAAGTTTCAAGAGGAATCTGGCACTAGGGAAATGTCCAGAGATCTACAAGGATGACCCCAACAAACAATCTGAACAATAGTGGAGAGGCTACCTTAAATGCCCTTCCTGATAATGAAATCGATGACTACGTTATATGCCATCCTAGAGCCGTCATCTAGTAGATGATGCAAGCAGAAGCAGATACCACACCTAAACACTGAGCCAGACTCCTGGAATCCATTTGCAGAGAGAAAGGAGTGATAAGCAAAGGGATCAACACCAGGCTGGAGAAACCCACAGAGATAGCTGACCTGAACAAGGAGAAGCTCATGGACCCCAGCCTGATAGCTGAAAAACAGCATAGGACCAACCCAGATCCCCTGAATGTGGTGTCACTTAGGAGGACTGGGCAGTCTATGAGGCCTCTGGTAGTGGATCAGTATTTATCCACTTTGGGAGCTCATTCCACATAGAGGGCTATCCCATTCCTGACACAAGATATTGATGTTTAATAAGGATCTAGAGGAACAAGTAGGCCAAATAGATGTTTATTCAGGGAGAAATAACTCACAACATAGACAGATGAACACCAGCAGGTTCCACAGGATCCTCTCCTCTTGGCGTCCCACCAGCAAGAGAGCTCTCAGACCCCCTCCTCAGCCTTTTTCCCCCAGGTCACATCTGGCCTTGTCTCCATCCCCCAATGGGCATGGTCTAGGCCACAGATGTGGACAAGGTAAATATCTCACTACAGAGGGATACTCTCTCAGCCTAGACACATGGGGGAGGGTCTAGGCCCTGCTCCAAATGATAAGACAGACTTTGATGATCCCCATGGAAGACCTCATCCTCCCTGGGGAGCAGAAAGGGGATGGGATAGAGGTTGGTGGGGGGAACAGGGGAGGACTGGAGAGTGAGGAACTGGGATTAACATGTCAAACAATCTTGTTTCAAATTTAAATAAAAAATAATTTTAAAAAAAGAATAGTATATGAAAATGTCAACATGCCTTTATTTGTAAATGGAGTTCTTAATTTGTCTAAATAATAAAAAGCCAGAGTGAGATATAGAGGGAAATGCTGAGAGATCAGAGAGAAAGAGCAAGACATGGCATACCTTACTTCCTTAGCATCTCAGCAGACACAAGAGTGATTTCCTGTTTTTCCCTGCTTATATCCCATTTCTGCCTAGCTACCTTACTTCCTGTCTGTCTGTACAGACCTCCAAGACCTCCAGACCTCTATGGTTAGCTAGTGGCAAGTTTCATTCTCTAACCCTCAGGTGAGCTTTTTTGTACAAGCAAGATATCACCACATTTATTCTACTTTTCTTTCTTTATTTTTCATACATTTACCTTTTTCTATTCTGCAATCAATAACATGTTTTTTTGTTTGTTTTTTTGTTTGTTTTTTTTGTCATCTGTATACCCCTATTATAGTATGACAGGTATTACATTACATTGTTCAAAATCAGTACTATGATACTGTTTTTCATTAAGATGTGATGTGTCTAAATATTTTCAAAGCAGTAATGATAGAATGAGGGATGACAAAGATAGTGGCTAGAGATTTGATAATTGGTGTAACTAAAGAACATGATTTTTCTCAGTTTTGACATATGTTATTCTCTATCTTTCATATATCTCATTAGAATTTCTTTGAAATACAGAGAAAAGCTGAAAACAAATCAGAAAAGCTGATTTTATTGTCATTAAGTTGTCAGACACAGTAAGATTTATGGTGAGGGGGGCATCATCGCACACAAAGCCACCATGCATTTGAAAGTTTTAATTGCAATACTTTCTTTGAAAGTTAGTTTTTGTTTGTTTTTGTTCTTAACCAGGATGTTTTATATAAATAATTTAGAAATTTCTGGCTCTAAAATATCTATCTACAATTAGAGTTAAAAATATAATAAGGCTGGTAAATGTTTAACCTGTAAACTGATAGAATTGAATTTTCCTTTAAAAAAATTAAAGCTTTCAATGTCCTTCCTTTAATCTCTTCTAGAAATATCTACCTATTTTCAGTGGTAATTTCACAGCCAGCTTGCAAAAAGAAGTCTGTAAATTACTGTGTCTTTTACAAATCAATGCTTGTTCCACTATCTGCATTCAATTTCTGAAAGATAAAACCTTGTATTTCTTTCATCTGCTATCATTTCTTTCTAGTCTAAAAAAATACCTGAAAGTGTGAACTGAGGTTGTCTATTATCTATATTCTTGATATGTTGTAGCATTGCTTTGTCTGTAGCAGCAGTATTGTGAGAGACCTAGGAGTTGGGTGCCAGACACATGTCAGTGTTTGGATTAGGAAGATTAATTTCCTCATTTTGAGAGAATAAAAATTTACCCATCTAGGAACTTCTCTTGCTGTGTGGATGGAAGTGTCCTGCTAGCAGTTGGGGGATTCCTCCTTTTGAGTCCATGGTATGTGCTGCTCTTTTTACTGATGATGCAAAGGAAAACTCAGATGTTTTGATTTAAAAGAGGATGAGGAGCTCATGTAGTCTAAACCACTTTCCAGGAGCAGCCCTTTTTCTGCTTTGCTTCGTGTATTTTGATGGGATTAAGGACATTGGCAAACACCTAATGTTTTCGTTGAGAAACAAACTATAGCAAATACTAAAATTGTAACTTGAGCTTGTGTAGAGGGTTCACATCAATCACTTAACAAAAGACAAAAATGCCTCGTTGTAGCATCTGCCAGAAGCCCTTGTTGTGTAGGGTAGGCAGAGAAAGCAAAAATGCAACCACGTACACTAAGGATCTTTCTTATAAAGAACACTTGTCTTAATATGAGGTATGTACTGATACTTCTGATAGTTCTAAGATGAAGAATGCAAATCCTTTAGCATCAGAAAAACATAGTCTATAAAAAAACAATGTCTTTTGAGACAATAATTGAGAAGTACTTAGTTATAAGGTATAGGGACATAGATTGAAAACACTCACACCAATTCCTCACTATTTAAAGAGTGTTTCTCGAATAAGTAATACCTAAAGACAGCATCTGAAAAGAAATAAGCACTAAGTTATCATTTTAGTTCTACCATTTGGATAGTTTATTCTAACAAAGAATATAAACTATACATTATGGAGTGTTAAATTCTCTTAGTGGTTGCCTTATGTGGTACTATGTTTATCTGTAGTCAGAGTCTGTGTTCTTAATTCTTTCCTGGCTTTAATTGTTATATGATTTATGATGTTCTCTTGTGTGTTTGGTTTTGATAGTTACTTTTCACATGATTAACAATAACTAAGCCTAAAAACTTTCAAATTTATACATTAGAAGTGGTATCTTTGAAGTAAAGAAAGAAACTGTGAAGCCAGAACTCGAATGAAAATGGAAATTAAGACTTTTTTTTTCTCATAAAAACATAATGGTGAAAACTAATTACTTGTGTTTATATGCAAAGAGAAATGTTAAAGCAATGAGGAAAGCCTGCTGAGGCAAGCCACTAAGGGTTGAGATAAGGGCCATGTGAACCACAGCTGGTAAATCTGTAAGAACAAGGCTGCCTAAGAAGATGCAGAAATCCTGGCTGTAGTGCTCTACAAGGCTGCATTGCGCCCCCTACCAGCAGGAAGCAGTTTGGAAAGAATGACGCCCAAATTCCCAAATATTGTTTATAAATGTTTGTTTACATTTTTTTAAAAAAAGGCACGTATAATTATGTCCAGAATAAAACAAATGAATGTTTAAAAATGTATAAAAAAGAACAAGGCTGCCTAAGCCCCTTGGAGCTCCTTCCTTTCCAAGACCCCATTGCTACTCTACTACCAGTTGTTTTACTAGGGAGTTTTCTGTTTCTCTCTCTGTTTCTGTCTCTTTGTCTCTGTCTCTCTCTCTCTCATACACACACATGCAAGAAACAATGAGTAGAAGCTCCCTGTTGGCCACTCCATGATGAGGCATACCCCCCATTACCCCCATTTAATCTACAGTATGCTTGGC
Organism: Cricetiscus sungorus; assembly: GCA_030556225.1. Classification (NCBI taxonomy): domain Eukaryota; kingdom Metazoa; phylum Chordata; class Mammalia; order Rodentia; family Cricetidae; genus Cricetiscus; species Cricetiscus sungorus. The sequence goes on from JANBXA010000007.1 coordinate 21,260,939, forward strand.
TGCTAAGTGAGGTTGTGTCATTCATAGCAGATAAAACTATATAGTGCATTTTCAATATACTTCTTCAAGTTGAATAGGGTTATTTGGACACACAGCTTTGTTTTCACTCCTTATGACAAGATAATTTGACCAAAGGTTGTAGCCATCATGTGGGAATGTCAAGGTTGTGGGACTTGAAGCAGCTAGTAATAATACATCCACAGTCAAGAGCAGAGAACAGTGAACTAATGCATGCATATCAGTGCTTAGCTTGCTTTCTCTACTTTTACACAATCTAAGATTCCCTTCTCAAGGTGTGATGACCTCCTCAGTGCACAAGTCTTCACACCTCAATTAAGACAATAAAGATAATCCCCCAAAGACATGTCGTGATCTGCATAGTTTTCCATTGAGATCTCCCTTCTAGATCTAAATTGTGACAAGTTAACAAAAGCAGACATCACAAGTTGAGGGGCACACGTGCTTATCTGAGATCAGAAAAAAACCAATATATATATATATATATATATATATATATATATATGTGTGTGTGTGTGTGTGTGTGTGTGTGTGTGTGTGTGTGTGTGTATTAATAGTTAAGAATTCTTTCCTAAATGCTGCTTGCTTTGTGCTGAGACAAATGACAGTATAATTTGCTGTAATAGTGATTTACACATGACTGACCAGGGATGAGCTGTTGCTTCATATTGATAGTGAAGTAGATGGTGAAGGTACGAAGCTGTAGTGGTAAGTGAAGAGATCCTGGTAAAGGAGGTTGCTAAGACAAGGGCAGATAGAGGAATTTCAATGAAAGAATGTTCACATTGGAAAGATGAGATTGTCAACACTGTGGCCAAGAACTATCATGGGGGCAATTCTAGGCCCTATTAGTACATAACTAAATCTCCCAAATTTAATAGCTGATGCAGCCATACTAATACATTCATGGATCCTGTGCATTAGGAGAACACAGGTAGAGTCTACCAGAAACAGCCTATTTCTACTTCATGATGCCTGGGGTCTTCTGGTTTGGAAGCAGCAAGTGTTGTGGATGAATTGATAGTATGTGTGCGGAGGGGCTAACTACATGAAAGCACCTTCACTCACCTGGCTAGTTTCTGCCTCGAAGGAATAGAAGACTAGGACATGATGGGAGATGTTATTCTGTATATATGTTTCTCATACTGGTTAATAAAGCACTGTGGCCAATAGAAAACTAGATAGGCGGGGCTAGGAGACTAGGAGGAGGAAAGAGGAAGTAGAAGGAGGGGTCGAGATGTAGCCCGGGAAGAAGCAGGAAGCCTGCCGCGCGGCTCCCCGATAAGACGACCACGTGGAAATACTTAGATAAGTAGAAATGGGTTAATAATTAAGACAGAGCTAGCCCATAAACAGTAATGTAACTGGCCAACAGAATTGTATCAAATACAGAGTCTCTGAGTGTTATTTGGGGCTGGCGCGGCTATGGGCCAACATGGCGGTGGGACCGGGAGGCCGGCGGGGAGAAACCTGCTGTAACACAATAGTGTCAGAACTGGGAACTTTCGCTTAAAACTTAACAAAAGCTTAAAAAATAGTTTTAGAAACAAAGGAACAGAGACTAGCAAGACTTCTTAGTAGCAGCATTTTCTCCGTTGGATTTGTTTTGTTGTAGACAGAGATTTGTGTGGCTCCTTTAAGAGAGGTTTCCAAAATTAGCATAAGCGGTAAAAACCGCCTTGCTTTTAAAGAGCTCTGCTAACAATTCATTGGTGTGTAGGAGAGCTGCAATAAAGGTTTACACTGTGTTTTTAAAAAATACGCTGGCTTGGGAGAGAAAAAGAAACAGGATACAATGGTTTAAAAAAGAAAAAAGGAAATAGAATTAATCCTAATACTCGGCAGACAGAGGCAAACAGATCTCTGTGATTTCAAAGCAAACCTGGTATGCAGTGAATTCCAGGATAGATAAGAATTACACAGAGAAACCCTGTCTCAAAATATATAAAAATAGAAATAGAATAGAGTAATAAAAAAGCCACGTAAAGATGGAAAACACAGAGAAATTTTGGATACTATACATGCTTCTGTTGTCTTTAAATTATTTGATTGCTGAGAAAATAACAACTACTGATAAAAGAAATGCTACTGGATTAATTCAATTTATATATTTTAAAAATGCTTTGACTCCAAAATTTGAGCCTAAAGACAAGTTACTGGGGAAAAGGATTTCTATTTTTGTTTCCACAGAAAATGGAAGGCTATGGATTCTTTCCAGACTTATGTGGTTTGATCAAGCCAGACCCCCTGAAACAACTCCCCAGGTGATCCAACATTCAAAGCAGTAGAGACAAAGCCTTGCAGACTACTGCCAAGATTTCTTAGGATCCCCATGACAGCGCCCTCTACCAGCAGGAAGTAGTTTGGAAAGAACGACGCCCAAATTCCCAAATATTGTTTATAAATGTTTGTTTTCATTTATATGGGCTTGGTTATAAATGGTTAATGACACAAGCAATCCTTGTAAAGGTAAAAAAGGGAATTATGGTATAGATATGAATACTTTGCTTTGAAATGGATTTTCTTTTATTGATACAATTTAAGGTCAATTTTGTGATATGTATATTTCTCCTCTTGTTTAGGTATTGTGTTTATATAGCTCATTGGAAAATGTAATGAATAATTTAGTACAGATTATAGAGAGTTACCTATGGGAGTTAAGTTAGTTTGGATTTCTAGATATATAGAGATGTATTTGAGATGGATAGGCATTCTTCAAACCTTTCAAAGACCTACAGAATATGGCATCTAAAATGGTTTAGGGTTTTTCTTGACAGTGAGGCACAACTGCTCCTGGTAACACCACCTACAGAAGAAAGGAAAATGGACATCGAAGAAACACATTATGAAGTTTGCCTCTAATATGGCAAGACTAGCCATCTGGGCAAGGTACTGCTCTTCTGAACTGTTTGACTTTATGTTGTAGAAACTGGACATGCAGGACCCACAAAAAGGTAACTGCTGATGCAAGATGGACATTGCTACAGGATTCCTGTTTCATGGAAGAGGCTGCCAGACAGCCAGATAGTCTACAGGACACAGAGAAAAGTTTCCTGCCTTATTGAGGAGTCTGGACACATTATGGCCTATGGGCTGAAGATGGAACATTACAGAAGAACTTTGGGTGACTGACCAGGCAATGAATTGTCTCTGTCATTTCTAGAGTTTATATATTATCCTTCTGTGGTCTTTGAAGGAATTGAAGACAGATAGTTATGCTTATAGTTTTTCTTAGTTAGGATTAAAAATAAGTTACATATAGGTCTTTAGACTGACAAAGATAGGATAGATGATATTTTCTTTAAGTCTTACAAAATGTTAATGGACTAAATATTGTTAACTGTGATTCTTATTTGATAACTGTTATATGGTATATTTTGCTATGTTAAGGTTAAACCCCTTCTTTTACTTTAGACAGAAAAGAGGAGATGATGGGAGATGTTATTCTGTATATATGTTTCTCATACTGGTTAATAAAGCACTGTGGCCAATAGAAAACTAGATAGGCGGGGCTAGGAGACTAGGAGGAGGAAAGAGGAAGTAGAAGGAGGGGTCGAGATGTAGCCCGGGAAGAAGCAGGAAGCCTGCCGCGCGGCTCCCCGATAAGACGACCACGTGGAAATACTTAGATAAGTAGAAATGGGTTAATAATTAAGACAGAGCTAGCCCATAAACAGTAATGTAACTGGCCAACAGAATTGTATCAAATACAGAGTCTCTGAGTGTTATTTGGGGCTGGCGCGGCTATGGGCCAACATGGCGGTGGGACCGGGAGGCCGGCGGGGAGAAACCTGCCGTAACAAGGACAGTCATAAGATCGTTACATGTGTGTCTCTACTCCATACAGCACATGCTACTGGCATGGCTGCCAAAGGTTAGTTTGACTTCTAACATGGAAGATTAAGGCTTAAACTGTGGTGTGGATATTTAGTAAACATTGGGAAACTGAATCACCTTGTATAATCCACCCTGGAAAGTGACACTTATAGGAAAGACACACCACACTGAACTTAGAGAAAGGGAATGGGACTCTTCTCTGATGGGAAGCAGCAGAGAAACTCTAGAAACTCTAGCCTGTGGAATGGGATGTGTATCAAGGTTTTTGTTTTGTTGTTGTTGTTGTTGAGGTAAAATACCTGATGAAAAGCAACATAAAATGGAGGATTCATTTGGGTTACAGTGCCCTTCATGGTAAGAAAATCATGGCAGTGAGACTGTGAAGTAGCTGGTATATACAATCAGGAAGCAGGAATAAATGGATGGATGCTGGTGCTCAGTGTCTCTTCCTCCTCTTCTTCCACTTTCTCCCAAAATGGTGCCCACATTTGGGATGGGTCCTTCTCCTGTCAAATAATCTAATGTAAACATTTCCTCCCAGACAAATTCCAAAGTAATTCCAGATCATAACACACTGACAGTGTTAATTCCAGAAGGCAGTTCTCTTGTAGCCATGTTTTGTAAGGAGAGTCTATTATGAAATAGTGCACTCCTGTGAGTAAAGAGAGTTAAAGACTTGACACTATGGCAGTTGAGAGCAGAACTGTAGACAGGTGTGGGTTCTCAGTGTGGCCTTCCCATCTGCCTGACACAGCTTTCCCAAAGTGTGCTTTGATGACAGCCTAGAATTTAGGTGCAGGGAAAAGAATGTCAAATCCTAAAACCATCAAAACAATGTTCAATGTCTTGATATTTTCACTTCTTTACTGAAAAAGTTTTCCTAGCATTTTGTTTCATGTGTCAAATCTCTTACACACACACACACACACACACACACACACACACACACACACACACGCATACATACACACACACACACAGAGGAGAGAGAGAGAGAGAGAGAGAGAGAGAGAGAGAGAGAGAGAGAGAGAGAGAGAGATTTATAGTTAATTTGCTGCTCTGAAGAGAAAAGGGGACTAAAGTATTAGAGAAAAAAAAATCCAATAGACCCCTTCTAAACAAGGAATGTAACCACAACATTTCAGGAAGGCATAAATAACTCAATAGTAAAGAGAAAGACAGTGTGAATGCTTGAATAGATAACTGATAAATTAGGTTGGAAAAATGCAATATGCAGGTGTAAAATACTTGGTTTAAAGAAAAACCCACCCATTCTCTGACAATTATCTTGTTTCATTTTGAGTTATAGAAAAGTTTTTTTTTATTAAATTGTGTGGATTGGCATGCAATTTTGGGTTACTAAAATTGATTGAATGCATCTTTAAATTTGATTTTGTTTCTATGGATCTCTTTGACAAGAGGTTAAATGCACATAGAGCCTAGCATCTGGCACAAGACCCCACAACTCCCTGTGGATGTTTTGACATGGGTATTTGTCTCTTCTGTCTTTCCAGTTTTTGTTCCTAAAATAATAAAGGAGAAAATGAGTCTGGTAGCCTGGAATTTATTCATAGAAATAAGTTGTTCTCATCGTTCATGGCATTTGTATGTTCATTTAGGACACTGGAATCTTTGTCCTAAAGATAAGAATTCAGAGCCAGAACAAGGGTTGACACAAAAGTATGTGATACAGGAGAAGAGTGACTCTGCTGTCATCAGTCACCATTATTTATGTAGGTCTCAGGTCACATCAAGTCATCAAATATCAATGACTGTGTTGACTGTACGTTCCTCCACTCAAGATGGTCAACTGTCTACACAAATATTATTTTTGAGCTTTGAAAGCACAAAGATCAAAACTGAACTCTACTTATCATTCTGATATTTATGAGAAGAATGTTTGGTTGGTGTAGGTTTTAAAGCTAAGATATCTAATTTTCAATTTTAGTCTTGCTTTGTATTTTTTGACATTTTCCCCAAATACTAACATTTTTATAAAAATTATTTTATGACATTGAAACATCTCAATTCAAGTTGGCTATTAGATTTTAGACTAAATGGCAATGTTCAGATTAATGTTCCCCATGGGACTTTTTCTTCACATTCATCTTAAGACCAAGTATCTTGAAAGTTATTTAAAAAATTACTATTTTCCTTTAAAGGAGAATTTTAAAATGTTGATTTATTAACAGCTGAAGGGCCAATTTAAACTAAAGAGCAGAGGTTCTAAAAAAGAGATTTATTTATTAATTCAGTGACCATGAGCATGTTAATTAAGCTTTAGTTCTTTGTTGAATAATAAAGATCATAACAATTCTATACTTTGCGATGCCTCACTAGTGTCAATGGACTTATTCCACTATCATTTATTGGATACCTTATACTTAGAGAGAGAGAGAGAGTGAAGAGAGACAGCTAGGATCTCATTCTTGAATCTAAGGGAGATTTTGTTTGGAGAAGTTTTATGTTTTCTTTTCCCACATCCTTGGTTAAATGATTGATAGTTGTAATTTCAAACTTAGAATTTTTGTCACTTATTAATATAAAGACATTAAAGCCTTTTATATCTTCTTATCTTGTTACCAGGGTTTTCCATCATTATCTTAAAAGGAATTAAAAACAGCTATCCTTTTTCTTCATTGTAGAATTTTAGCCATAAGATAAATTATATCAAATTTGAGTCGTGTGTGTGTGTGTGTGTGTGTGTGTGTGTGTGTGTGTGTGTGTGTGTTTGTGTGTGTGTGTTTGATTTTGGAGTGTTTTCTTTGTGTTGATTTTTATGTTAATATTTTAAAACACTCATTAGTTAAGGTCAAATAAAAAACAACAAACAAACAAAACTTGGAGGAACAATGACAAAGCCAAAACAAAAGGTATAGACAATTGTCTCCTTGCTTCCTTTGGAAATCATTACTTCTAAGTCTTGAAATTCAAATATGGCACCTGTTACTGTTTTGCCTATTTATCTCCTTTAAAAGTACCTTTTGAGGAATCCCAGGTCCAATGGGAAGGAAGGAAGGATTTTACAGGTAGTTACAGAGGTAAAAACCAAAAAGTTGCTGTCTGAAATGCTACTGAGGAAGCCACGGCCAGGAAGAAAAAGCCTTTGGGGTAACTGGTGAAACTGGGGGTGCTAAAGATAGAATAGTGAGTGAAGTGGTAGGGTGTGTGAATTCAAAGCCTGAAAAGTCCAGGGACAAGGGGAGGATTGAAGGTAAACAATCTGAAAAGATATTCGTGTCTAAGAATGGATTTTAGATACAGAACAAAGGATCACCAGCCTATAATTCATACTGCCAGAGAAACTAGGATACAAGGAAGAATCTAAGAGATTCACACAAGGTCCTTCACAGAAGTGGGGGAAGTGGGGAGGCAGTGAGTGGAGAGGGAGATAAAAGAAAGAGAAGGGGAAAAGTGGAGAGCACATGGGATTAGGAAGATTAAGTCAGGGGAGGAATAGATGAGAGAAGAAGAGAGAGAGAGAGATACCATAAAAGAGGGAGCCATTATAGTTTTGAAGAGAAACTGACTCTAGAGAAATGTTCAGAGACCTACAAGGATGACCCCAACTAGCAATCTGAGCAACAGTTCCATAATGTCCTTCCCTGATAATGAGATTGATGACTAACTTATCTACCATCATGGAGCCCTCATCTAATAGCCGATGAAAACAGAAACAAACACTCACAGGTAAACACTGAGCCAAATTGGAATCCAGATGCAGAGAGTGAAGTGTGATAAGAAAATGGAGACAAGATCAGGCTATAGAAACCCACAGAGACAGCTGACCTGAACAAGGGGAAGCTAATGAACCCCCAAACTGATAGCTGGGAAACCAGCATTGGACTGACTCAGACCCCTGAACATGGGACTCAGTTAGAAGTCCTGGGATCTCTGACAGTGGAACCAGGATGTATCCCTGGTGCACAAAATGTGCATCCATGGTGCACATTCCCCATGGAGGGATACTCCCTTAACCTAGAGGCAGGAGGGAGGGCTTAGTCCCTACTCCAAATGACTTGACAGATTTTGTTGATCTCTCCTGGAAGGCATCAGCCTCCCTATGGAGTTGTGGGGAGGATGGGATGGGAGGGTGGTTGGGGCCATGGGAGGGAGGGAGAGAGAGATGGATGGATGGAGGGAGGGAGGGAGGGAGATGGAATTAGGATCCATGTATAAAATAATAAAAAAATTAAAAAACAAAACACACACACACACAAAGACTACTGTGTATGTGTGTAGAAGGACACTATGTATTTGTATAGAAGGATACTATGTAATTGTATAAAAAGATACTATGTAAGTGTATAGAAGGATAATATGTATTTGTGTAGAAGGATACTATGTATGTGAGTAGAAAGATGCTATGTATATGTATAGAAGGATACTGTGTACTGGCCAGACTGCCTGATAGCCTATCCTTGGGCACCTTGGCCTGAAACTCCTACCTGGGAGCTCTGTCTGGATTCAGCTCTACACAGGCCACATGCTTCTCTGAATGGAAGCTGCAGATAGGAAACTATCCAAACTAGGTACAGGGTATGGGCAGGAGACTTTGCACTGTGTGTGGGTTTGTGCTTTTCTTTAACCTTTGAATTATGCAAATAAACTATCCATTTAATAGAAAAAAGAATTTGTTTTTATTGAGATGATAGATCATGTCAATGCTGTGCTGTTCATGACTGAGCAGGGATGGAAGCATGGAATTTTGGGGAGAAACTGAAGCATTCCATTTACTGAAAGGGTTGAGTGGAGGAGGACTTTGTAGGAGGCCGCCTGCAGGACGCCATTACAAGATGGCAAACTTCCTCTTTCTTGTTTACCTTATTCGGGCATACGCCAGCTTGGCGGCTGCACTCCAGCGCGCCTGCTCGTCCCCTAGCCAATCCCGTGGCTCCAATACTGAGGCGAGGTCTTTTGAGCCTACGAGACCGTGACCCGTTGCTTAGTAGGATATATAAGCAGCTGTCCCTTTCTGCCCAGGGCCCCTCACCTTCAGCTCTCCCTTCAACCAAGAAGCGCTCCAATAAAGTGTGATCTGAGAAGAATCCTCGTGTGGTTGCCGTCTTTCCTGCGGGTCGGGCTTGGCGCGCCACAGGACTTAGACCCAGATAGGGCAGGAAATAGCTGTGTTTAGTGGGAGAATTTTGGAATATTTTCTTTTGGTACTTTGACTGTCTTAGGAAAATAAGATTCATGAGACTTGCATTTTGTTTTTGTTGTTGTTTGTTTTCATTTTAATCCTTTAAAAATTGTATTACAAATCTCTTTATTATTATTATTATTATTTCTTATTTTACATATTGATCCTAGTTCCCTCTCCCTCCCATGGCCCCCTGAACACCCCCTGCCATGCCACCTTCTCTTTCCACAGGGAGGGTGATGCCTTCCAGGAGGGATTATCAAAATCTGTCAAGTCATTTGGATTAGGGACTAGGACCTCCCTCCTGCCTCTAGGTTAAGGGAGTATCCCTCCATGGAGAATGTGCTACCAAAGTCTTTTTGTGCACCAGGGATACATCCTGGTTCCACTGTCAGAGGTTCCTTAGTCTGCTCAGGCCTTATAACTGATATCACAGACTTGCATTTTGAATAGTCTGCTTTCAAAAGCAGGACTTGGCCAAAGTCAAGAGTAATAAATGTTATAGAATAATAAATGTTATAGAACAAAAAACATTATAGAATAATAGCTGTTAATTATAGATAAATATTTATGATTTTAAAATTTTATTGTGAACATGTCACCATCAATTTTGCAAAGCTTGATTTTATACACTGTACCAAGACCCCTTCAACACCTTTGGGCTCTGCTGTTCAGACCGACCATCACGGTCTTGTCTCTATATGATGCTAAGTTGGTGATCACTTTCAAACACTACCCTCTGTTAACATAACTTAGATGTGAGTATGCTCAACAGGCTTTCAAGTTCTCATTTGTGTCTGTGAGTAAAAGACTTAATGAGAACATCTCATTATTATCTTCTGTGTCAGAAGCCCTTACCAATGATTATGATGTGGTTTTGCAAACCAAATGCCACAATCACACTTTATACTTCTAAACAACTACAAAAATATTTACCGGACATTTCCCACAACAAACTTGGGTTTGTTGCTTTACTTAGTTTTTTGGTTTTATGTTTTTCTTGTTGTTTTATACAATATCGATAAATATTATTTTGTTTCCACAAAAACAAGAAAACATGGAACTGGAAATATGGAAATGGGGTAAAATTTGCTTAGAGGTAACTCATCATCACTTAGCTTCTCTGGTTGTCTCAGCTTCCTGTGTGCAGAAACTGATTTTAGTACCAGCTCTAGTACAAAATGTGGAGTCAGTTATCAGGGAGCAAACAAAATTCCTTCAGGATTTATCCACTTTATGGGTATGAAAAATAAAAGTTCATACATTTCAACATTGGATACAAAGTACACGACACTTTCGGCTGCCACAGACTGTTTCTAAGTATTTTATAAGTACTGCAGTTCCTTTGTTAGACCATGTTCTTCATGAGCGTGGTGAAACAGGCACAGTCTCCTGTGCCTTAGTCTTCGGCTGGTAAGACGTGATGGGCATGGTTGGGCTTTACTCACTGTATAAACATTTAAGGGTGTGGTTTTTATATGCTGTACATATATCTTCCATCAGAATTACCATATCGTCATCTGCATGAAATCAAGAAATCTCCAAGATTTGTGTTAACAAAAGCATCATGGAACTCACAGTAAGCCCCTCATGCTTTCAAACACAAAAGTAAAAAGTCATTTGTAGATTTTATACATCCAAGTGATTATCAATCGAAACACAAGAAAACCATTTAATTTAATTATAGATTTTTGAGTCTACTGTATTGCAGAACAGATGAGAATGAAAAATAATTTGTCAAACTTGTCTTCCAAAAAAAATTGATTTAGGAATGATAGGTTTTAAAAATCCTCAAGTTTGTTTTTCAGAAATTGGTTAAAAGAAAAATAGTTGCTGGTTTGCACTAATCATTTGAACAGGAATTTTTTGTTAGAATTTAGTACCTTGGCAAAAATTTTGAGGACTACTAAGCTGTTTAATATTACCTTATTGTTTTCTTTGGCTTGTGGGAAAAATGTATTTTTGACACCTCATTTTTTTCTCTTGTTTGCATATCTGGTGTAAAGTATAGCTTAAGTGTATTGTATAACATGTGTTGAAGTATCTGATTATTTTTAGACTCTGATGAGATTCTGATTGAGTATACTGATTTTCTGATTTAGTTTCATTTTCTAGTTGTGAACACAGTAAAATGAAACTCATTCTTGTAAGATGCCATCCAGTAATTGATAACAAATAATTGATACTCAGTAGTCAATGTACATTATTTATCTGTTTTTTACTCATGAAGGCATTACATATTAATTATTATTTTGCTTACGGTGGTGTGTGTGTGTGTGTGTGTGTGTGTGTGTGTGTGTGTATTTGTGTTTGTATGTGTATATGTGTGTTTGAGTGTGTGTGTGTGTTATGTGTGTGTATATGTGTGTGTGTGTGTGTGTGTGTGTGTGTGTTGTGTGTGTGTGTGTGTGTGTGTGTGTGTAAGTCTGGGGACTCACACATGCGACCAGGCATGTGTGGTAGTTAGAGAACAAATTTAGAATATGATTCAATCATTTTAGCTTGCTTTTGAAGGATGGAATTTATAACTCCAGGCTTATACAACAAGCAATTTTACTCTCAATGGCCCTAATTTTTAACATTAAGAATGTGTTAGTAGTATAATTATTATCAATTCTGTAAATTAACTTACTATTCTCTTGACTGAAACTGGGTGTTATAGTCTTTTAAAATTATTTATCCATCATAAATTCTTTCACATTTAAATGTTTTTAAATTTATTGATATATTTAATAAAGTTTGTAATATTTGCTTGTGCACATCAAATAATATGGCTGTCATTAATTACTGTAGTATTTTTTTCTATTCTCACAATAATCAGCTATCTATCAAGTGTTGGGAAATTCCAATAAAACCATGAATTGAGTTTTGCTGGACAATGGTGGCACCCACCTTTAATCCCAACACTTGGGAGGCAGAGGCAGGTGGATCTCCGTGAGTTTGAGGACAGCCTGGTCTTCAGAGTGAGTTCTAGGTCAGCTGGGACTGTTACATAAAGACACGTTTTTTTGTTAATTAACCGAAAAAAATTGAGTTTCACTCCAAATTAATTAGAATGCTTGCTTACCTTTGAAACTGACATAAAGATATTGGCCATATGGGTATTGGAGAGAAGGCTCAGTGGGACATGTTTTTGCAGAACAAACATGAAGTTTAGAGTTCAGATTACTAGCTGGCACACAAATGACTGATGGGTGTGATGGCCTCTTGTAACCCCAGTCATTGGGAAGATGAGACTGGGAATTCCTGGAGCCCTCTGGCTAGACCGTGAAAGACGCCAGATTCAGTAAAAAGCTTTGCATAAGAGTCTGAGTGAGCAAACTACTGATGTTAACCCCTGGCCTACACGTAAGACCTCCACACATGTGAACAAAAATAAATACATATGTCAACAGTACACATATAAACATCTAAAAATGTGTTAGCAATATTATTTGTATACATATCATGAGATGACAGTCTATATAACTATGTAGTTAATATCTTTGCAAATTTGAGCAACTCTAAAACTTTCATTGAAGGTCTTATTTATTTAGCCAATTTTTAATGACTCAAAGGATAAGATTGAGTACCAGATTTAGCTCATGTGATTCAGCCAAGACCTAAATTTGGTACCATTTATGATTTATTTATGCATTTGGTGCTTTTGATTAACATCATAAAGTGATGTAATGGGCAATGTAATAAAGATATATTTATTTATTTAGAGATATAGCTATTTTAACGTATTTCTTGCTTCTGCAAATGCACGAAAACCATAGTCAGAAACTTTATTTTCTACTTTGTTCACTTCTCCATCTTAATACTCAGAGAAATTCCTAATATAATAACCTGGATCAATCTGGAACAAAGATATCATGAATGATTTATAATAAACAGACAATATTAGGTCTAACTATGAATAAACAAACATAAGAAGGCTAAGGAGAACAGAAAGCATGATGGGATCAAGACATTCCATGTTTCTCTTGAAGTTCAAACAGTTTTGGAGATTAATGGAGGCAAACCTAGAAATAATAGGAGGGGACGGTTTTGAATTTGGAGCAGTTAATGGTAATAGCAATAGCTGTGATTAGAGTGGATCCATGTAGCAGAATAATGGGTGAGGATAACTCAAAGAAAAAAGGTCCAGGAGCTGAGAAGTCAAGGTCCTGTGGATGCAACACGCTGGCCTCACTTTTTTCATAGCAGCTATTGAAACTTACTGAGAAGTGCATATGCCTGATGTTGCTGACGGTGTGATGTCTGGAACCCTGACTATTCCAGATTTCTGCTTTCTCTGCATCTGTAATTACCTTCCACATGCTCGGAGTCTACTAAAAAAAAAATAGATTCATGAAACAGTGACAGAGATGAGTGGTAGAGTACAGATTTAGCTGTCCTAAAAATATCTGATCGCTGAAGTGCTTTAACGAGACAAGACTAAAGTTTGCTCCTTTCTGTGGGATATTCTGTTTTCAGGAGGGGTAGAGAGAACATCTCTGTTCTTTGAGATCTGGGAAAACATCTCTGCTTTATTGTTCTTGCCTTGCGCCTTTTATGTGCTCAAACATGGTATGACACTCTGCTTGTTAGGTTCACATACAAAAGAACAAAGGGGAAAAGCAAGGTGATGAGTGCCTTACTTCCCAGTAAGTGATATTGAATCACAATGTGCCAATTCTGTTTAGGTCTAACAGATCAGCAATACTATAGCTAATTATAGGGGAAATTAGATAGATGATACAGCATAACATCAATATTTCAAAATGAAAAGTAGGGATTTTTTTTTCCAAAAAAAGGGGGAAGAAAGAACATAGTATCCCAGGCTTATTTATGGCCTCAGGAATAAGAGTTCCAGCACACCAGAAATGGTGTTAGAGTGTCCAAGAAAAAAAAATCTATTGTCACTGATGACAAAGTTGAAAGGCTAAGAAGTGTCATCTTCAGAGATTGTTAGTACAGTCTAATCTTCCTAAGTAAAACTAGGAGTCAAATTCTGCTACAGTTATCAACACAAATAAAAACTAAAGCCAATAAAGCATTTTGGGGCTGATGGCAGTCATCTCATCAGTAAAATGCCATAACATCTTCCTTGGTTTCTAGACCTCAGGCATTTGCAGATCTGGATCCAGGCTAGTAAAAGACTGTAGCATTATAGAAAGAGTGATTGCTGCATTGCCCCTAAGAGATATATGCCTACTTACCTGGGTGGCTGTGTACTGGGAATGAAGTTCACGCATATACACTGGAGATGAATAGTCACAGAGGTGGACTGGATACACAAGTGTGGATTCTCAAAACCTTCTCAAGGGTTCCCTGTCAGAAGAGGAACTAATTGAAATGGAGTAATGAGCAGAACCCAATTCACATCTACCATACTGAAACTCTACTAGGTCTCTACACCTATTTCCTTAGTGTCTTTATTTTCTAGTTCCCAGTGATATAATTTTTACAAAGCCTATTGAAAATTGGGATAACTCACATTGCATAAGGCTTGTGCGATAAGAAATTAGGGGAGGCAAAATAGGAGTATTTGAAAATGCTACCTAACCTCAAATAAGAGAATGCAAAATCAAAATCAAATAAATTCAATGAAAATCAGACATGAAACAAACATTGAAAACAAAATCATATAAACAACAATAACAACAAACCCTAGCAATGAATATTAGGGTTAATGGTGGATGTCAATACTACTATATCCTAAAGGATATTTACATTTCATTCAACATTCTGGCTCTTATGGAATTAAACAGGTCACAGAAAATGACGAAGTCTACCACAAGTGTAAGAAAGTCAGTGGGGAATAAATGCAGGTGTCTTTTTTCATATGGTATTGCTTTTAGAGGCGATGTTCAGGCTTCAAGCACTTATACACAGGTATTGGCTTGGAGAATACATTCTTTTTTTGTTCTAATAAAAGTGGTATTGAAAACATAATATTCAGTATGTAAAGAACACTAATCTATATTTTCTCCAGTTATTCTATTAGCTCACTTATGACTCCAGTCTCCAAAGACTGGATCTCTGATAGTATTAACATCTTACTGAAAATGAAGACAAGCAAAAGGTCTCTAATAATTGCATAACCTTGGCAGAATTTATACTTGTCATTAAATGAGAGGATTAGAAAGGTTCAGGTGGGACCAGAATCAGGAACATGGTATAAGACTTTCTTAGGTAACTGTGATATTTTGCATCTCTCACCATAATACAGGAAGTACAGGAGTTGGCAACCCCTTTAGATTTGGGTGGCAACTCATCCCATATCTAGAAATCCCTCTGAGTTTGGGGGGCATAGATGACTGCTCCATTGTAGTTCTGCTTGAGGTAGAAAAAAGACTGTAGCAGATCAAAGCTGTCACTGAAGCTGCTTTTCTTTTTTTCAGGAAATATGACTCAGCAAGTTACAAACTGTTACAGCTTTCAGTGGTACAGAATGCATAATGAGTCTAGGAGGAATTCTGAAGAAAGACTAAGCCACGTGCAGCACAGATGTCATGAAAATGTGCCTGTTAGGTTGATTATTGGTCATGGAGCACTGAATGAAGAAGGGTCCCAGATGTACAAGCTGGCTGCATTTGGGCTTATCAAATCATAATGCTGTAATTGCCTGGCTCTTTAGAACTGATTCCACTGCAGGACACAGAAAATGAGTAAGCGCCACAGCTGGTAACCCTAATGTTCTCATGTTACTTACCATGGCTAGTAGTCCTTTCCAGAAGAACATACTTATGGCCATATGGAAATTCCCATAAGACAGTGGAGAGTAAAAATTATTCCCAAAGAACAAAGGCAAACTAAAAATGGTTACTTATTTTATAGGAAGAAGTGACCCAAGTCAGGGATAGGTGCATATTTTTGGAAAGTGTTTTCTGATTTACTCATTTGGAGAAAAAAAAGGACTAGAAGAAGCTCAATGATGAGGAAGTCTTGAGTGGAACCATGTAAGTGACTTGGTGACACACACTAAATGTGATGATCTTTGTATAACATACAAATATCTTCTAAAAACTACTTGGCACAGGAAGGGGTGTTGTATTGACCCTATTTCAACATATCTTAGCACTGGGGCAATAGTTTGGAATGCAGTCACCAGTTATAGTGATAGGGGTATGATATCTTGCTTACCGTGGCTAGCCTAGATAATGTCATCTTTAAATGTCTAACCCTAATGTCAGAAATATATGTTCCACTCCTTAAGAAGACAACGCTCTTGATGTACAATAGTGTATGATTGGATCACCTCTCTACAGGAAGGATCAGGGCTTGTCCTCGAGGATAGATGTCCTTTCTCTGTATGATTTCCCCTTTCTTAATGAGTGGCACTTTTCAGAGGTTCATAGATTCGTAAGGCAAGCTATTCATTGTCATGAATTGCTGCAAGGTATAGTACCTGTGGGAATGATATACATGATATAGCTCATATCACAGACAAGTAGGTGGAAAAGAATACATCTATGACTTTGAGATCTGTTCATTGGATCATATATCACACTATGTAGCAGCTGTTGATTTGGGAATATTTGACTGGTATGCCAGAGGCACAGCTGAACCATAAGCTCAGAGGTAGTCACTCATCAAGAATGAGAGTCTATTTTCCAAGGCACAATGCATGTATCAAGTTAGGTTCCATATGAGGGATAGAAATCAAGAATTAAAAGCAGGCATGGCCCTTGCCTTTATCTACCATTCATCCCAAGTCTAACAGCTTTCCGAAACAATTTTGCCAACCGAAACCCTATTACCAATAAGTCATAGTTCCAATTGCTTCCTTGCCAATGCTAATTTTAATACCAAAGTAGAAAAGTGAGTGGGCTGCTGTCACATGTGAAGGACTTGAACATTCCACTCAAAACTAGCAACATGTAAAAATATAAAATATTTATTCATAGGTCTGTAGGGGTTACCAGGGAAAATGTCTGCCCTCTCCCAAAAGAGAGTCAGATAATCACAAGCTAAGGGACTAGATACTTATGAACTTAAATAATTATAGAAACCAGTTCTGGGGCTGGAAGACCTGAACTGTAAGTAGTGTGTGTGTGTGTGCGCATACGCACATGTGCACACATGTGTATACACACACGTACACAAACACACATAGACATAGACACACACAAAATACATAAATGTAAGCATTTTTAGGAGTCTATGACCCATCATATTCAAGTAGTAAAATTCTGGAAAAGGACAGGAAATTATAAAGAAATGATGAGAAGATAAAGTGTTCATAGGTGTTGCATGCAAGAGAGGAATGAACAAGTAAAGCATAGTTTTATTAATATAAAAACTATTCTGATACCATATTGGTGAGTACATATTTGTATATTTTGGAAGCCTATGGAATCTGTAACATCTAGAAATTCTGATTAATCTGTGGGCTTTGGCTGATAATGAGGTATCAAGATATACATCAATTTTGATAAATAAGTTTCCCACTATATTGTGAGATGCATCACCAAGAGGGGCTGTGCGTGTGTGTGGTAGAAGCTGCATGAGAACACTTTACACATTTTTTTGGAATTTTGCTGTGAAACTGTTTTAAAAAAAATAAAAAGTACTCTCTTTCTCTCTCTCTCTCTCATTAGTTATTTCACCCTATAGTTTCTGATCCAGTAGTTACTTGGGGTAAAGTAACTATCCATGATAGTTCAAACAAGGTTTTAAATAGTGCACAGGAAGGAAGTACAATTGGAGAACTGGTCTAGGGGTGATATAAAAAAACATCTCTCTAGCCTACTTCCCTTAGAGCTGTAGGAAATTCCTTATAGTGTATCCAGGTCTGGGTCCAGATGGTGCCTTGTGAGGAGCTGCCTTGAGTTGCCAGGATACTCTGTTTTTCACTGACCCAGGAGCTTGTTTGCCTTCTGCTTTCCTGGGCCTTTATAGTGTGTAGAATTGTGTAAGTGAAGTTTGTTTATATAACCTACTTCTCGTTACTACCTAAATCTTCTCAAACATTTTACTGTTATAATGTGTTAATATGATAATTATACAATTATCAATAACACAAACTTATAACTACAGCTTTAGAAATAAATTGAACAGACAAATTCATGAATGATATTATCCAGAGATCTGTACCAGCTTTGTTAAACTGTCCCAACTTGTGACATAACCAATGATATCCTTCGGTGAAGGACTTTTAAGTACATTGTTGTCTAGCACAAAGGAAGGGATGCTTTGAAGTAAAGTTATAAAATTCATACACATGAGAAAGTATCTTCCAGAAACCCAATCATTTTGCAACACAATGAATTTTCATAACTGCATAAAGCAACCTGACAATTGAACTTAGAGTTTGAGCACGTCCTCTTCTGAAAATTTCTGGTTAGTTATTCTTCATTTTGTAAGCCAAGAACACATATTTTTTTTTAAAAAAAGCTATGCTTTAGTTTAGTAAAGAAATGGTACCAAGGTAATTGTAGAGTGTAGTAGAATAACAAAAGGAAATTCAAAGTTGTGTTAGAGGTTAAACTGTAGTCATTCTTCAGCAGTAACATAGTTTTATATAAAAATCTTAGGAAGAAATCTTTTGTGTTAAACTGACATTACTTGATGGCTGATAGGAACAGATTGGTATTTATCATTGGCCAGTTTTGTGATATTATTCTGTAGAGATAATATGGAGTAAATTACTCAAGTCACATTAAGATGGTAATGTGGGGATTGTCTCAAGAAACTATTAAGGTTGGCCCAGCATAGTGAGGCACTCACAAAGACCCAGAAGTAATCAGAGGTTGCAGTAGGATGACCTAGGGAACACACCAGAATGGTGCTTTTTCTCAGGCTGGGACTCTCATTTCTATAGGAGCCAATGGGTCCCAGCTGTCTGCTACTGTTAAGTTTACCACTAAAATCTCAGTGGGTGTTCAGGTAAGATGCCTAGCAAAAATGGAGAAGGTAGGTGAACTGGCTATCTACTATAAGCAGATTAGTGATTTCCCTAATTATCATTGGAGATACTCTATGCAGTGACTGATGGAAGCAGAGGCAGAGATCCACAGAAGCTTGTGTTGAGCTCCAAGAGTCCTGAGGAAGAAAGGGATAAGGGATTGTACCATCCGGGAGGGGGAATGATGGGGGAACCCACAAAGACAGCTGACCTGAGCACTGGAGCTCATGGATGCCGGAGCTCATGGATGCTGGACCAGTCTCAGTCAGGGGGCTTGCATGAGACTTTCCTATGCCTACTGCATGTGTGTGACAATCAAGTAGCTTGTTCTCTTTTCATATTTTTTCCTTTTTAATTATTATTTTTTGTTATTTTGCACATTGATCCCAGTTCCCTCTCCCTCATATCCTCCCATGCTCCCTGACCCCCCTCCCATTCCATTCCCCACCTACTCCCCAGGGAGGGTGAGGCCTTCCAGGAGAGATCATCAAAATCTGTCAAGTCATTTGGGGTAGGGACTAGGCCCTCCTTCCTGCATCTAGGTTAAGGGAATATCCCTCCATGGGGAATGTGCTCCTAAAATCCTTTTGTGCAACAAGGATGCATCCTGGTTCCACTGTCAGAGGTCCCTCAGACTTCCCAGGGCTTCTAACCAAGACCCACCATCAGGGGTTCTAGGTTGGTCTTATGCTGGTTTCCCAGCTATCAGTCTGAGGTCCATGAGCTCCCCCTTGATCAGGTGAGCTGTCTTTGTGGCATTCTGTAGCCTTGTCTTGATCCCTTTTCTTATCACTCCTCCATCTCTGCAATTGGATTCTAGGAGTTCTGCTCAGTGTTTACCTGTGGGTGTCTGCTGATTCTATCAGCTACTAGATGAAGGCTCTAGGATGGCATATAAGGTAGTTATCAATCTCATTATCAGGGAAAGGCATTTAAGGTAGCCATTCTACTATTGTTCAGATTGATACTTGGAGTCATCTTTGTAGGTCTATTGACATTTCTCTAGAGTCAGTTTTCTCTTCAAACCTATAATGGCTCCCTTTTTTCTTGCTCTCCTCTATTTATCCCTTGACTCAATCTTTCTGGTCCCTCATGGTTTCCCCTCCCCTCCCCTTCTCCTCATCTCTTTCTCCTAGCTCCCTATCCACTCACTGCCCGCCTCCTGCTCCCAATATGCTCAGGGGATCTTGTCCCTTTCCCCTTCTGTGGGGGACCTTGTATGTCCCTTTTAGGGTCCTAGCTTCTTAGTAAGGCTTTTAACCACGAGAACCAGACCTCTGCCTGGTAATTCCCATGCTAGATTACCTGGACCTGCCTCAAGGTAAGGGGAGGAGTTTGATCCTACCTTAACTTGTTGTGCCATGCTTTGTGTAAACCCATGGGAGGCCTGTCCCCTTCTGAATTGAGATGGAGAAAGGGTGGGTGTGGGAGGATAGACCAGAAAGAGGACGGTACAGGAGGAGAGGAGGGAGGGTAAACTGGTTGGTATGTAAAATAAATTTTAAAAATGTTATTTAAATAAAAAATATATTATACAAGAAAAGAAACCATTAAGAGTTCCTGGTCACATCTTTCCCTACATGTCTGAAAGGATTTATTGCTAAGAATTGGGTGGGGACCAGTAGAGGACCACAGTATGGAAAGAAGTTGCCAGATGACCCAAACTAGAGAAACATCAATTAAAACATAGTAGGTTCTTTGTAAAGTCTGCAGAGTGTTTAAAATGCTTTTTATGAAGTAGAATGTTGGATTGTGAAATAAACGTCCAACTTAGTCCTGTAAACCAGGTCTTCCACAGAAATAAGTATATTTACCATAGTTATCTTTTGTGTGCAAAACTGCTTGCATGGGAATTATGTTGAAACAAAGGATGGGAAAAATGAGCTCTCTACTGGAGCACACATGCATTGCGTTTTGCCCAGAACAACCATAAAATGGACAGAGGTCAGATATCAACTTTCAAAAATCATTAGAGCATATTGAATATCATATGTATTTTTACATTTGTTTATTGTATATGTGAGTGCTGGATGGGTTTCATGAAAGCTTTTGAGAGTTAGTGCCAACCTTCTCCATGGGTTCAAGGGACTGAGCTCAGGCTGTTGGGCTTTGTGGGAGGCACCTTTATGTGCTAAGCCATTTGCCGGAATAAAGCTCAAAGCTTTAAAGTTCAGGCAGAAACAAAAACTTTGTGTTTATAAAAAGCATATGAATAAAATTGCCTGCAAGATATTGTTATGATCCATGGCATATAGCATTCATTATTCATATTACTGGGAAGGGAAGATTGAAGATATTTCATAGGAAAATGATAAGACTTATTACAACCATATTTTGAATGTGAAACAATTTTCATAATGGGTTTACAGCAGGCATACACTGGTATGATTTATACATTTAAATAAAAATGGGAATTATCTATGTCTAATCACCATCAACTTGCTCTGAATTACATTGTGAATATTGTGATTCTAGAATCCCTTTCACTCTACCATGATAGCAGAGTAGCAATCTATTCTTTTTAATGACAGTCAAATATTTTATGGGTGTTTTGGAAAAAATTGGCAAGCTGGGCATAGGTGGTGCATATCTTTAGTCCCAACACTGGGAAGGCAGAGGTGGGAAGATCTATGAGTTTGAGGCCAGCATGGTCTACAGAGCTAGTTCCAGGACAGGCTCCAAAGCAAAAACAGAGAAAAAACTTGAAACCCAAAACTTGTCTCGAAAACAAAATTAAAAAAAAGAAAGTAAAAAGAAAAAGAAAAATTTAGCAAAGTTAAAGTGAAGAGAATATCTTCTAGACTACTCAGATCAGGCAGATATCATTATAATTGAAGTCAAAGATAAAATATTATTGTACTTGATTAAATTCAGCCTGAACATAATGGTCATAAAGATAGATATGGAAATGATATTACACAATTTCTGCCAATTATTAGGTCTTTGATTTTTCTTCCTATCTCACAATTTTTCTTAGAGTTACTTTATGAACTCTCACATACAAATTCATTTTACTTTGCATTTTTTGGTTACTCCTCAAAAATCTGTCTCAAAAGTTGTTTTTTTCTAACACTCTGCTGTGTATTAGTGTGAAATACCTTCAACGTGTCCTAAGTTTATGCAGATAGAAAGAAAAGTCTTTATATCTAAAGCATTATCTTTTAATGATGTATTCTGAATTATTCATATGTATAAGTATCAGAGATTCCTCATATATATGATATTAAGACAGAATAATCACTTACATTTGGTTGAATACTAGAGCACACAGCTTTCTGATTTTTCCATTTTGCTAGATGATTTGATGCCCTTTGCACTTCAACTTCACATTTGAAAGGTGATACTGACAATAGGTACCTTGACAATTTGTAAAAACCATTATCTTATCTTTAGGCAATGTACCATCAGTTCGTGGATTGCTGTGGTCCTCAAAAATGCCAGAGGTGGTCTTGGGATATTGCAGATGCTGGACCTCTTCTCTTCTCATTAGCAGCCAATCCCTATGGTAGTATTCCACAGAGATGTGACTTGATTTCTCTCTACCTCTTGTCCTCACTATGAACATCTTAGAAACTAAGGACTCCACGTCTCTGGTTGCTTTTTATTTATTCAAAGAAAATATCAGAGAGTATCTGCAGATACTTTGGGAAGATAAAAAGCATCTATGGGGTGTTATTCATTTGAGATAACAGACTAAAGCAGGTTTGACTTAGTCCCATGCAGATAATATGCCTTAGCAGACATACATCTGAATGGAAAGGCTCTATACTCAGTCTATACTTACAGGGCTATGGAAGTCCAAGGCTGGGCATATGAAAACAGTTCATTGCAGATGTAGTTCTCTCACCTGGGAAGTAGACAGAAGCTGGGATTAAGGTAAATGTATGTTCAGAGAGTGAGGAGGGGCAGACACTATAATCCGGGTAACTTTCTGCAGAGTGAAGTGTTCTTGAGCATTCTGATTGGTCAAGGTGTGAAGAATAAGTGAGTAAGTATTGCAATATGGAAATATGCATTAAAGATGCATTAAACTAAAGTAGGGACATCTGTTTTTCTGACACGTGTTCCTAGAAAGCCCAGTATTGTTGAGGAAGTCAACTTTCTTGGTGTTATGGGGCTGAGACTTAACAATAGGAGGTTTACAAAAAAGTGACAGCAAGCTGATCACTTCTAACAGTAAACTGGCCATGCCTTCATCAGTACAGAGGAAGACTTCTTATGGAATCCATAGATTTTTCCTAGGAGTACACTTTTTCCTCAAAAGTAACTTACATGACACACACACACACACACACACACACACACACACACACACACACACACATTTGTGTGTGTATGCTCAAATTAATTTCCATGTATACATCAAGAAATGTTCAACTTAGTAAAAGCCAAACTTATTTTAAAGAACTTTATGTGTATAAATTACCTGAGATCATAACTCTAATTTTATTGAGGTCAAAGTATACTTAATGGAAGAAATTACTGCCAAACAGGTCTTGTGTCGTATTTATTAAATGGAAAGTTCATTTATTAAAATGGAAAGTTAATTTTAGTAAGGATGCAGAAGCTTTGCTGTTAAAAACTGGGAACTCTACAGGTGCACTTCAAATAGTAACCCACTGTCTGTCCTTTGCTGTGAGTAAGAGGATTACAGTGTGGCTGTTGATAATCTGCCTCCCTGTGTAGAAGACTAAGACATCATTTCTGCTTCAGGAAACCAAAGTTGGAAAAATTTTACTTCATCTTTGATCAGTCAATTAAGCAACCTGCTACTTGAAAATAAATTTGGCTTTTGGGGGATAGCTCAATGGTGCACTGCTTGTGTAGTTTGTATAATGCCTGGTAAACTATGTATGTCAGCCATGGGTGCTTGTCTATCAGTGAAAAAGGTACGCTGAGGTAACAGCTAAAATAACAACGTAGTTCTTTTTAAAATACCGTTAAAAACATTAGTTCATAGCGCTTGTATGTATGTATATATGTGGTGTGTGGTGTGTGTTTGTGAACAAGTGCTTGAGTCTAAGCATGTATGCGCTATGACATGTATGTAAAGGTGAGAGGGCAGCCCTTGGAATTCAGTCCTCTTTCCTCTGTGGGTTATGGAACTCAACTATTTCCCTGTCTGTGCAGCAATCCCTTTAACCACTGAGCCATCTCACTGATGCAAGAATGTGGTTCTTAATGTTTACAGACTAATCATTTTAATCCTATTTGTTATCAACACAAATTTTATAGTTAAGTTTCTAACTACATCTTACAACAGCTGGGGAATATTTGTCAAATGCTTCTTACCACGTCATTTTAGAAAACATTATTTTTCCTGCAATCAGGCCATAATGCCAAACCCAAATGTGTAATACTTCCCTATGAAATAGATTTTAGAAATATAAATTTCATGTAAATATCTGTAGTTGGATATTCACTGTGTCTGCTTCTGTGGCACTGACCACACCCATTGAGGGGTGGAACCAGGGGCTGAAGTGACCTGTGGGACTTGGTCTCTGAAGGAGGCAGAGAGCTCTCTCTCTGGCAGGAAGGAGAGAGTAGCATCCAGTTCCAACTGTTGTGTTCATCTGTCTGTGTTGTGAGTTGTTTCTCCCTTAATAAACATCTATTTGTTTATCCTGACCCTTACTGAACTGCAATAAATATCCTTTATTTTTTGTTTGTTTCCAATTGTGATTAAGAAAATTATTTCTTCTCACTTGAAAAAAAATGGTTATGACCTAATGAGCTGTTACTTTGTTTGGAATGAGTCTTCTCAAAAAATACAACTACCAAAATAATGATACTTAGAGGTAGGGACTTTAGAGATGGTGATACCATGCGAGTGGTGCTGCTACTATTTGTGAAGCTAGTCCTCTTATAAAGAGGTCTGAGTAGACTTCCTTGACACTTCTACCATATGAGGACACCAAGAAGGCACTATCTATAACATCAAATATCAAATGGGCTAGTATCTTGATCTTGGTGTTCCAGTGTCTGGAAACTTGGGAAAAATATTTCTGTTGCTTATGAAATATCAGCCTAGGGTATTCTTAATAGATACCCAAATGAATTAAGGTCCCTATTAAAGGAACATTCTAAATCACTCAACACATGCTTGAAGTGTAAGTGAAGTCATTGGTGTTTAGTTCTGTCTAAAATGGATTGTTATGAAACTTTCCTGCACTTAACAATACACCAGTAGAATACTCACTCAAACCAGGTAAGCCTCTACTTCTGAAGCAAACAAATGCGATTTGGAGGAACCACGCAGCTCGCACAGTTTGCTCCATCATCGTCTCTGATCACTTCAGCATCAGCAGAAGGCTTCCTTCCTCTTCCTCAATCTTTAGGAGCGCCCACTGCAGAGTTTGTATCGAGTGCTGTCCTTCTGTGAGGTCAGGAAAAAGCTGTGTCCTACACTGTTAGCACATTACAAATGTTCTGGTTTGTTTCGTGACTCTGTTGTCTTAGAGACTAAGTAATCTGATGTCCACCCCCCTGTGTATAATACAATACTCAGTGTGGCAGTTTGTTCTCCACTTTCCTTATGTTTGCCAAGTAGCTGTACACTCCTGACTACATTCGGGTCATTCAACACAAAGACTCCTTGAGGAATTAAACATTTCATGGCAATTTGTAGCAAAGCTACTGCTTAAATCAAACATCAAAATATAAGTTGCGACTTTGTTCATGGGTCCCTTTGTTCACAGAGCCTTTAAATTGGTTGTGGTCAAGCTCCTTAAAGGGGGCACATGCTACTTTGCTGCATTTGAGGTGCCCATGCTTCACAGTATCCTCAAGCTACCATTAAGGAAAATATAAGCATCTTTAAGCCAAACATTTGAAAAAAAATTACTCCTAAACATATAAATCCAGTTGTTATATTTCCTCCAAACACAAAATATGATTGGAAAAATAAAAATACAAACCTGTCTTTATTATTATGGTACCTCTAATAATGATTTCTAAGTCTTTTCAGTAATTTTGCTCTGAGAGTCAAGTTCAGAGCAGGAAAATTGGGTGCATTTCTTTTTTAACCCTCATTTTGCTTTTGCCCTTGTACAGCTAACTTGGAACCTTTGCTAGTTATTTAAAAATCAATACCTTATAAAAAGAAAATTGCTTTTACATTTTACTTTACTGTGTTTTGGTACATACAGCATTGTTGCCCTAAGTGAAGAGATTTTAGCTGCTTAAGTCAAAAGCAAACCCTATGCTTGGACTGCATACAGCAGGTTCAGTAGCTCCTGAATCTATTGCGCTGCAAAGGAGAACACATTAGCAAGTCAGCATCCTACTTGTTTTAGAAAATCATTGATAATCGGGCTCCATTTTTCTTTTTTGGTTGACAGCTCGTATTTTCCATTGGCTTTTGCGTCAATTTTCCTTTTTATGATATGATTTCAAACGAGTGGTTTCCCGCATTTTGGGATCAAAACAGCAGCCTTAGAGACATTCATAGTGATATGTATTATTTACCTCTTGTCTTTTCTAGAATTTAATGTCAGAGTTGCCTTTGCCTTTCTGTGACTTATTTCAAGAGCAATGTGGACTTTGTTGTTTCTTGTTCTCTAATTGTTAGTAATACTGTCTCAATATTTTAATTTTAATTAATTAATTAATTAATTAATTAATTTATTGAGAAGACTCAGTTTCTCCACTGTGTTGGTTTGAAAAGAAAATGGTACCTATAAACCCAGAGGGAGTGGTATTATTAGGAGGTGTGTTCTCCTTGGAGTAGGTACCATCTTGCTGGAGGGAATACAACACAGTGGAGGTGGGCTCTGAGGTCTCCTAGGCTCAAGTTACACCACAGCCTACAGCACTATGTCTTCCTACATGCTGCCATGCTTGTCACCATGAGGACTGTGTGCTAAATCTCTGGAACTGTAAGCCAGCCCCAATTAAAGGTTTTCATTTATAAGAGTTGCCATGATCATTCTGTCTCATCACAGCAATAGAAACCACCACTAAGACATCCATTCTTAGGAAAAAATGAGCCATGTTATATACCATTCATCCTCCAGAATCTAAAATGCTCATGGATCAACAAGGAACTGGAATAAAGATGGGCTCATCCATTCTTTAGAGTACCAGCCAAGCTGGGGCGGAGTAGTGTTGAGACATAAAACTCAAACTGTGCTTCAAAGCGCAGACAGATTGTAATCTAAAATGATTAGTGGACACAAATACCCAAACATGGTACACAGAATCAACTAAACTGCACTCACCGAGGCTCACAGAGACTGAGGAGGAAATCACTGAACCTGCATGGGTCTGTGCTGTTCTGGTTTTGAGCTTGGCATTTTGTAGGGCTCCTAAGGATGGAAACGGGGGTATCTCTGACTCTCTGTCTGCTTTTTGGACTCTTTTCTTCCTACTGGGTTTCCTTGCCCAGCCTTGATAAAGGATTTGTGCTTAGTGTTATTATATCATATTAATCTGTGTTATGCTAATATCCTTGGGAGGCCGGCTCTATTTCCAAGAGAAACAGAAAAGTGGATCTGGGGAAGGGGTAAGGAGCTGGGAGGAGTGCAGGAAGGGGGAACTCCAGTCAAGATGCATTGAAAACAGAAGGAGAGAGAGAGAGAGAGAGAGAGAGAGAGAGAGAGAGAGAGAGAGAGAGGGAAACAGAGAGAAGGAAACAGAGAGAGAGAGAGACAGAGAGAGAGACAGAGAAAGAAATTTAAAAGTAAATCAAAAGACTGAGAATATGCAACTATGTCCAATATAAACTAACTTGTGTAAAGTAGAAAGCATGTAAGTTAATGTCTTGGGTCCCACACACAGAACATACTTTAGAGTATTAAGATTTATGTAAATGTCTCCAGAATTAAAACAGGAAGATACTGCTGGTGGTTCTTTCTGTGAAGCAATTTATAATTATTTGCTAAATGGTTTAATTACATAATTAAATGTAATTAGTGTTGGTTACTTTTTCACTTCATGTGGATGGTATTTCTAAGCACTGCTGGAGAGGGATTTAGGCATGGGTTTAAAAGCAGCAGTGGGGCAGCTTTCTCCTGTGTTATCTAGAGGGTGTGTAGGAGAGATATCTGTGTTAGGAACCTGGCATCAAGGGCAAGTTCAATAGGTACTAATTGTGCTGTTTTTATCCATCCTCTTCTCCATTAGAGGAAAAAATATTCAAGTCACTACCTCAGGGTAGAGGCTAATGAAGAGCTGTCCAGGGCTCCCATTCTTTGAGAATGGGAGGGTAGGAACATGAAAATAAATAAAGGGAAGTAGTATGAAGGCATGAAATTTTCTGTCCTGAGTTTGTAATGATGGATAAATGGATCTTTATATGTACTGGAACTTACAGGAGTCTACATCAAAAGTCAATGAAGGATGTGATAATAAAATAGGTATAGTACACCCACATGTGGACAGATGGAGGTGTGTGAGAGGAAAACTATACAAGAAGGAAACAGATAATGAGTCTCAGGATGCAATGAGAATGAAACTAAACATGGATTTCTAGTATAATGTGGTAAGTACCTTTGCCTGTGTGTGTGTGTGTGTGTGTGTGTGTGTGTGTGTGTGTGTGTGTGAGAGAGAGAGAGAGAGAGAGAGAGAGAGAGAGAGAGAGAGAGAGAGAGAGAGACTAGGTTCATGAGCAAGGCTAATACTACAAAGAGATGTTGGCTTTCTTCAAGCTGCATTAGTAAACACAATCCAATTGAAAGGAGACAGGAGAAATAAAACACCAAGACCATCCTGCTAAGCAGGATGCCAGAATCAAGGAAAGTCAATGAAACTGATAGGACCTTGAAATCAATCCCTATAAAAGGAAAAAATAAAAATAATAGCAATTTATCATGAACAGCAGAAGTCATATGTTATAGAATGACATAGTTGTAGTGCTAAAGGGAAAACTAAACATTTCAATATGAATGCAAGTACGTGTATTTTCAAATGCATAAAAGCTAATTTTTTGCTAATTCAAAAAGCTAATTTGAATTGCATTATAAAAGTTGAAGATACACAGGTTTCTGCTAAAAAACAAAACAAAACAAACTGCACTCTATGCAAACATGGCTGAGTAAGAAGAAACAAAAACATGAGAAACAGTTAATATGTGTAAGATAAAAAGATACTATTTGCCTCAGTTTAAAAAAAAAAGGCAAAATAACACATGATTGTTTACTCCAATAATAAGTGGTAGCATAAAGTTCTGAAGCATGACCAGAAATAAAATATAAAGAAAGGGAAAGAAAGAGGCAGAAGCTAAAAACATAACTTATTGCTTTGTTTGTCATGTTTCATGGGATAATTCATTATTATAAATAGACTATTATAGATCGGAATCAATATTACCATAACAAAAGGTAATAGGTCAAATTAAATGGTTTAATAGTGAAACAGCATTATACAAAACAAAAGATACTAAAATGAATTTAGGAAAGGAAAAGCAGAGAAAGAGAGATACTAATGAGATAAATATGGAGATACTAGTGAAATGGAGTATTTAAATCCATTTACATCTGTGGCTCCAGGAAATACAGATTAGTGTAAGTAATGGACAGGGATTCCACAGCTATTCACAAAGTTTAGAACAAGAGCCGTGCATGCACAGGTAGCAAGAGAGAATCTTGGAAATGATAGAACCTACAAACAGTAATCTAAAACAAGTCTAATGGTAGAGGGGTTATGACCAGAAGATGAAGATATTTTACAACAATTCCAGTGACAAACATTCAGTGCTAGTCTTCAATCTTTCCAGCACACGCGCTTGGCAGAAGAGCTTTGGAAAGCATGTGGGAAGCATGAGCATCTCTAACCAGGGCAGCTAATGAATGTTAAGATGAATTGTGCAAGAGTTATTTTTGGTAAGCCGAGTTTAACTACATTCGAAGAATCTGTTTATTGTATCATGTGGAGAGAAAAGTAGGTAAGTCAAAAATATTTTGATTGGGTAAAATGTAAATGAATGAAATTAAAATAAAATATAAAGGAAATAATTAAATTTGACATGAAGTCTCATATGCTCACCTTCCTTTCAAGTCGTATAATAAGTAGACTGTACAAGTTTACATTGCAATTTCACACTCTTTGGTTTAGTTTTACTTATACCATGCCTTTTTCTCATAAATTTTTTCTTATACCATGCATTCTCATAAATGAGGCAAATATCCTTTCACATATTGTGTGTGTGTGTGTGTGTGTGTGTGTGTGTGTGTGTGTGTGTGTGTGTTCTCCTTGGAAAACTTAGTAAAATTTTGGTTGGGTATTATTGTAGAAAAGGAATAGAAACAAAAGCTGTTATGTAAAGGGCCCACAGAATAGCCCATGCATAGGAATAGATGGGAAGAAAACATGGAAAATGCTGGCCCTTTTAACTGGAGAAAGTGTTAACTACTTTTATTCACTTTTCAGCTACACCCTCTGCTTGCCTGTCCTAGGGTTTGTGGCACCTGAGATACATAAGACAGATTGTGGTTTCTTAGAAAATTTTGCTTTTTCTCTGATCATTCTTGCAGAATGCTCAGGCATTTTGGGGATGCCAAGGGAAATGCTGAACTACAATTAGTAGCAAATTTTTATATAATTTTTTAAAATTTAATTTGAAACAGGCTTGCTTTACTTGTGAATCCAAGTTCCCACACTCTCCCCTCCTCCCCTGATCCTCCTACCGACCCCCCAGCCCATCCCCTTTCTGCTCCCCAGGGAGGGTGAGGCCTTCCATGGGGGATCTTCAAAGTCTGTCATAGCATTTGGAGCAGGGCCTAGGCCCTCCCCCATGTGTTTAGGCTGGATTTTACCAGAAAATGGTTTTCTGAAAATGGTTTTCAGTAATGAAACTCAAACAGTCACCTTCCTCTTGTTCAATGCATTGTTCTGATAATAACCATGATTCCAGATGTCAGATATCTTAAGTCAGAAGTCTTCTGAAGTCAGGTTTTCCCCCAGGAATTTTGTTCTAATATTATGACTCTTATTGAAGTCAGTGGGCTGCTATAGTTTAGGGAATCTGGGATAGAATATTGACAATATAGAGGTAATTCACATAATTGTGTTTTATGCATCGTTGGAATTCTGTTAATACAAAATTAGGAAAAGTGTAAGTGCCAACATATCCTTGGTCAATTTTCTTAAAATAAGTGATTTTATTTGGAACTCAGTCAAAATGTAAACAAGTTAAAAGAGTAAAAAAGCATGTCATATGGTTTAATTCTTTCATTTTTATTATTACTTCTTTTGGGTTATTTATTTATTATATCTATTCATTAATTTTTTCCTTATTTTACATATAGATCCCAGTTCCCCCTCCCTCCCTCCCTCTCTTCCTCCCTCCCTCCCTGCCATGACCCCAGTCCCATCCCATACCTCCCACACACACTCCACAGGGAGCATGATGCCTTCCAGGAGGGGTCATCAAAATATGTCAAGTCATTTGGGGTAGGGACTAGGCTCTCCCTCCTGCCTCTAGGTTAAGGGAGTATCCCTCCATGGGGAATGTGCTCCCAAAGTCTTTTCGTGCACCAGGGATGCATCCTGCTTCCACTGTCAGAGGTCCCTTAGACTGCCCAGGCCTTCTAACTGAGACCAACGATCAGAGGGTCTGGGTCAGTCCAATGCTGGTTTCCCAGCTATCAGACTGGAGTCCATTAGCTCCCCCTTGTTCAGGTCAGCTGTCTCTATGTATTTCTGTAGCCTGCTCTTGTCCTCCCTCTTTACAACTGGATTCCAGGAGTTCAGCTCAGTGTTTAGTTGTGGGTTTCTGCTTCTGTTTCCATCAGCTACTACATGAGGGCTCTATGATGGTGGATAAGTTAGTGATCAATCTCATTATCAGGGATGGGCATTTAATGTGGCCTTTCTACTGTTGCTCACCTTGTTTGTTGGGGTGATCCTTGTAGGTCTCTGGACATTTCTCTAGAGTCAGTTTTCTCTTCAAACCTATAACAGCTTCCTCTATTATGGTATCTTTCTTCTTTTTCTTTTTTCTCTTGCCTATTTGTCCCCAACTCATATATAAATTTTAGACATAGAGCAAAGTATCACCAGCCTATAATTCACACCGCCAGAGAAAATAGCATACAAGGAGGAACCTAAGAATTTCATACAAGTTCACTCATAGAAGGGGAAAGAAACAAGATCTTCTTGGGAGTGTGTGTGCATGTTGGGGGAGGTGAGTGGGTGGAGAGGGAGTTAGGAGAAAGAGTAGGAGCGGAGTGGTTTTTTTTTTTTTTTGGCTTATAATATATTCTTGGAAAGCAAGAGCACACCCTAAAACAGCAGTTTTCTGAAAAACATTGCTTTGCAAATTTAATAGCAGTTCAATAAAGTTAAGGAGAATGTTTTACTCCTTGAGTTACAGAAGATACTCATGAAGCCTACATGAAAAAAATAGGCAAGGGTGTGGCTACAGGAAAACCACCTTTAAAATAGTGCAACAGTGTGGAGGATTAGCTCAGTGCCAAATATAAATTAAATGTATACATAAGTAAGAGCTGTAGTATTTTTGCATAAATAAGAGAAATAATAACAGAATTCATCAGAATATTTAGAAAAAGATTCGAGTATATTTGGAAATTACATTTGATAAAGGTGGAGGAAGGTGGATTTTTCCTAGTAAGTAATACTTAGTGATGGGAGATGTTATTTTGTATGTATTTGTTTCTCATACTTGTTAATTAATAAAGCACCATTGGGCCAATGAGATAGCAAGATAGGCGGGGCTAGGAAACAAGGAGGAAAGAGGAAGTAGGAGGGAGGAGTCAAGATGGAGACAGGGAGGAAGGAAGACACCCGCTGTGGCTCCTTGATAAGACAACCACGTGGAAATACTTAGATAAGTAATGGGTTAATAATTAAGACAGAGCTAGCCCATAAACAATAATGGTAACTGGCCAACAGGATTGTATCAAATACAGAGTTTCTGAGTGTTAG
Source organism: Cricetiscus sungorus (assembly GCA_030556225.1). Lineage (NCBI taxonomy): Eukaryota > Metazoa > Chordata > Mammalia > Rodentia > Cricetidae > Cricetiscus > Cricetiscus sungorus. The sequence continues at coordinate 21,293,698 of JANBXA010000007.1, forward strand.
TTGGGGCTCACATGGTGGCAGCACCATGGCAGCAGAACCGGGCAGCCGGCGGGGAAAAACCTGCCTTAACATAATGGTGTCAGAAGTGGGATTGAGAACTTTCACTTAAAACTTAAAAAAAGCTTAAAAAATAGTTTTTAGAAACAAAGGAACAACCTGCCGTAGACTTCTTGGTACCAGCACTTTCTCGGTTGGTTTTGTTTTGCTGTAGACAGATTTGCGAGGCTCCTTTAAGGGAGGTTTCCAAAATTAGCATAAGCGGCAAAAAGCCACTGTGCTTTTAAAGAGCTCTGCTAACAATTCATTGGTATGTACGAGAGCTACAATGAAGGTTTACACTATGTTTAAAAAAATATGCTGGCTTGGGAGAGATAAAGAAACAGGATACAATGATTTAAAAAAAAAAAAAAGAAAAAAGAAAAAAGGAAGTAGAATGGATGGATGGATATGGTGGCGCACGCCATTAATCCCAGCACTCGGCAGACAGAGGCAAGCAGATCTCTGTGATTTCAAAGTAAACCTGGTATGCAATGAATTCCAGGACAGATAAAAGTTACACAGAAAAACCCTGTCTCAAAATATGTAAAAATAAAAATAGAAGAAATAGAGTAATAAAAAAGCCATGTAAAGATGGAAAACACAGAAAGATTTTGGATATTAAACGCGCTTCTGTTGTCTTTAAATTATTTGATTGCTGAGAAAATACCAACTACTAATAAAAGAAATGCTGCTAGATTAATCCAATTTATATATTTTAAAAATGCTTTGACTCCAAAATTTAAGCCTAAGGACAAGTTACTGGGGAAAAGGATTTCTATTTTTGTTTCCACAGAAAATGAAAAGCTATGGATTCTTTCCAGACTTATGTGGTTTGATCAAGCAAGACCCCCCTGAAGCAACATCAATGGGACATTGCAACCTTACAGACCATTACAGCCAAGATTCCTGCGTCTTCTTAGGATCCCCATGACAGCGCCCTCTATCAGCAGGAAGTAGTTTGGAAAGAACAATGCCCAAATTCCCAAATATTGTTTATAAATGTTTGTTTTCATTTAAATGGACTTGGTTATAAATGGCTATAACCACAAACAATCTTTTTAAAGGTAAAAAGGGAATATGGTATAGATATGAATACTTTGTTTTGAAATGGATTTTCTTTTATTGATACAATTTAAGGTCAATTTTGTGATATGTATATTTCTCCTCTTGTTTAGGTATTGTGTTTATATAGCTCATTGGAAAATGTAATGTATAAATTAATACAGATTATAGAGAGTTACCCATGATAGTTAAAACTTAGAGTTAATTGAGTTAGGATTTCTAGATATACAGAGATGTATTTGAGATGGATAGGCATTCTTCAAACCTTTCAAAGACCTACAGAATATGGCATTTAAAATGGTTTAGGGATTTTCTTGACAGTGAGGCATAACTGCTCCTGGTAACACCACCTACAGAAGAAAGGAAGATGGACATGGAAGAAACACATTATGGAGTTTGCTTCTAATATGGCAAGACTAGCCATTTGGGCAAGGTACTGCTCTTCTGGACTGTTTGACTTTATGTTGTAGAAACCGGACATGTAGGACCCACAAAAGGATGACTGCTGATGCAAGATGGACATTGCTACAGGGTTCCTGCTTCATGGAAGAGGCTGCCAGACAGCCAGACAGTCTACAGGACACAGAGAAAAGTGACTGACAAACTGCCATTACAGGTGGACAGTTTAAAGTTTCCTGCCTTGTTGAGGAGTCTGGACACACACTATGGCCTATGGGGTGAAGATGGAACATTACAGAAGAACTTCGGGTGACTGACCAGGCAATGCATTGTCTCTGTCATTTCTAGAGTTTATATATTATCCTTCTGTGGTCTTTGAAGGAATTGAAGACAGATAGTTATGGTTATAGTTTTACTTAGTTAGGATTAAAGATAAGTTATATATAGGACTTTAGACTCACAAAGATAGGACAGATGATATTTTCTTTAAGTCTTACAAAATGTTAATGGACTAAATATTGTTAACTGTAATTGTTATTTGATAACTGTTGTATGATATATTTTACTTTGTTAAGGTTTAAACCCTTCTTTTTATTTTAGACAGAAAAGAGGAGATGATGGGAGATGTTATTCTGTATATATATATATGTTTCTCATACTTGTTAATTAATAAAGTTCCGTTGGGCCAATGAGATAGCAAGATAGGCGGGGCTAGGAAACAAGGAGGAAAGAGGAAGTAGGAGGGAGGAGTCAAGATGGAGACAGGGAGGAAGGAAGACACCCGCTGTGGCTCCTTGATAAGACGACCACGTGGAAATACTTAGATAAGTAGAAATGGGTTAATAATTAAGACAGAGCTAGCCCATAAACAATAATGGTAATTGGCCAACAGGATTATATCAAATACAGAGTCTCTGAGTGTTAGTTGGGGCTCACATGGCGGCGGCACCATGGTGGCAGAACCGGGCAGCCGGTGGGGAAAAACCTGCCGTAATAACTTAGGGCTAGAAAGCTGGTTCACAGATTCAATTTCTTGCTGGTCTTGCAGATGACCCAGATTCATTTCCCATCATGCACCTCACAGCCACATCCAATTCTAGCTTTAGGGATCTGACATTCACATCTGGCCTCCTCAACCTTCTGCTTGAATAGAGTGCACAATAACTGATGCAGGCTTAGACTCATACACACAAAAAAGTAATAAACAAATCATAAAAACCTTTAAAAACAGAATGGTAGTAAGATAATGAGTTGTAGAGAAATTCAGTGTGGCACCCATTCTCAATATAATGTGAACACTTATGGTTCCCCCCATCCATTTGTAGCTGTTTAGAATACAAATATATTCACCTGTGAACCTGTGAACAACAACAAAATGACCAGATACATGAATGAAAATAACATAAAATTGTTTTAAGACATACTATTCCTTGATTAATTTATAACTTGTGATTTGTAAAAAATTTTTTTTCTAGGATCTTAAAATTCTGATGCAATAAAAATGATGAGTTTATTTATCCAGAAATGAAAATACCTTCCATGTTTTAGGGAAAAGAATGAGATTAAAGGTAATAAAAGTTAATAAAGATTGCTGGCCAGAAGAAGGAAAAAGTTTAGAAACCCAAACCATCCTATACAAAGGGTGAGGGCTCTTATGTTGCATTCCAGGGTCTACTGCCACATTTTGCACCTTGCAGGCTTTCTCTGGCATGCTTTACTACAGACCGTTATACATACAACTTAAGGTGTGCATGTCTTATTCGTATCTTAAATCTCTATCTAGAGGTAAGAGTGTTAGTGTTATAATGAGGTACCTGTAACCTGCAGGTGCTGGAGTTCCTGTGGTCTTCAGCCAGTTTCCCCATTCTGTCCTACCTACTTTGGTGAGGTTTTTACATCCCTCCTCTCTACCACTCATTTCTCACACTACATTCTGAAATTGCAGTCTATGAACAAGGCTCTCTAACCTCATTCTCTGCTCTGCATTCTTGCCAAGTTTTAAAAGGGTTTGAAGGGACACATTAAGAAAGCACAGTGGAAAATGGTCCATGGCAGTATGAGCTTGTACCAGTGGCTCAAACAACTTCAGATTGGAATCAGAGAGAGCTGCTTAGAAGCACCAGTGTGGGTAACCTTCAATAGCCCACTTCTACAGGTTGGTTCTGCTACACAGGACCCATATTCTGAAGACTCCACAGCTCTCAGAGTAAACCTAAAAAATGAAGAACAAATAATTAAAATACGAATCTGTGGGGGTAAATTTCAGATTCAAGCTGTGTGAGTCTGTGTTGGTCAAATGGGCAACGAGAAATAGAACTGAGATGATATTATATTGATAATGGAGATAGAGACAGAGATATGTCTATACATAGGTGATAAAATAGAAAGAACAGGCATAGAGATATTTTTATTATAAAGAATTGGTTTTGTACATTGATTTGATAGAAAAGAAAGTGGGATGTAGCTTTGAATGTACTGGCAAAGGAGATGATGAAATATTATGAGCGTTCCCTTTTCATGTTAATTCAATAACATCTCATTGAGGGTCTTTGCTTTAAGAGGACTGAGTCTACACTGATTGTTTTAATGCAGGATGTAGTTATGACTCTCTCAGTAAGGATGCCTTATGAAACCATTTTGCAAAGATGCATTGTGACATTGCATTGTGACATCCAGTCATTACAGTGCAGTAGTGAACAAAAGGGCTAGTTTTTTGCAGAAGTTTTAGGTTTATTGATATCCCAGAGAATTACAGCTGTCTTACAATACAAGTTTTTTAGAGACATCAATCACACATAAGGCTTCACAATAACTCTTCTGTAAATTTCAACATAACATATTCCTTTAACTTTTTATTCTGGTTCAGTATTAATGTCATTGACAAGTAGCTATTATTATTGATTAGTAGGACTTAGAATTAAAATTTCTAGCTCTAACTGAATGCTGTAATTAGAACTCCCTTTCTCTAAAGTTTGCAGAGATTTAGGTATCATATAATGTTTTCCTTTTTAAAATATAATTATATGTGTTTTGTCTGTTCTGTTTTGCTTTTAAATCCCAAGCATTGCAAAGGGTTATTTTTAAAGCTTTAGATTGTATTGAGAGGAGCCTCTGAATTCAAGGCTCCAAGGCAAAAAAAAAAAGATTTAAAAATTATTTATAGAATCCAAGTTTTTCATTTGGTGACATAGCACTTTGAATTAATGTTGGTGGAATCCTTTTAATAAAGCAAAAGGAATTTAAAGCATACCACACAAGCATCTCATCTTCTTTCTCCTCTGATACTCCTATTATAGAGACAAAGTCAAACTAAACTTTGCAGGGCAGGTCAAGGTTAAGCCTTGCATTTTTAATGTAGTTCCTGTAAAGTCTTGCTGAGTTGCATGGAGCACTCCTCTGCTTTTCTGATTGGAAGGGCTTCTGCCTTGTCCAAGGTAACTTGCAAGCACTTGGTCAATTAAAGAGAAACTACTGTGGGTAATGATGATTTCATTGAAAACCTGATGACTTAAGGAAGTATGAAAACAGTGAAATTACCATTCTTGCTCAATAACTCTTGTCTAAGCAACAGGAACTCTACAGAAATTTGGTCCCCAGAATTACCCAAGTAAAGGAAAGTTGAAAACCAACAAGTCTGGAGTGAATCTCCTTGCAAGTTTGAGACTGCCACAGAGTAGCTTGTCAAGCAAGAGTCTAATGTGCATTTTATTTAGAGTCTGACTTTTGGAGAGATTTCTTCATTAGAAAACCCCTATTCACCCAGCTTTTAGCAGAAAATGTCATTATTTCTAAAGGAGAACACAGAATTGCAAGCTTATCGTTGATCAACAGTGATCTTGAGGGCAACTATGCATTCCATTACATAGCCAGGGATAAATGCCTAGAAGGCACTAAGAATGCTTTAGACTCAATTGCACCATAAACTTTAAACACATATGTTTTCTTTGGTATAGAGACATTTTTTTTTTTTGGCCCAACTTGGGAAATTTAGGATAGGATTCCAGCCACACAATGCAGAATTTAAAACTCAATTAGAGGTTTTATTTTCTTTATTCATGCTATGAGAATTAAGTAAGATCTGCTAAGGGGAATTAGAGACAATTGAACTTAATATTTCAATATTCTGAAATCAAAGCAGACAAGTACTTTGCAGCATCAGTTATAAATAACTGAAATTTTGTTTTGAGTAAAAGACATTTTCAAACACACATTAGTTTCTTTTAAACATCTATTAAAAAAAAGCCCTAGTAACTTAATAGCACTAGTGAGTAAACATAATTTGTAGTTCATAAACATAAAGGTAGTGAAACATGCACAGATGTTTATAGCTCTGAAAATACTGACTCTGAATCCTATTGCTTTTCTCTAAGATAGCTCTTTAAGGTTTTATACCTATGATTATAAAATGAAAGGAGCCACTGAAAATTAAAATTATCTTATTGCTATATTGTAGATCTTTTTATGTTGAAGCACTTTATCATATTTTCTTGGGAAAGAAAAATTAACATCAGTATACGAAATGACAGACTATCACACTAACATCATTATAAAGAAAGTATTCTTAAATTATCCTCCAGGAACATATTTTCATTTATCTTTCTTTTTCTTCTGCCAGTATCAGTATATGAAACCCAAAAACTTTATTAGAATATCAATAATCAATGATATAGGAGTATAATTCAATAACAAAGTATCAACCATTTCCTTCCTGCTAGGATATTCCTTTTCTCATTTAAACAATAAACATTTGGATTAAGATCTTTGTCTCCTCGGAGGTCTCTGATAACTTTCCAAACATCATTTTGCCAACAACTAAGAGGTATGCTATCTTTTTTTTTATATAGGGGCTTTATCTTACTGGGATTCATTTCCCTCTGTGTTCACTTTGTCCCTTTGAAAACTCTGCAAATGGAAACAGCTCTAATAGGTCACCATACAAATTTTGTTACGTAAAAGTCCCAGGAGCTTTCATAGGTGATGTTCATTCTCATAAGAAATTTACCTCCTCCACATGCTTCGTGTCTGCTCTTGTGTCTTACAGCATCAAAGTCCTTGATTTGTCAGTTCTCCAGTAGGGAAAGTGCCCCAGAGGTACACATTCATACTAAACACAGCCTAAGACTAACTCACAGTGTTAGAAGGTCTAGCAAGCTAGAGTCCTTTGCTACCGTATTTTTCCTTCTGAAGAAAAAAAAATCTGTAGGAAGTCTGCTTTGTTGCTGAACAGGATTCAAGGTTGAGCCCATGATGTAATTGAACTTTGAATGGCTGCAGGAAAACTATCAGTGTGTGCAGCCTCATTGGAACATACTACTCAGGTCTGTGATGCCATCTTGTTTTCTAGAGATCAGCAGTGATCAGCATCCATCCTTCCTGACGGCTATCTTTAAAGTTCTGTTGAGTCAGGTTAGAGTCTGGCTGCCTTCAGGGCTGTGCTACTGGTTGAACATAGCTTTGCTTGCTCTGGGCTTAGCTGCATGTATGATTTTTAATTTACAACAAAAACTTTACAATGTAAAAGCTTTCTACCTATGAAGTGGACCCACTTCTCTCAAGCACACTTGGCTTTCTGTGAACTTTTTCACTTTGAAGTACAAAGACTTGATTGTTGGAGAAGGGAGGCTCTCAGGGTTTGTGTTCCCTTTCTTTCATCAGTGCAGTGACATTATCAATTCTTCCTGGTTTTCTTCTGTTGGTAGCTCACATTTAAGCGAATTTCCACACTCTTAGAGCTACCTGATTTCTTTTAAAGAGATCAAAAACACACATTGTAGAAAAACCAGCCTTTTCAACAAATGATACTGGTCAAACCGGATAGCTCCACATAGAAGAATGTAGCAAGAAACGTATTATCATTCACCCTTCACAAAACTCAACTCAAAATGGATCAAGCGCACATAAAATTGGGAGGGACACATGGCGGTGGGAAGATAGAGGATGAATTGGAAGTGATGGAGTGGGTCGGGGCGGGGGTGGATTTTACCAAAATGCATTATATACATCTATGAATTTCTCAAGTAAGAAAAAACGCATTGTCATCAAAGAGAGGCAGAAAGTAGAAGTGGAAAAAGCAATAGAAACAGGAGAACAAAAGATTAGGAGTATTATGTACTGTCTAAAATGCAGAATGTGGATTTACATGTGCACACACATACATATATTTGACATGAAAATGAATGTCTATTTAGGGAGAAGAAGGAAACAAGTGGGACCATGGAGTAGGGAGAATGGAGAGCAAACTACAATGACAAGTGTGTGTATGTGCGTGCGTGTGTGTGTGTGTGTGTGTGAGTGTGCATATGTGTAAAAATGCCATAAAAAGCCTAATATTTTGCACACATATTTAACAGAGATTTTTTTGAAGGCACACTGAGAAGCAAATATTTGGTAGAATTTTTTATTTAAATTATTTGACCATTTACTATTTTATGGAGAAGCTTTTTAAGTCACTGACTCTATTTGCCCATTATGGAGTTGTTCACCTCTTGTGTTTGTTGTTGAGTTTGTCGAGAAATGAACCCCAGAAGCATCCACATCATTGGAATTTTAACTTGGCCGTACACATAGCCAACATATTCACTCTGTAACCCCAATTCCCCTTAACTAATAAGGGACTGTCTAAACTGTAAAATCACAACTTTCACTTTCGATTTTAGCAATTAGATACTTCCTTCTTTATTATCTGCAATGACACTACTCAGTACTTTGCCAATGCATTGCTCTTTTAAACTTCATAAAAGATACATCATTTCATTACTACTCAAAAATTAAAATGTAAATTATTGTTGTTATTCTTCCTACTACATAGGTTCTTTGAAAACTATATGATACAAAATGTGAAGCTTGGAGTGAAGGATACTTTTGTTTTCCAGTTTTATTCTTACAGGTGATAACACTGCATGTTTCTGTGGGACAAGGTGATGCTCTCTTCCAGGCATATGTCATATTTCTATTGGTTCTAGTTAGTTAATCCACCATCTTACACCTCAACTGTGTGTGTGTGTGTGCTGAGAACATTCGAGTTTTATTGTTAGTCATAATTGCCTTCTGCATAGTAGTTTCTTCCTGATAACCACTTCCGATCTTCTGTTTCCTGATTTCTTCCTGGAAGCTTCTGATGTTCATTTGCAGGACAATGAGAGCCACGTATTCCTTGGAAAATTTTGACCTAGGAAATTGTGCGGAGGGCATTTTGCACAGAAGAGATCATATTGGTTATCTGAGTTATTTCATTCAGTTGATCATTCATTTGGTCAAGATCGAATGCCTCCTATGAAGCAGGGAAAATGCCCCCTTCCAGCTTTGCACTACCCTATGCGGTATTAAACAGCTCCCAGACTGTGTGACTAACGCAAATAAAGAGAATGTAAAGTTCTACTTCATCGCAATTAATTAAAAGAAAATATTTGAGTTGTGGGTCTCTGTGATAATGACTTCTGAGCACTTGGCATTAAATGGCTGATCCTTATCAAAACCTTCTCCTCTAGGCTCAAGTATCTGTGCTGGAGAGGAGATGGGAATATGGTAAAAGTCATAGGTGGTAGTACCAGAGAGACAGCTTTTACCAGACAAAATAGGGCCAATGTACTCTCACTTCCTGTCTGTCTGTACAGACCTCCAGACCTCTATGGTTACCTAGTGGCTGGCTCTGCCCTGTGATTCCAGCAAGCTTTATTGTTAGAGCATAAACAAGGTATCACCACACATAGTAGCAGTAGTCAATTCTTTGATTCTGCACAAAAAGCCCATTTAATTAATACTAGAACTCTGCAATAACTATAAATTCTACTTTGAACATTAAAAAAAGGGTTTAGAATAATCATTTAGTTTTCTTTTTAAATACATTTTTATTTAAATTCAAAACAATCTTATTTTACATACCAATCCCAATTCCTTCTCTCTCCTGTCGTCGTCCCCTATTGAGCCCCTATCACACCCCCCATTCCCTGTCCAGAGAGGGGGAAGCCTCACATGAGGGGTCATCAAAGTCCGATACACCACTTGGAGCAGGACCTAGGCCATACCCTGTTTATCTAGGCTGAGAGAGTATCCCTCCATAGGGAATGGACTCCCAAAGCCCATTCATGCCCTAGGGATAAATACTGGTTCCACTGCCAGAGAGGTCCCAGTCAGGCCTTCTAACTGACTAGGTTGGTCTTATGCTGGTTCCCCAAGCTGTTAGACTTGGGGCCATGAACTTTCACTTGCTCAGGTCAGCTGTTTCTGTGGGTTTCCCCAGCATGGTCTTGACCCCTTTGCTTATCACTCCTTCCTCTCTACAATTGGATTCCAGGAGTTCAGCTCAATGCTTGGCTGTGAATCTCTCCTGCTTCCATCAGCTACTGGATGAAGGCTTTAAGATGGCATATAAGGTAGTCATCAGTCTCATTATTGGGGAAGAGCATTTAATGTAGCCTCTCCCCTATTGCTTAGATTCTTAATTGTGGTCATCCTTGTGGATCCCTGGACATTTCCCTAGTGCCAGATTTCTTTTTAAACCTATAATGACTCCCTCTATTAAGTTATCTCTTTTCTTGCTCTCCATTATTCTTCCCCTAACTCCAACTTCCTGATCCCTCATGTTCTCCTTCCCCCTTCTCCCCTCTTTTATCTCCTTCCTCCCTTCCTCCCTCCCTTACCTCCCTTTCTTTTTCCCTCCCTCCTTTCCCACTCCCACGTACTCCCAAATTTTCTCAGGAGATCTTGTCCCTTTACCCTTCTCTGGGGGACCTTGCATGTCTCTGTTAGGGTCCTCCTTGTTTTTCAGCTTCTCTGGGGTTGTAGATTGTAGGATGCTTATCCTTTGCTCTATGTCTAATATCCACTTATGTGTGCATAACATGTTTGTCTTTCTGTGTCTGGTTTACCTCACTCAGAATGTTTTCTTGTAGTTCCATCCATTTGCCAGTGAATTTCAAAACACCAATGACAGTCTATGCTGGAGAGGATGTGGAGAAAGGGGCACACTCCTCCATTGCTGGTGGGAGTGCAAATCTGTACAGTAACTTTGGAAATCAGTATGGCAGTTCCTCAGGAAAATAGGAATAAGTCTACTTCAAGATCCACCAATTCCACTCTTAGGCATATACCCAAAGGATGCACATTCATACCAATAGGACATCTATACAACTATGTTCATAGCATTATTTGTAATAGCTACAACCTGGAAGCAACCTAGATGCCTTTCAACTGAAGAATGGATGAAGAAAATGTGGTACATTTACACAATGGAGTACTACTCAGTGGGGGAAAAATCATTTAGTTTTTTAAAATTCATAGAGAAACTGATGAGTATAGTAAAAATTCTAATATGTAATTTTCTCAATTGAGTTTAAAAAAATAGTCTCATCATTGCAGCCTTGGTTGGCATGAAACTCTCTCTGTGGTTCAGGCTGGCTTGGAACTCAGAGAGATTGTCCTGTCTCTGTCTCCTGAGTGCTGTAATCAGAGTCACACACTCTGATTGGCTCATTTCAAATTCCACGCTCTCTCTTCTATAAAGCATCAAATCCCTTGATGTTGAAGAAGAGGTCTTCACAGGAAGCACATTCATCCCAGATCTATTGCTACACAGCTCACAGAACAATGGTGTCTGCTATACCCAGGGAGTCACATTCCTATAGTATTGGACTATGCCCTTTCATTGTCTCTTTAAAAATGGCTTTTACGTACTTTTCACTGGTCTTATTCACTTTTCACAGGAACTAGTTATTTTTTTTCTTTTCTTTTGTTTTTTCTTTTTATTTTCTTTGCTTTATGTTGCATTAAGAGCAGTGACCCATATTGTTAAGTTTTAATTCTTTAAGATAAGAGCTAATGGGGGTGGGTGGATTGTCTGTTATTCTGACATCTTTACTATGAAAGAACACCTGTGCCAAAAGATGTGTCATGATTCCAGAACTCAGATAAAGCACATACAGATGGCTTTTAAAAGCAGGGTACTTAAGCCCAAGCCAGAAATATTAAATTTATTTACTCAAGAATAAAACAAATGATTTAATAATGATTACATTTGAATATTCTTTGTTTTCTATATGAGCATCTGAAAACAGAAAACATGTCCCTATTATTTAGTCATTGATCATAGGATTAAACTCTGCAGTTTTATAAATGGACAAAAATTCTCTCTGACTCAGAAATGTCTTGTTTTTAATCATCTTTAAGAAAACTAAAACCTAAAAAGTTGTCAGACTCCCATAAAATATTATTTTGTGAAAGTAAAACCATGCCACATATTTAATACCATAACATACTCATCTAAACCATAATTAAACATTGTAAAATTAATTCTTTTTCATAGTTGCATTGTTATTTGTGTAGATCCATAAAAATTTTTCCCTCTTCACAAGCAGACTTAGTTATAATAAATCAGAGTTGCAACGTAGGCCATGCCATCCTTTTTCAGGCAGGGCAAATTTTTTATTAAGTAAAAATATTCTCCTTTCAAACATCATATTAATGGTAACATGCTAGAAAAAATAGTCATTGGCAAATTCTCACCTGTATGTCACAAAGGAGAATAAAGTGCTATGTAAAGGCAATTGGAGTACAAGGAGGAATAAATTGTTATATAATGTTATTTTAACTATGTAAAGTTGTGTTATATTTATTTACGTTGCTCTTACTAATGATGCAAAGACATGTTACATTTGTTTGATTAAACAAAGTCAACCCAGAGTCAGGAGGCTGAGTCAGGAACTATCTGACAGGAAGTGGTAGGGGGGGATTAAGTGTAGTGAGGCTTCCTAAGTAGGGGCTGTGTAGAAGGTTGGCCCCTTTTGTCGAGATTTGTGAGCAAGGAGAAAAGGTTAGCTCCTTTCTACTCATCTCAACCTTTAAATCCAGAGTTCTACAGAAAGACTCAGATTTAGATAAAGTTTCCTTCAGCAGACTTGATAGAGGTGCCTGGGGTAACAGAGTTCCCACCTGACTGTGGCCCTTGTGGTTTAAACCACTACTGGTGGCCGTGGAGTTGCAATTGCTGACTTGGACAGCAGTTGCTTAAGGGGCAACCATTGTACTGAATGGAAAACAATATTTGGTGTCTCACATTGGGTGCCGAAATTTTGTTGTTGTTGGGTTTTTTTTTTCTGTTTGTTTGTTCATTTTGTTTTTCCTCCTTTCTCTTTGGTGGCCTGCCCTCCAGCCTCCAAATAAATACACACAGACCTATTCTTTCTTATGAATGCCTGGCCTTAGCTTGGTTTATTTCTAGCCAGCTTTTCTTAACTCAAATCATCCCATCTACTTTTTGCCTCTAGGCTTTTAACTTTCCCTTAAGCATTCTATGTTCTTTTCTTTACATCTTACTCTGTAGCTGGTTGGGTTGCTGTCCCCTGGCATCCTTTCCCCTTTTTTTACTCATTCTTCTCTCTCTTCCTTTTGTTCTCTCTGTCTGGAAGCCATGCCTGTCATCCTCTCCTGCCTGACTACTGGTGGTTCAATCTAATCAGGTGCTTTAGTCAGGCATGGTGACACAGTTTCACAGAGTTAAACCAATGCAATGTAAAAGAATGTAACACACCTTGAGTCATTAAAAATATTTCTCATCATAAACAAACATCATTAACTAATTTTCCACAACAACAAACTCCCTTCACTGAGCTTCACTACAGATATGCAGGATGTGACAGCTAGTGGTTATTATCAACTAGCTACCTAGAATCTAGAATTACCTAAATGGCAGGCCTCTGGTATATACTAATGATGGATTATCTTGGTTAAGGTTAGCCTCTCAGAAGTTTGTGAAGAATTGCCTTGATTATGTTAATTGGTAAAACCCAGCATCTTAATCATGGATTGGGCCATCCTGGTTAAAATGGAGAAACAGGGTAGAGCACTAGCAAACATGGATTTCTGCTTTTTGAGTGTGGATGCTTTATGTCCCCAGCCAGCCTCTATCTCCAGCCACCATGCCTTTCCTGCCGGCTATTGTGTCTTCCCTGTTACCAGGGACAGTGTCCCTCTGGAAGTGTAAGTCAAAATAATGCTTCCTTCTCTGAGGCAAACTTGTCAGGATATCTTATCACTGCAACAGGGTAAATATCTGCAGGAGAGGGTCACCTGCCTCCTCCTTCACTCCAAAGTAGTTGAGTCATTGTTACTGTCCTGGAATCTACTCACTCACAAAACATTATGCATGACTTCCATAGTATTCACATTACATTTCTATTAAAAGCATCCCAAACACATTGCCTTTGGTAAATACTTTCATCCCTGGGTCGTCTTTTATGTACACTCTGATCAGAGGAGCTAGGCTCCTCAAATTCTTAAGGTTGTGATGTCATTAAACTGAAATTCTCCTCTAGTTTTGTTTCCTGGATTGCAACCTCTTGGAAATGTGGCTATTTTAACACTACACAAAAGATATGATAAGCATTTGAGATGTGAAAAGTTAAGGTCAAGGGCAAGCTTTACATAACCAAATACTTTTCACTCCAGCTTGATAGAGATGGCTAGTTCAGGGAGGGTTGGGGAATTTGAATAGGTGAAACTGGCCACATCTCAAAAATGATGAGAACAAGCTAAGTTTAAGTTCAAGAGGCAGAACTTTCCTTGAAGGGCAAACAGCAAGTGTGAGGAACCTCAGAGCAAAGTTAGCATCTTGACAGACATCTTTCCTGCTACGCTCTTAGATACTAACATACTGGTGATTTTCCATTCTCCTATGACTGTTGTCTTGTTAAGCATATGACACAGCTAGACCCAGCTGAAGGCTTATCCTGTAGCAACTTATAGCATAGCACCTACGTCCTGCTTGGAAGGACATTCTGCTTCCCTCACATCCCTTATTCCTCCAGTACTTAAACCCGTGGTTATATTCAATAAATGAGACTTGATCAGAGTATTATCTTGTCTCCATCTTTTGCAACTTCTGTCCCCTCATTTTCACTCCCTCCCTCAGGGTCCCCGTTGACTGACCCTGTGGGCCTGGGCGATCAAGTACACAGGAGTTTGGCTGGAATGGTCTATGAGAAACAGACAGGTCTGTGGGGAGAGTAGCAGGCAAAGCACAGTGTGTATAAGATAAGAGGAGCAGGAAGGGCCTATGTTGTGGCCTCTTTAGAGCCTGGAGTTTATTCAGGTTTCAAGAGTCAGCAGCTAAGAGTGTTAAACAGGCAGTGATGTGATCATACAGACATTCGAAAAGATCAGCCCGGCCGACATCTCTCTCTTCTCCCAGGGAAGGCCACTCATCCCCTGTAGCTCTTGTGATCTCCTTTCACTCAAACTGAGGTCACTTTTTATTCTTACTCCATGGACACGTGAACAGATATGAAAGAATCAAACTGTCAGATTTTTATGTTCACTCTCTGTTATATGGTAGGTGCTTCTTTGAAATAAGTAAGCCAGCCAACTGGCTACTCTCCCTGCCATCACTTCATTTTTATTAAAAAGCTTATAAATTAAACTCTTCACAGAATATGTGTGTGTGTGTGTGTGTGTGTGTGTGTGTGTGTGTGTGTGAATGAACAAAAGCTTATATCCTCTAGATCCAGGCTTAACATTGAAGTTTACTTCAATGCCTCCTTACCATCCTTTTCTGCCACAGTAGTTCAAACTTGATTTTTAATCATTTTAATTGTATCACACTTATTTGTTATTCAGGATGCTTACATTCTTTGAAGACCCTTAGATTAGGAGCTATTATTTTATTTCTTTTCACTTTATAATAAGCAAGTGTTGTGATCTCTGACAGGAAGAAGCTAATGCTGTTTGCGGATTGCATTTCTTAGAGCTATTTGCTCAAAGACCTACATTTTCCACTGAGCAAAAAGGTGAGATACATTAAAAAAAAACAATAAGGCTTAAGCAACAGAGTCAGCAGGGTTTTGTTTTGTTTTTATCACATATTATTCTAGATGAAATAACCTCAAGTCAAAGTGGGATGACTTCTTTGATTCTGGTCTTTGTCATTGGAACAAACTGTGACTTTCAATCACTTATGCTGGTGTCTCTCACATTCATGCTTCTCAGCTCAACTTTTGATAGGAATTTCTGTTTTTCCCCTTATACAGAGGGGCTATGGTGTTTTCAGGGTGGTATCCAATATTAAATAATTTATGTGTAATTTTCAGATTTTTTGCTCATCATGACTGCATTTGTAAAACTTTAAAACATGTAAAAACAAATGTAATCTCCAGGGAGGAAAGCATGGAGTTTTGGTCTCAAGTGCCCATGCTACAGCTGATCTACAGTCTGGGGTGTTTTGAAGAAAGTTAGGGTGACTCCAATAGCAGATAGCCCATGTGTGGGGCCAACATCCTGAGGATCAACAGACATTACCTACTTCCAGTTTGTGTGCTCTGTCTTATCCTTTGCAATATTTTTATATCCATAGGGCTATAGTACTTGTAATGACTTTTCTAGTGACAGCTTATGTGCAAATGGCATTACTTGCACATACATTCATCGTGTTTCTCCAACGAAGTAAACAAGCATAAGAAAAGCTGTAGGAAATGCTGGAAGGAAGGGTGCCCAATCCATCTGGGTTATCTCAGAGTTGCCACTGATGTTCTTTTGTCCTAGCACAGCCTGAAATACTAGTCTCAACTTTAATAACTGTGGAGATTGGAGTTTTAATTCCATCACAAGCAATACTTCAAGACAATTATCAAATAAAACGTTCTTAAAAGGCACATGAAGCAAATAGGAAAATGGAGGAGGTATGAGAAGAGGTTTACTTAGTGAAATAAATGCTGGGCTACCCCTCACTGCCCTTCAGAGGACAGCATCTTTGCTCCCCGAGTCTTTTGGCTGCCAGTGACCAATCAGCCCCGAGCGAAAGCAAACTCTGCTTTAGGGGAGAAAGAGCTGGCATAGAACAACCCAGGCCCTCAGTGACAGACAGCACCGTCTCTGTTCTTTCCTCGTGTACTTTAAGAAAGCCCATTCTTTGGTCAAGACCATAGTAAATTAATGTCCTAGCTCGTTCAGCTATACCTGTATGACCTTTGCCAAGGTCCACGAAGGTGTGCACGTATTGGTTCCTCTAGAATGTCAACTTGACACACCTGTGAAAGGAAGCCGCTATCAGACTGAACACACATGTGGGGCATTTTCCTGATTGCTAATTCATGTAGGAGAGCCTGTCCCACTATGGACAGTACCATTCCTCAACAGGTAGGTCTGAAATGCATAAGAAAATTTGTAGAGAGCCGCGTAGTGCCACACCTTAAAGTGGCGCTGGCTTCTGCCTTACACCTTCCCGCTGGTGAAGACTCTCTGGGTAAACAAGTCCTTAATTGGTTAAGTCTGTTCAGCCTGTCTGCTTCCGCATTAGAGTAGCCTATCTTCAGGGTCCACTGCAGGTCACTTGGGTTGGTTAGCTCAAGGGTATTTAAGCCTATGCAAGGGTCCCCTAGCTCTCTCTCTCTCTCTCTCTCTCTCTCTCTCTCTCTCTCTCTCTCTCTCTCTCTCTCTCTCTCCCTCTCTCCCTCTCCCTCTCCCTCTCCCTCTCCCTCTCCCTCTCCCTCTCCCTCTCCCTCTCCCTCTCCCTCTCCCTCTCCCTCTCCCTCTCCCTCTCTCTCTCTCTTTCCCTGTGGGCCAGAAGCAACATGTTTAAAGGATCCTGATTAAAACTGCATGAAGAAGATCTACCAGGAGTTGCGTCTTCCTTGTTGGCGAGGGCAGGCGCGCACAGATGGTGGCCCATACCGGGAATTTTTCAGATCAGAACTTCTTGCAGTCAGGGCAGCGCTGGAAAGTTCCCAAGGTAAGTTGGGACCAAATTTAAGGCCCTCGGTAAAGAGGTGATAAGGATAAGGTCTCCGGTTAGGAGCGATGAAGTTCCGGGTTTGGACAAAATTAAGGCCCTCAGTAAAGAGGCAATGAGGTCTCTGGTTAGGAGCTATAAAGTCCCAGGTAAGTTGGGACTGAGTTAAAGACCTCAGGAAAAAGCGGCAATAAAGTCTCAGGCATTGAGCGAATGGTTGTAACAAACTGAAAGTAAAATTTTTAAGATGGGGACTTCTCAGTCTCATCGAATTTTTCTGGCTCTTCAGGAGCTACTTTTGTCAAAGAAACTTAAAATAAAGAAAAGCACACAAGAAAGATTCCTGAGCAAATGTGATGCCATTGCACCTTGGTTCGAAGTTTCGGGAGACCTCATGGTACCGTGCTGGGACAAATTAGGCAGGGATCTTGACTTTGCTTGGGAACAAGGGACGCTAAAATCCAGAGTCCGACCTGTTTGGAAGTTAGTGCATAGCTGTATGGAAGACAAGAGGTACTGTAAAGAGGCTATGGAAAAAGGGAAAGCTGCGCTAGAAATGTTGCAAGAAGAAAGTTCAGAAGGTGTTGAGAGCACAGGAGAGTCAGGTACGGACGAAACAGATTCTGAGGAAGAATTGCAAGCCCTCGTAGAAAAGGTTCAGAAACAATCCCTTAAGGGGCAGAGGGGGAAGGGAGAGGAGAAATGGCAATGTGGGGAGGGGAGGGACCCTCCTAGAACAATGCCTTCAGCTCCTTTTCCGGATCAGAGTGAGGAAGGGTGGGGTACAGGCGTTCCTTTTGCCCTGAGGTCTGGAGAGCTGTATGAATTGATTTAAGCCTGGCCTATCCAGTTTTCCAGGATGCCCAAGGCAATAGATATGAGGAACCTTTAGATTTTAAGGTCATCAAGGCTTTGGCTGAATCCGTGAGAACATATGGAATTTCAGCTTCTTTTACTGTAGCTCAAGTTGAAGCCCTAAATAGGTATAGCATGACTCCTAGTGATTGGGGTGGGCTGGCTCGAGCATGTTTAAGCCCTGGGCAGTATCTGGATTGGAAAGCCTTTTTAATAGAGTATGCCAATGAACAGGCCACAGCTAATCTGGCAGCTGGAAACGCAGCATGGGTCAGGGACATGCTGCCTGGACAGGGATGCTTTGCCAACCAACAGACAGGATATCCAATACAAGTTTTTGAACAAGTAAATCAGATTGCCATAAAAGCATGGAAGTCATTACCCAATAAGGGAGAGGTGAGTGGTAACCTCACTAAGATATTGCAAGGCCCCATGGAACCATTTTCAGATTTTGTGGCCTGTTTGGTGGAGACTGCAGGGAGAGTTTTTGGTGACCCCGATACTGCTATGCCACTGATTAAACAACTTGTCTATGAACAATGCACAAAAATATGTAGGGCCGCTATTACCCCGTATAAAAATAAAGGACTTGAAATGTGGATGAAGGTCTGCAGGGAGATAGGAGGGCCATTGACCAACGCTGGCCTTGCAGCAGCTGTGGTTCAACTGACCCAGAGCAAAAAAGGAAATTCTGATGCTTGTTTTAAATGTGGTAAATTAGGGCATCTTAGAAGACAATTCCCCGAAAGGGGAAATACAGGGGATATAGGAAACAGCCAATGCCCTATGCAGCCTGGGCTATGTTCCAGATGTAAAAAGGGGAACCACTGGGCAAATGAATGTCGCTCAATGAAGGACATTAATGGCCAGTCTCTTACTCAAAGCTATGACGGTACCTGTCCAAAAAACAGGCAGCGGGGCCCACGAACCCAGGGCCCATGAATATATGGGGCAATAGAGAGTCAGAACAAAGAATGGAGCCAAGAGAGATGTCCATCCCTCCAGCATCAGACGGACCTCAGAGAGCCACTGCAGGTTCTGCAGGATTGGACCTCCGTTCCACCACCCAACTCGTATTAACACCTCAAATGGGGGTCCAGTTAATAGAGACCGATTTCAAAGGACCCCTTCAACCTGGCACTGTCAGGCTGCTCTTAGGCAGGTCATCTTCAGCTTTAAGAGGACTCAGAGTTCATCCAGGAGTCATAGATCCAGAATTCACTGGGGTAGTGAAGGTCATGGTGGAATCCCCTAGAGGTGTTTCCGCTATCTCCCCAGGAGATGTAATTGCTCAATTGCTTTTATTACCTAGTCTTCATGAGCATTTTACAGCCCATAACAGAGAGAGGGAGTGGTGGCTTTGGGTCCACTGGAACAGATTTAACCTTTTTGTTTTTGGACTTGGACCAGAGGCCAATATTGGAACTGACTATAGATGGAAAAAGGATTTTGGGCCTTTTAGATTCAGGAGCAGACAGAAGCATTATAGCCAGAAAGGATTGGCCTACTGGCTGGCCCATACAGGCTTCTTCTCAAACTTGGTTATGCAAAGGCTCCAGATATGAAAGCAAGGCAGCTGCAATGGCTAGATCAGGAAAGACATTCTGGATTTGTGCAGCCATATGTGCTAGAGTTGCCAATTTCCCTTTGGGGAAGAGATCTGTTAAAAGGTATGGGTTTTAAATTAACTAATGAGTACTCTGCTACTGCAAAAGGAATGATGCAAGCCATGGGTTATTTACCTGGCCGGGGGATAGGGAAGCACCTACAAGGCCGCACTAGTCCTGTGCTTGTGCAGCAGAGACAGGGGACACAGAGCCTGGGTTTTTCCTAGGGGCCACTGAGGAAGGCATTCCTATTACCTGGAAGATGGAGGAACCGATATGGGTTCTTCAGTGGCCACTCTCCTCTGAAAAGTTAAGTGCTGCTAAGGCCTTGGTAGCCGAGCAACTATCATTAAATCACATTAAACCATCTGTTTCGCCATGAAATAAACCCATTTTCGTTACTAAAAAGAAATCAGGAAAATGTAGGCTATTACATGATCTATGTGACATTAATTTACAGATGCAAATCATGGGCCCAGTTCAGCGAGGGCTCCCACTTCTTTCATCTCTGCCTGCTTGTTGGCCCCTTATAGTGATAGATACAAAAGATTGTTTTTTCTCCATTCCTTTGTGTGCCAAGGATAGTGAAAGGTTTGCCTTCACTGTCCCATCCTGTAATCATGAAGAGCCTGATCAGAGATTTGAATGGGTAGTCTTACCACAAGGCATGGCTAATAGTCCTACTATGTGCCAACTTTATGTTGGAGAGGATATTGCCCCATTAAGAAGGAAATTTCCTGCCTTAAGATGCATCCATTATATGGATGCTATATTATTGACAGCCAAGGATGAACAAGTTTTAGATCAGGCTTATGAAGATTTGGTTAAGTTATTGGAAAAAAAAGATTGTTTTTAGCCCCTGAAAAGGTTCAAAAGGATAAGATTGTTAATTATTTAGGAGCCAAAATGTACAAAAGACAAATTGTTCCTCAAAAGATTGAATTAAGAAAAGATAACTTGAAAACGTTAAATGATTTTCAGAAATTATTAGGAGATATTAATTAGGTTAGGGGTTATTTAAAATTACCAAATTATGAATTAAAGCCATTTTATAATATATTAGTAGGGGATCTGGCTCTTGATTCTCCTAGTCAATTGACTGCTGAAACGAGAAAAGCCTTATGTAAAGTTGAAGAAAGATTACAGAATGCATTTCTATATAGATGGAAGGAAAGTCAAGCCATCACTTTATGCATTCTCCCTACCTATAATCAGCCTACAGGTTCATTATGGCAGGATGGACCATTGCTTTGGGTTCATCCCAAAATTTCCCCAGTGAAAGCAATAGAACATTATCCCACAGCAGTCGCTAGTTTGGCTCTTTGTGGAATTCAACAAAGCATTCAATTTTTTGGAATGCCCCCAGCGCTACTTGTGGTGCCTTACTCCAGTCACCAGGTTAAGATCTTGTGCAGCACTATTGATAGTTGGGCCATATTGCAATGTGGGTTTGACGGAATGATAGATAATCATTATCCAAAGCATCCCATGATATCATTCTTTAAGGAACATCCAATGATTTTTCCAAAGGTAACTTCCTCAGTCCCACTTAGTGGAGCACCAAATGTTTTTACTGATGGTTCAAAAACTGGATATGGGGCTTATATGATTGCAAACAAGCCTCCTATGCTGTGTCAATTTCAGCCAGGATCCCCCTAAATTGTAGAATTGAAAATTGTAGTTGAAGTATTCAAAAATTGTCCATTTGCATTTAATTTGATTTCAGATTCAGCTTATGTGGTGAATGCAGTAAAATTTTTAGAATTAGCAGGATCTATCAAAGTTAGTAGTGCTGTTTGTTCACTCTTAAATGAGTTACAAACATTAATTTGGTTGAGAAAGGAATGCTTCTATATCCAACATATTAGAGCTCACACGGGTTTGCCTGGGCCCTTAAGTAAAGGAAATGACATTGTTGATCAATGGACAAGGATGGAATGTATTTTTTACAGCTCATCCTTGGACCAGGCTAGGCAATTCCATCAGCAATTTCATGTGAATGCAAGGACTCTTCAAGAGAAATTCCACTTGTCCAGAGCAGACGCTGGACAGATGGTTTTAAACTGTCCACAATATGTAATATACCAACACCCACTTGGTGTGGGAATAAACCCTAGAAGGTTAATGCCCTTAAAGATATGGCAGATGGATGTTACACACATTTCAGAATTTGGAACCTTGAGATATGTACATGTATCTATGGATACTTGCTCAGGTGTGGTACATGCTATGCCTTTGAGCAGAGAAAAGGCCTACAATGTCATTGGACACTGTTTGGAAGCCTGGGCTGCTTGGGGAAAACCCCAACAGCTAAAAACTGATAATGGACCAGCCTATATGGCTCAGAGATTTACTTCCTTTTACAAACAAATGGAAGTTCAGCTTGTCCATGGATTACTCTATAATCCTCAAGGACAAGGGATTGTAGAGCGTGCTCATCGTACCCTGAAAGAATGTTTAATAAAACAAAAAGGGGGAGTAGGCCAAGGCTGAACTCCCAAGGAAAGAACATTTTTAGCCCTTTTTACCCTTAATTTTTAAATTTTGGATGTTGATAGTCTTTCCGCGCTGATCGCCATCAGCGGCAAGGAGGGAGCTTGAAAGGCTATGTGGAATGGAAAGATGTGATCACCGGGTTATGGCATGGTCCTGATCCGGTGTTGACATGGGTGAGAGGGTCTGTTTGTGCTTTTCCTCAGGACCGACAAGAACCATTATGGGTCCCAGAGAGGCTCGTAAGGAAGTGCAACAAACATGAAAAGCCTGCTGTTAATACTGATCATCAGCCTGATTTGGTCACCAATGCAGATGGAGCCCCAATGGGCGATCCTGTCCATGATCCCAAAGCCCATGCCCATTAGGCACTCGGCTCAAGTTTTTCCTAAGTATTTTAGTATCCTACCAGAATTATTCTTTAGCAGCCAATATGTCTAAACAGCTCTCACAGTATCTTTTAGGAAATTGGTCTGCTGACTTTGATGACCTGATAGCACAGCTGCAAGTGGCCATCATTGCAGTGAATTTGACACCTGTGGATGCGGGACTGGCTGCCAAATTGTCATCGTGGTTCCCGTTGCCATGGATCATCTAAAAGAGTGGGCAGGAATGGGAGCCATGGCTGTACTCTTGTTGCTTATCTCCTTCGTGGGCCTATGGTGCCTTTGAAAGATGAGGTTTGCTCAGAAGCAGTATGCAGCTATGGTTGTTCAGGCATTTACAGCCCTTGAGGCAGGACAGTCTCCCCAAGCATGGCTCACAGTCATGAACAAGTATTGATCCTTTACGCTCAGGTTGTATGGCTTAGCACTGCACTCCGAGTTAACTCTGGAAGTGAGCAACTCCAAGAAGGGCAAGTCTGATTGCATGTGGGTTGGTGTCTGAGGCCCCACCTCCTGGAAAAAGATACCAGATGGGCGTGGCACTGACTTGGCTGACTACCAGGATTCAGGGTCATTACAATGTCCACTACTTTACTGGAGACCAGACCACTACCCTTGCCTGTTGCCTTATTGAAACAAAAATGGGCCGCGTAGTGCCACACCTTAAAGTGGCTCTGGCTTCTGCCTTACACCTTCCCGCTGGTGAAGACTCTCTGGGTAAACAAGCCCTTAATTGGTTAAGCCTGTTCTGCCTGTCTGCTTCTGAATTAGAGTAGCCTATCTTCAGGGTCCACTGCAGGTCACTGGGGTTGGTTAGCTCAAGGGTATTTAAGCCTGTGCAGGGGTCCCCTCTCTCTCTCTCTCTCTCTCTCTCTCTCTCTCTCTCTCTCTCTCTCTCTCTCTCTCTCTCTCTCCCTGTGGGCCAGAAGCAACATGTTTAAAGGATCCTGATTAGAACTCCATGAAGAAGATCTACCCGGAGTTGCGTCTTCCTTGCTGTCGAAGGCAGGTGCATACAAAAATTAGCTGAATATGAGTGTGGATTAAAGTCAGTAACAGCATTCCTAAATGTTCTCTGTTCTAGTTCTTGCCTCTAGGTTCCTGTCTTGAGTTCTTGTACCACTTTTGTTTTGATGGCTTATAAACTCTCCAAGTTGCTTTTGGTTAAAATTTTTACCATAACAACAAAGGCCAATCTAGAGTAGTCTCAAATTCAGAATAGGAGAAAATGTCCTTGAGCATCTACATTTAGATAAAAATAGGTAAGTTGTCAACTATTGTTAAATACTGATTTAGGAGCTAGGTAGGTAGAGCATGTCTGGGGTCTGTGCTACTCAGGAAGACAAGGCAGAAAGGCTTGAGTCTAGGAGCTTGATAAGAGTGATACCTTTTCTCTAAAAAAAGAAGAAGAAAAATATAAATATAAGGATCAAACTTACTTCTACCTTTTCTTCTGACTTTTCTGCACATGGCTTGAAGTCTCTGGCCCATTCATAGCTCTTTTCCTGTCCATTATCTATCACAGCATTTCCTGAACTTTACTCTGCTAGTTTACTGATTATATATACTTATTTCTATTTCTGCTGCAAGACTCTTTGCCACAATGGCTAACATATTTCTGCTGCCAAACTCATACTAGAAATGTCACAATCTATGACACTTTCCAACAGATTGAAAATGTAGAGAAAATGGTGATGTTTGAGATATTACTGGATATGAGAAATTCAGATCTGCTTCAATACCTGAGAAAATAATGTAGAATTGAATAATTCATTTTTTGACCCAATCTTGTTTCCCTTTATGGAAGGTGTTCATCAACTCATGTTACCTTTTCTGACTAGAGAGAAAGGCTATAGACTCCATCCCAAAGATTCCAGCACCTTGCTGTGGGTATCTCGGCCACACTTAACCTGTTTACTTGTCTGTATGAAATGTCTTACCTCCTTCATTTTCATCCTGGAGGCCAATCCTTTCTCTCCCTAAAAGTATTAATCCTAAAAAAATATTTTCAGTATTACCATCTCCAACAACTCTTTTCTGGACTACATATTTTACCCTCAACAGCCTAATTAGGTGCTTTGTGCATCACACAATAACTCATGCAAAATTTTTACCATTTCTCTATCTCTCTATCTCACAATTGTCAGATTTCTCTTGAGAGTAAAAACCTCAAGAGAATTTCATAGCGAGGGCAGTGACTAAATTTTTCCTGTTCATTCCTTAGCTAGTGCCTGTCATATAACAGGTAGAAAAGTGGTTTTTGAATGAATGCTTTTGAATCCAAAATTGGTAGCAATAATGTACCTTCTACTCTATTTCAGAGGAGCCATATTTCTCCCGTGTTGTGCAGAGTGGATTGCATTCCTCTATTGCTTCCTAGGGTGCTATAGCAAGGCCATGAAAGTTCATTGCCTATAGATCTAAAGTTGTTTGTTGGTAATACATCAGGCTTGTATTGATTTTACCCATCCTCTTGATTAGCTGCCATTTGTTGTCCTCTTTGCCTCAATGTTGTGGATTCTTGATTCTCACAATGGGGCTGACTTGACAGACTCATCCTCTTCTAACTCAGTGATGTGGTAAAGTCTAAAAATAAATGGTTGAGAGTTCTTTACTTTATCCCCAAATCAACATTTCTTATAATAATCCAAATTTTCCCTTGTGAAATACCAGCGTTCCTCTTCTATGGAGAACAATTGTCTATAGGCTTAAGTGGCTAGAATCCTAGCTTGAGAGTCTGAGACCTGTGATAGACTTGTGCTTTATTTTTAGGGGTCACTATTTGATGCTAGGAATACTGAATTCAACTTTTTATTCCCTTCATCTGTACAAGAGAGATAAGAATTCCTCCCTGGGTCTTGCTAAAGGAGTTATGTGATAAAACATACAAACAAAATTTGCACTTTTCCATTTATATGATTATATCTGATAAAAATTGTTCCTCGGGAGATAGCTTCTTCTGTAGCTAAACATCAAAAACTCTTTGTATAAAAAAATATCTATTTTTGGATTACATAAAACAAAGTTTGTTTTTTGTGCTTTTATCTCATTCTAGCTATTTGTCATTTGGTTGGGTAATATATGTATGGCAATACCTAGTCCTCTAAGATCTGGTAGAATAGAGTTGTGTGGGCTCATTCTCCATTATCACAGAGCCAATATTGACTTAGCAGATGAGACATGGTCCTGTCTCTATGGACAGTCAAGCTCCAGGTAGTTGCTTGGGTAATAGAATCTAAGAATGTGCTATTCTGAATGGCTTTACTTGCTGTGAGAGAGAAAAACCACAGGGAATAAAGCATTTGGAAGATAACTGAAATAATATAAGCAATGTAACTATAAGATGTAAAAATGAGTAAGCAAGGTTTCCATAGCTCAGCAAGGAGGAAGTGTGATAGTACACAGCAATCTCAAGTATACTTGTCAATTCCTAACAATAATAAAGTAAGGAAAAAGGTATGGGAAGTGAAAACAACAAAAGCAATAAGGAATGGAAGCAGCAGCAGCTTCCCATTAGTGTAAACTTATACTGTTCTCTGTTCCTGGAGACATGTAGAGGAATGTGATCTTGGATTCTCCTGACATAGTATGAATTTCATGGGCATGATAGTGTTAAGATAAGTGAACAATGATGACATCTAGAAACCGGTGTCATTATACTTTGTCTAG
Source organism: Cricetiscus sungorus (assembly GCA_030556225.1). Taxonomy (NCBI): domain Eukaryota; kingdom Metazoa; phylum Chordata; class Mammalia; order Rodentia; family Cricetidae; genus Cricetiscus; species Cricetiscus sungorus. Next base: position 21,319,923 of record JANBXA010000007.1, read on the forward strand.
TTTATCACATAACATCTGAGTATGGAATTCAACATAAAACTTGGTGTGTGTAGTAGCTTGAAAAAGAAATATATCCTATATCCTACATTTTTACACACACACACACACACACACACACACACACACACACACACACACACACACACACACAAAGGTGTGTGAAAATTCTGGTCCCATGTTGGTGGCTCTGTTTGTGAAATTTATGGAACATTTGAGACATGGAGCTTTCCTGGAGGACATACATCTTGAGTTTGAGATGATGGTGGTGGTGGTGGGGGGGCAGAGAACGTTTGTCATTGTCTCATTTTTAGTTCTCTCTCTATGTTTCTGAGTTTTCCAGTGAAATATAGTCTCCTAGCTTCTTGTACTGGCCATGTTGTCCCCATTGTTATGGATTTTCCTCCTATAATTGTAAGCAAAAACAAAGTCTTCCTCTTATATGTTTCTTTGGGTCATGGTATTTTATCACAGCAACATGAAGCAATGGGCACAGCATGGTTGTATTTTGTCTTAAAGCTCCCAATCCTATATAACTGAGTAATGGAAAAGACAGGTGGGAAAATAAAGTTGAAGCATTTCCATGCCAAGGCGATCCTCACAGACTCAGATTTAACCATTGAAAGTCACATATTACATTGTGGAATAATTGGGCAAGATAGAATGATATGAGACATTGCATACAGAAAGCTGCTGGGTCTCCCAAAGAGATAAAATATGCTGAGTTTTGTGTCCAATATTGTTCTTTAGAACTATGCCAGTATAGTACTAAGTACTAGATTACAAAGGCCTACTCTATCTCTTAACTATTACAGGTAGCTGTGAGCCTCCTGGTGTCTTGGCAAGGGTTTGTATGTATGTATGTATTTAGAGATTTTGAAAAGCAAATGTAAGAATTTTGCAGAAGTGTAGAGTCTATATTCCATTATGATAAAGGAGATTTCCATGAGCCTGTTGTAAAAAAAGTGTGGCTGGAGTGAAGTGATCTTCAAATTATATTTTAAGTTTCATAAAGAGAAGTGGGGTGATGCTGAATGATCCAGCAGGAGATAGGGAGGCTCAGACTCTGAGAGACTGAAACTGTAAGATAAGAAACAAGAGAGTTAGGAGAACCACAGAAGAAAATAATTTTAGGTTCAAATAGAAAGGTCAATTATTGGAAAGTATGATATGAATATTCTGACATCATTAAATCTGATTTTTATTTCCATCTCTGTCTCTGAATATAAATATATATGTATATATAAAATATAAATGTGCTTTTCCCCTTTGATTTAGGAAATTCAACTTAATGAGCAATTCCATAGATTCTTCAGGGTAGGCAATTCATAGAGAACTGAGGGAGATTCAATGTTTTACTTTAATCGATAAATTAAAATTGTATGCAATGTTTTTTTTTAATTTCAAAGTTCCACTCTTACACTTGAATATATTACCCTCATTTCTCTTAATCATTTGAAGAATCTTTAATTAAAATTCATTATTTTGAGTATGTGTGGGTGTTTGTGTTGCATGTATACAGACATGGACATAAATATGGTACAGCACATTATGGATGTCAGACAACCTCTTTGGGGAACTGGTCTTTCCTTATTATGGGGTCAAGGCCTTGGGCACAGGTTTTAGATCTTGCCCTTCAAGCATTTCTACCAGCTCAGCCATCTCTATCTACAGCCCATGAACCATAAAATGTTGAAGGATAAGTGAATGTTTGACTGTTCTAAGGAAATAACTGAATGTAGGGAACCCATTCTTAATAAATGGAGCATGTCCTAGAGACCACGAAATTCCTAAGTCCTTAGCTATCATAGGTTCAGGGTTACTTCCCTGATAATGACTATATATTTTGTGCATCTGACTATAGCCACAATAACTTTTGCATTATTTTCTGCAAATATTCTAGACTAAAGGAACATGAAACAGAGTGCAATTTTAGTTCCATATCCACAATTAATTGGTTTGTTTGGGGGAAGTTCTTTCTTGAGATTTCTTTATATTTATCTGAAAAGTAGGAATGCAATAGATTGACAAGGAAAATTTCCCATTCATTAGACTGTCTTCAGAGCAATAATCGATCCTTACTCCTTAGAATAAACTTATTATCTGTCTTGAATACACACACACACACACACACACACACACACACACACACACACACACACCAGTTTTCTGTCAAGTTGACACAAGATAGAGTTATCTGAATGGGCTGAATGGGAGAACCTTAACTGAGAAAATGCCATCATAAGAGCCATATGCCTGGCATTTTCTTAATTAGTGATTGATGGGGGAATGCCCAGCCCATGTTGGTGGTGCTATCTCTGGGATGCTAGTCTTGGGTTTTATAAGAAAGCACTTTGAGCAAGCCAGTAAGAATTATCCCTTTATGGCCTCTGTATCAGCTTCTACTTTCAGGTTCCAGTCCTGCTTGAGCTCCTGTCCTGACTTCCTTCATTGATGGACTATGATGTGGAAGTGTAAGCTAAATCAACCCTTTTGTCCATGACTTGCTTTTTGGCATTAGTGTTTCATCATAGCAAAAGTAACCCCAACTAAGACACACACACACACACACACACACACACACACACACACACACACACACACACACACACGTTGAAATATACATATTTATATATGGCATAAAATGTATATTTTAATTATATATTATACACATATGTCAACTGGTTAAGTAAAATTTCCCTATGGATTTTTATAATGTACAGTTTTAAGACATCATCTTTGCTATTCTGCTTGACTATATGCCAGCAGTTTTTTCTAGAGTAATTGACAAATGGTTTAGTTATATATCTTCAACATAAACACTTTTGACTTGAGAGATTCAGCTAAGTTAATCAACTGCATATAGAATTTGAGGTAACATTTAGGTTGTATTGATATTTTTAGTTATAACAATCTAACAAAAATGTAATAGCATGTAACGTGATAGAATGGATCAAAAGTAAAAAAAATGAGTTCAATCTGAAATTTAATTTCCATACTAATGCTTTGTTTGTGTGTCAATATGACAGGGCTCTATACAGTAGTCTGTGGTGTATATATGTGTGAAAGGAGAAAATGTGTCCAATCACTGACGAGTTTTAGAAAATGCCTGCCCCATGTCTAAACCATGGGCTCCAGAAGCAGCTTTCCTGTTCTCAAATATGAATGATTTAGCTCTTTCTGGATAGTTCTTCACTGCAAAGAAGACACCAGTTGGAAAGCTTGCTTAGTCTTGTGACACGGAGACTTGAATCTTTAGTATCAAAAGAATAACAGACAACAAAAGGTAAAGAAGAAAAGAAGGAACAAAGGAACAAAGGAGATGGAAAAGATTGTCATAACCTGATGAGGAATGAGGAATAGAGAATTGTAGAATTTTTCTTTTTTTTTTTTTTACAATAATCAGCATAACTTCAGGTAAATCAAGTTCACACACAGGTGAATCACTTTACAAAACAAAATAGAACTCCAAATCTGATGGTTTTGTCTAACATCCCTTTATAGAAGAGGAAGCCTGTGGTTCTTGTCCAATGACTGAACTATACTACTTCTTTGTGCATTTTTAGAAAGAAATGGTTGAGTACTGTTTGCTTGTAAGGGAAAGAATACAATCAAAGGAAATCATTTTCAAAAAATATAAACAAAAATCTGGAACAAAGATTTAGGTTGATTTTTTATTATCATCCAATAAATTTAGACAGTAGCCTACAAAGAATCAAAGGACTTTGAGGTGTGAAAACAGGAAAAATTAAATCAGTATGTTCTCATATGGGTGATTTTGTGTATGCTTAAATGGCATAGAACTTAGTGTCTTTGTCTTGCATTATTGAGGAGGCTGCATAAAGGGAGAATATATTATGTAGTAGATGATTCTTAATAGGTATTTTCCCATTTGGTTCAGTGTAATTGGAACTAAGATATTTTTTATAAACATATGGAAAGTAGGTGTGGAAAAGTTCACATTCCATTAGCACATTTCTCCACAAAATCTCACAGTGGTCAAGAAATAATAACATATCTCAGGGTATTACACACGTCACTTAGAGGTAGTGCCCATGGTAGAGGCAGCCCAGGCAAACCTCAGGAATTGCACAGTGTTATTTTTAAATAAAAAAGAGTGCTGGTAAAAATATAAAATTAAATCAAAAACTTGGAAATAGATACATCTGAGGTGAGAGGATGGGTTTTATAAATTTATGGTCTAGTTTTTTTTTTTTTTTTTTTTTTTTTTTAAAAAAAAGAAGGCTTCAGATTTGGGATGAGAGATAGATGTCTCAGTGGTTAAGGCCTGAGCTGCTCTCACAGAGGACCTGTGTTTGTTAGCATACACATGTGCAAGCTCATCCATCCAGGAAGATCTGACTCTGTGGGCACCTGGACTCAGGGGAACATAGCACCTTCCCTTGGACAAACACTCACATACACTCAATTAAAAAAAATGTTTGAAGATGTTTCACAACAGAGATTAGTAGAGTCATTAAAAATCTGAGGTGAGAGGATGGGTGTTATAAGACTGAATTTGGTGGGGACATTAACTCTAGTGTTATAAACAGCTTTAACACAATGCTATGCAATGTCACATCCTGGATTTAGGTACAGCACAGTCTTTATGGCTGAAACCCACACAGTAGGAATCTGCCATTCCCACATTCCAGACTATTCAGTGGCAGGCATATATTTGTGATTTTTTCATTCATTCATTCATTCATTCATTCATTCATTCATTCTTTCTTTCTTTCTTCCTTCTTTCCTTCCTTCCTTTACTTCTTTATTCCTTTCTTTCTTTTTAAGTTTTGCTTTTCATATGGAGATAAAATGCCTATAAGTAACATGGGTCAGATCTTGTAGGATATGTAGGATGTATTTTTCAATTTCAAATACTATGAATAGTTTAACATGGAAGCTTTCTCAGAAGAGGTTTGTTGATCTTTTGGGGTGGGATACAGCTTCAGTAGAGACAACACTGCTATAGGTTGGTAGTTCTCTGCACAGTGTATCATATAGAAAGAAAGAAAAAAACAAGGAACTCCCTGAGAACATACCAGTGTCTGTAAATTTCTGAGTTCAAAGGAGTCAAATGCATTCTTCTTAGTGACATTGGACTGGTGGCTTAGAGTCAAAGTGTACCTGGAACTCATTAGATTAAAATTAACCATGTAATACACATGATTTGTTTTACTGAAGATAGAGAAGAGGTATAATTATTGCATAGAGTATAGACATTCGACCAGAACATTTACAGAGATTTAGATATAGAGATGTAGTTAACAAAGGTATGCATATAAGGCTAGGTAATCAGGAAAGACAAATTGAATCAGATTTTTTCCTGAACTTTATGAAGTATGCATGTATTAAAATGAAAGCAAGTTTCTGAAGCTGATACTTAAGTTACAATTTTTGCTAGAAGGGCTGACCTGCCACATGAGATAACAAAAGAGCTATTTAATCAGCATTTACCTTGGATTTTAAAGTTTTATTTGCTTTGGTTTTGTTGTTATGATATTGGATAACACATTCATTTAATATCCTTTATATCTTAGTAACCTGTGCTAAATGAACTTAGACTGTTAACTTTTGCCAGACTCAAGACTGGGATGACTGAGATGAATACTAAGTAAAGGCAGTCTAGCATTTAGAAATTACCGTATTTCCACTCCTGCTATTCCAACAATTTTCCTCCTAGATCACCAGTAGCTCAATATTTTCTTAACTGGTACGCTACCTGATCCTGCAATGTTAATAATAAAAGTTATATATGGATTATTATGGTCTCCACATTTCAGTCTTGTCTTTTGATTGACTTTTTTGATTGACACAATTGTTTTTTCAGATAAAAATTTATATAAAAATTGTAGTACTAAAAAAATGTACAAAAGAGAAAGTGTCTATCATTTAATAATTTGTAATCTGGAAAAAAACTTAATTTACATTAAAATGAACATCTTTATTATGATCTTAATTTAGACAATTATTTTTTAAAACTGTGCCTTTTAACTTATTAAAGATGACAATAAGTCAAATTATTGGGTAACCAGCTTTCAGAGACTCAAATATAGCACCACCAAGTATAAATTAGTATGCATGTGACTTGTTAACTAAATGCTAACTAAAACTTGTAGCTCTGTGCATTTATATGTCTGTGTTAGGAATTTACACATATGTGTAGATGTATTTGTACTTTCATGTAAATTATTTCCTTCTGCAGCTCATAGTTGAATAACTTTGAAATAAAAGGATTGAGATGGTGGCTTCAATGGGTGGCATAAAATCTAAATTTCAGAAGCTACAACAAGAGACCATTGTTAAATGTAATTGTATTTGGAAATGAAAGGGGGGTCATAGTTCAACAAGAGCAGATCAAAGGTGAGGAAAAAGTATAAGAGAAATAAAGAGGAGATACTACCAACGTTAACCTTTTCCATTGGACTCCTTCCACATTCTAGACAGGCTTTCCTCATAAACTTCTGGATAAGAGATAGGGGAGGTAAATGAGAATTTCTAATTTGGCTTACATGGGACTGGTCTGAGGTGTTTGATTTAGTATCTCTTCCATGTACCAGAATTCTTTCCTGGAATATTTTCACCTGACCCTAATTTATTTCTATATTTAAAAATCATTTTCCTTTTGATTCCTGGCTTTTAGGACAGGCTGTGTTTGACATTCAAAACCCTTACCTACTTCACTTCTTGAACCATTAGCCTACCTTGGGCCAAGATTTTCCATTCTGAAGCTAAGCTGGGTGTGACTCCAAAAATCCCTCTCAGTCCTGCTGGGATAGGACTTAAGTGGATATTCCTATGAGGATGAAAAAGAAATTGAGTGGGAATAAAAGAGTAGCCGGTTGGATATAGAAGCACGTGTGCAGGACGGATGGTGGTAGACTTCAGAATTCAACACAGGTGGGCAAATGCAAAACTTTTCATATATTTATGGAGAGAGAAGGATTGGACCAGACAAACAGGAACCACTTCTGGGCTTTGCCCTTAACAGGGAGTTCTGCTTTGTTCACCAGAAACTAAGAGCTCTTTAGTTATCTGGGTCATAAGATAACTCAACAGCTAATTAAAGAAACCAGATTTACAAATTTGGGGTTTTCTGATTATAAATCCTTGCCTTTTCTGTTTCCTGCCAAGTCTGGATCTGAGACCTATTTTGGATTGTACTTCGTTGCATGGAGAATCTGTCCTGATTATCTCAATATTCAAACTTTTAAAGCATGTACTTTACAGTGGGGATATACAGTGACTAGTTTAATGTGAGTCACAGAGGGTGAAAAGTCAGAAAACATGGCCTTCAATGTCAGTCGTGTCTATTACTATGGAGAGCCCCAGGAAGCTTTGTAAACCCCTGAGTCATAATTCCTTTATCTTTAAAAGGCACTAAAAATCATCTTTAAAAAATCCATTCTATGTGCCTCAGGAACATGACTGAGATAAAACAAATTAATCTATTTGAAAACATTTTACAAAGTACAAAGCATTGAATAAATGAATAACATACCACTTCGTTAACTCTTGGAATTATTCATGGCCTGAAACAGGAGGGAGACTATAAAATGATGATGTGAGGAATCATAAAATATTTTATTATAAATTCTGTGCCCACATAAAGAAATAATGGAAGCCATGTTAATGTGTTAACATGGGGAAGCAGCTGCATTACAAATACCCATGTGAGGCGCTGCCTCTGGTTTTCTGAGTGTAGTTGTCTGATAGGCTGCACTCTGAGATTAAAACGTCAACACAATGAGAAGCAGTAAGACCCAACATGGAATGATTGGGATCAGATGACTTTGATGGTGGGTGGCAGAGGCAGCTTGATAAAAGCAACAAGATAAAAGATCATAGAATCAAAGTAGGATCTGTTTATTCTCAAAGATGAGGTGAGATGGCATTTTGACCACAAAAGGAGTGATTGTTGTTATATATAAAGGCCTTTAAGCCAACAGGATATCACAGGGCAAGAGAAAACCAAGTTAGTTTTATTGTAAGAGGTTTGGAAAAGAAAAATCAATGTTTCCTTTATCAAGTAATTATTGGATCTTCCTCCCTTGAATTCTGCATGGAGGGGTGATCTCCTCCTAAGGAGGAGATCGGGCTTAGAAAGCTTTCAGATTTTCTCAGTGAGGTGCACATTAAATGAGACTGATTTGGGGGATTAAATAAGCAGAGCTTAATGTGTCCACATTCTAGAACTTCAGCAGTATGAATGAGAATGCAAATCAACATGCAATAATTTTGTATAACACTTTACAGATTAAAAACTAGGGTGCAGGGTGAATATAAGGATTATTTTAACTGCATTTTAATGAGTAAATCAAGAAGAAAATTTTGAATATAAGTGGGTTGTAGATTTACTGCTATGACTAGATATTTGTCATATACACAATATTGGGTTAGGAGAATTGCTTTCAATAATAATTTAAGAAGGTAGCATAAACCACATTTGTGACTAATAATGCAAATACTTATAAAAGTATACAATGAGTCATCATAATGTATCTTCTCTGAAATAGTTTTAAGAAGATATTTCTGCGTGCTATGTTTGTTTATTAAAACAATAAACTATTGTTTAATTTATTTATTTTCAGGTCTGACTATCATTTCACTACAGAAGGACCACTGTTGGATGAAAGACTTGGCCTAGTTACATAGCTGAATTCTGTAAATGTCTATACTGGGAGTCAAAACACTCACTCTTTATGTCCAGAAACTAAAGAATTCTGTTTGTTTGTTTCTTCCAAGTGATCTATTTTCAAAGGCCAAAAAGCCTGTACTTATAAAGAAAGGAGCAATCAGGCAGTGTGCAGGAAGTCACAGGGTTACGAGAAAGGCACTCAGAACAGTAGCCTAGAGTATTCCCTTTAGCAAATCCTTGACATGGGCTAGTTACACAACTTCTCTCCGTGTCAGTTCAGCATGATGCTCTCTGCCCCCAAGCAGTGCAAGCCCACAGTTCCGGTGGGGGAAGCCTATTTAAATCATCAAACACAGGAACTTGGATTTCTGAACAGGCTCGGTGATGAGAAAAATAGTCTCGATCTCCAGTGCTGATGTTAAGATGGTACATGACCAGTGGCTCTGGGCTTATACAAATAATAAAAGTTGACAGCCCTCAAGCACTTAGAAGTGCTACATAAAATTGAACAGAAAGGATACTTTACGGTACCTCAGCCACACATAAAGGATGCAAGGAAGAAGAATAGCTACTGAGAAAGAAAATGGACTCTTTAGCTCCCCCAAACCAGGAAAAATTGAGAAGCTCTGCAGCATCTGGGGTGGGGACTTGCATGTGTATATGCTTATTTGTCTACTTCACAACCAAGAGAAGGTTTCAATGGCTGCTAGGGGCAGGGGCAGAAACAAGCTCTCTAGCTGTCTGCATTTTCAGTAAAATGTAGACAGTAGGCTCCTATTTAAAGGAGCATACAAAATACAATAATCTAGACACAATGAAGGGAAAAAAGAAGAAAGCCATTTAGTCAAACATAGAGACTTCTAATTTGGAAATCAGGTAGTGAAACCCTATCTCCTTAGGATTTTGCTTTGCTCTGACAGAGCTTGTGTGTTTTTAGGACTGTCATGATGAAGAGACAAGGGCAAGGAGGGTATTCATTGTCAAATTGGTTGTTTTTTTTTCTGATTGAGAACGAGAAAACAAAAAATTTTAGTCATTTTTCTTTCTTTAACATGAATATGCTGTCATTTACTCTTTATATGGTAGAATGTAGAACATCCTACAAGAAAGCTGGTATGATCCTTTTACATGTACTTATTTTCACTGACTTGATTTACAATGAAATATTTTTCTGGAAATCTATTTTACATGATATTATGCAAAAGGTCCTGCCATCTGAAGTCCAAACAAATCCCTCTATAATGACGGCAGATTCTATTTATGAATCAATTTTAATTCCTTCCTGAAAGGACCCTGGTTCAAAGTCACGGATTCTATTAAATAAGGAGACAATTATGAATTGTAGAGAGGCAGCGAGAAATGTCTATAGAAGCTTAAAAAGAAGTAGATGACTGGAAAGTGACATAGCAAAGCTCAAAATTCTGAGAATCAACCTGACCAGTCTTGTGGAGTTAATAGATGGTTCAACAGATCATGCACACTCATGCATATAAACACACATTTAATCCTAGGTTCCACATGGGAGACATCACGTAGTATTTGTCTGAATTTGCTTATTTCACATCAAGTAATACTTTCCAGTCCTACACATTTTCTTATGAATAGACTTAAATGTAATCAGGAGGCTGTACGTGCATGTGTGTGTGTGTGTGAGTTTGTGTGTGTGTGTAAAACAATAATAAAGTAGGAGATTTTGTGAATCTGAGGATGGGAAACATTAGTTGAGAATAAGAGGGAGGGCTGGAAATCATGTAGATACATACTCATGTGTGAAATTCTCAGAAAGTCTTCACAATAGAAATAATCATTTTATATTTATATTTTGCCAGGTTTCATCTACCTTAGCATAAGGTACATTATGAGGGAATTCATGAAGCTGAATTTTTCTTAGTTTTCCCAGCAAGTTATAAGCCACAGCATTGGTAATTTGTAAATCTCATATTAGTAACAAGTTTATTTAGTTCAAACTCAAGAAATCTGAAAATTATTACATGTATTTTTTTCCTTTGACTTTGAAAGATGATTAAGAGCTATGTGCCTGGGTGTACATATTTTAGAATGAGTAATTCTGCAAACATTTCAGATTTCACCTCCCTATCAGAAGAGGATGTGTGACTAGTCCCCTCTACTGCTGGCCGTTCTCATATTGCAGTGAAGATATTTTGACTATTCCTATCAGATTCACCTTGTTGTGCTGAAAGCCTCTTGTGTTATGTATAAAAATATCTGATTTTCAGTGAACCAAAGTATTGGCCTTATCTATATCTTGGCACTTTAGGATTATGAAGAAAAATATATGTAGACATCATAACAAGACTCTCAACTCTTACAGTTATAGAGTTAATATTAAGAGAGCAAGAAAGTAATATTGTATACTTTGTTCAGTAAGACACAGAATTTAAAACTTCTTGGTTTTGCTAACAGGCATCAGTTGCACCAATAGAGTTATTTATTTATATGAAGTGGGTGAGAGAGGGTGAAGAACAGAGATAAAGAAACTGAAATCCTAAAGTTGGGCCTGCCATACATCAATAAACCATGCCTCTTCCTCTTCTGTGAATGAGGTGGTCAAATGAGATGATTGTTTACAATTTCCTCTAGATAATGACTCTGTGCCATTTGTCTTCTATAAAAGCTAAGCTCCCTGATGCCCATGGTTTTGTGAATCACCAGGCCAGAATCTAGATGCCTCAGAGTAAAATAATATCCTGCCATGATCTAATGCAGGTGCATGGCACTCTTATACTTGGTAAGTGCATCTGATGATATGACTCAGGTCAGTAGCTCCTCCCTCTCTTATCAGCTATCAGTATTATTAATATTAAAATGTAAGTTTTAAAGCCACACAAGATTGTCTTTGTTTCATATATCAGTTACTTCCCTGCCTTTATAATCAAATCCAAGTTGGTGGTACAGCATTCTCAAAACGGAAACAGTAACATCAAACTCATAATGCTGAAAGAATTATAGGACTGTACATGCATATGTGAACAATATGCTTATGCATATGCGGACATCTACATATGTTTGCATGTGCATATGTGAGTATACTCATAAGCATCTTCTGTTATGTTTAGACTCCTGCAAAATAATTCCATTTTTTTTCTTGTAACAAAACAAGGTATGAAAAACCAAGAAAACTGGTGAAATGTTAGATTAGAATTAAGACAAAAAACCTCAATTCTGTCATGTATTTTCTTTCTTAGCTAAGTGACCATGGTGACATAATAAACTTTCTGGCTTACCATTTGCTAAACTTCAAAACCAATATTCTGGAATATCAGTTGCTCGCAGACCCTTTCATGCTTTCAGGTGATTAATAATGGGGAATTTCTGCCAAGTGAAGTCTCTATGGCAACCTAATATGCAAAATACATTATTTGTGGAATTCTTCATCTGAGGGAATTGGCAAATGGTGCTCTGTGGCCTCTTCAACATCCACTTTGGGAATCAATGGATTGTATGGTCCTCAGAAGGTTTCAGAGCTAAAAACAGTTAAGTGACTTCTTAGCTGTGATTTGGATAAATGTAAACATAAGCATTCATTGCCATGACTGTTGTAGTTTAACCAACCATGACTTCACATGATAAGTTACTTCAACAGACTAATTGATTCTTAAATGAAGGAAACACTTAAACACAGCTCATGCTTACATTGTGTAGAAAATTACAGACAGTGTAACTTGAAAGTGGAAATTAGGAAACCATGTTTATGATATAATGTTCTAAAGGCTAACTATACCCAACATAACATACAGAAAAGTCATTGTAAAGTGTAATAGCCTGTGGGATTAGAGTCAATCTGACTAGTGTGTTCATAAGAATAAAAAGTTTGTATACAAAAGAGCTACCAAATATAGATAAGACCATTTAGAGAGATTCTCCTATGTAGGGGCTCAACAAGAAGATAGCCATCCTTATTCTAAAAATACCAAGCCCCCTGATATGTTCATCTTCTATTTCCAGCCACAAGGCTGTGATAGTTTAATTAGGTTTTATTTATTATAGGATTCAGTGTAATAATCGTTAAATGCTTACACAGAGCACACACATATTACACCAGGATGGCTGCATTTTTCTTTCCTCATAGCATTTATGTTTGGAACATCCAGGTCCATTTTGCCAAGATCTTATAAATAGATATGACAATGCTATCATGAACAGTGGTCATCACGCTGTGCTATGGAACATCAGAAATTGTTCCTTTTAGCTCACTATGCTTGGTATTCATTATCTAAATTCCATCTGTTTTTTTACTTATTTCTTTCTTTCTTACTATTCCCAGACTGTAACTACTGGCATTCTAAATTCAGACTGACATTTTTAATGCTCCCACATATGCAAGATAATGTGCTGTATCTATTTTTTTTATATATATTTGACTTTGTTGGCTTTCACGGCATTCTTCAGTTCCAATTATTTTGCTTCAGATGACAGGATTTAATTCTTCTTTAGGACTGAACAATATTTAACATTGTACATACATCTGTCATACTTTATGTTCTGGAAGTGAGCTGGGATCAATGTGTAAAATAAGAATATATATATATATATATATATATATATATATATATATATATATATATATGTGTGTGTGTGTGTGTGTGTGTGTGTGTGTGTGTATAAAGAAAGAAACATGGAATGACAATTGTCTTTTTATATACATTTTATATACAGATTTTCATTTCTGTAGCAGAAATGGAGTAGCTGATATTATTTTGGTCTATTTTTATATTGTTCTTTACATATTCCTTAAGAGAGGGAAACCTTTACTAAATCGTTCCCTTGTGAAATGAGGAAAGCTATGTACAACTATTCTTCTGACAAAGTCTAACATGCAGAACATCTAAGGGTGTCTTAATGAAACCCTAAGTGATCCAATTTAAAACAGAAAGATTATCTGACAATTTTTTTCTTACAAAGAAGAAATACAAATGACCAATATAGTATGAAAAATTCTCAACCCCTTGTCCACCAGGGAAGTGCAAGTAACAGTCACAGAGAGATGCTACCATTCCTGTTAGAATGATGATTATAAATGAATGAGATACAAGTAATGTGCTGCTGAGGGTATATAGGGAAAATAGCTCCTATGTTCTGTTGAAGATGCAACTGTATGTTACCTGGTGTGACCTCCAAAAAGCTGCTATGTTGGGTTTGGGTCTTTAGATATCCAAGAACTTCCCATTTCAAAAGGATGCAATTGAAATGAATGAGTATGTACTTTCCATGGAGCAGTTTGCTGCCTCGGTAGCTCTTCATAATAATTAAAACTTCCCCTTTCTTCTTATCTACTTACCTTCTATAACAGCATAAATCTAGAAACTAATTTTCTATTGCTTTGTTTTCAAGCAGGATCTTGCTCTATCTTGGGCTCACCTGGGACTCAGTCTGTAATCAGGCAGAACTTGAGATCAAAGTGATCCTCTTGCCTCAGCCCCCAAGTGTTAGGATTGTAGGCAGGAGCTGCCATGCCTGGCTAACAAATGATCTCTATGGATCTGGGTAGAGCTAGTTGGAAGTTTTATTTGCTTTATTTGTTGTAATCAAACGAACATCTGGCATAAAATAAGACTTCATGAACATTGCGAAAGAACAACAGATTAAATTTTAGAACTTCTAACATTTATTTCTCAAGCTAGAAGGGATGACATGGTGAGCTCACTCTTGACATGACTCAGCAATTAAAATGCAGCCAGCCACTCTGCTTATGATGGTGGATATTCAACTCTGATATATGCCTTAAGTAGATTAGTGATGATTTTGAAGGATTAACTGTGTTTGAAAAGTGCTTTCATATTCTTTTCGAATGCAACATGTTTACCACACATTTTCAAAGTGTGAGATTCAAGGCCACTGCTTGAAAACCCAAATGCACTTTGGAGCTTCTGGAGAGATGTCTGATTCTGGTAAACATTTTCGTGCAGTCTCCACAGACATTATTTAACTTAAGTTCCAAGTGACCTTTAGACCAAGCAAACATTTCTTGCAGAGAGTATTTTAGTTTATTTGAAGTGGAAAGTAAATGAATGAGAAATTTTGTTTATTTTCTAGCTAAGGGAGAGACTCAAGTTCCTGGCATGGTGCTGTTAATTAGGCAGTGGGAATTTTGACTGGAAGTTCAAAAGAATTATTATTTGAGTGAGCTTAAAATTTGACATCTTTTGAGGGTCTGGATTAAAGACTTATAACTGTATTTTGTCTTTCAGAAGCAGTTATGAGTTTCTGTTTTTTCTTTGTAAAGTGAAATGGTTTAGTGCCAAATTTTAAAGAATGTACAGATATTAACAACTGGACCACAAAGGTGTACTTGAATTTTCCTGTGTTAACATCAGCACATGGATTTTAATTATTTTATTGCATTTTTTTCTAATTGAATTTCATATTTAACATTTGAAAGTGTACTTTCAAATTCAGATACACAAACAATAAAAACTCAGCTCTGAAAGCTGACTATTGTGTGAACTTGGGTGAGTACTTAACCTTTCTTATCCCCAATTGTTTGTATTTACACATCTAATAATCATCCATGTATCTCACAGTTACCACAAAATTATTATATACATAAAGCAATATAGAGATATTGTTGTTATGTATTGATACATTTAATAATCTGTTTCTATATTTTGTATGGGTTTCAATTGCATTGTGTGTGTGTGTGTGTGTGTGTGTGTGTGTGTGTGAACTCTTTAAAGGCTTGAGCTGTGTTCTTTAGGTGAGCCCCATTTTTATACTAGCAAATGGTACATTTGCTTTTAAGTAATATTTGCAAGTTTCATATGTGTGAAAAATTGTGGTTAATATTTATTCATGTTCATTAAGAAAATGTCTTGTTTATATATGTAAATTAAGATTACAAGGGTTTCTATTAAAATTTTAAAAGGAAATATTTAGATAGGACCATTTGGTGGTTAAAGTGAAGAATGTTCTTTAAATTAAAAGCTAAGTTACATTCTTCTGCATAACCTATGAAGGCAGATTGAATTGTCCAGGAAGCTTGCTACAATTTACACAAAGAAATGTTTTTTAGCATCACTCTGTCATTGTTAGGATGGAAAGAAATTTAAAATATTATGGGTCAGTGGGAAGCATTAACTATCAAGGTTTATTTAATCTGTGGCATTTTCATGCCCTCATTTATTTACTGCATGGGACCTGCCCCAGGAAAGGGGCAATCTTTCCAGCCAGTTCGATCACTAGGAAGGCAGAGATTTCCAGATAGTGCAGCATGTGAGGAAGACTTGGAGCCTTTGGTCATGTTGCTTCATGTCTCTTCCTTAGCTGTCAAACCAGGGCATGGAAAATTATTTAAGCTCCTGTGTCAGTAGATCAAACATCACAGTGGTCTTTTTAATAGTATTCCTTGACGAAGCACTGCAAGGAGGTGAAAAATTGAATAATATACCCCAGATAGCTATCAGAATGCCAACCCAAAGAGATTGTTGCTGATTTTGGAGCTGAGTATTTCACTGTATGATACTTTGAAAAGGCCATAGAGCTGATGCCTATTAAAGAAATACAATTGGTCCTGGTTGTTTGCGATTGGGACTTAATGAATATTTGAAGCCTAAGTAAAAATAATAATAAAGGATTCACATTCTTAGACCCAAACAACCTTGATCAGCAAACTCATCCTGTTTTGGGGGCCTTTTGTATCAGCCTGAAAGTCTGAATGTTGTCATTCACCTGGTCAAACAGCTTAATGTTTCTGTGAAGATGCTTTTAAATGAGTGTTGACATATGATAGAAAAGTCATAAGCTCACCAGTGCGCAATATCTATTTTATTTTATGCATAAATATTCCCTTTAAACACATGGCAGATGACATCTTAATTTTTGAAATCTATTTCATTAATATAAATTTCCAACATCCCCCCCCCCCAGGGAGTAATGCTAAAACACAACCAATTCCATTCAAATGTGAGTTATGGCTACACAGTGGAAGAAAAAATTTTTATCTTGGCCAATTGTTCATGCCACCCCACTCTGCTGAGAAACAAGACTGAAAATATCTCTACAGTGTATTGTGTCAGCCACATTAACAAAGAAGGAAACTGACAAAAGCCAGATGTGGTGATGTATCTCATTTATTGTGCCCAGTTATTCAATCTCTGTTTGAGATGTTGCTTTGTAAGTACTTTCTAGAGTAGTTGAAATCTGCAATCAGCTGACTTTGAGTAAAAGGGATTGTCCTAGGTAATCTGGGTAGATTTGATCTTATCAACTCAAAACCTTTAGAAGGGCATGCTTTTCCTGAAGGAAAAGAGAATTCTGCATTTGACACCAATTGCTAGCTTTCTGGATATCTCTTTTGTATATCTATTGTTTATTCTGTCTCTATTTCTTTTGGGGGACACTGAAGATGTAGGAGCTCATAATAGGGAAGGTGCATGTAACATGGTTTGCAGGATTAGATTTCTGGGGGCAGGGGATTGTATAAGAAATTGTATTTCAAAAACAAATTTTTCCTGCTGCAAATCCATTATACATGTCACCAAGAACTTTGGGGAAGGTGTTAAGAAACATGTCAGAATATATTTTCCCAGAGAAAATTATATATATGGCCAAATTGGCTTAATTGTACTCAAGTTTGAGAGTCCATTTCTCTTTCTCTCTCTCCTTTCTTTCTTTCTTTCTTTCTTTCTTTCTTTCTTTCTTTCTTTCTTTCTTTTTCTTTCTTTCTTTTATTCTTTCTGAAACATGGTTTTTCTGTGGTTTTAGAGGTTGTCCTGGAACTAGCTCTTGTAGAACAGGCTGGTCTCCAACTCACAGAGATCCACCTCTCTCTGCCTCCCCAATGCTGGGATTTAAGGCATGCACCACCTCCAGTCAGCAAGAGTCCATTTCTCATAGCAATTTTTCAAAATTGTTAGCATTTTATGTCATATATATATATATATATATATATAAATATTTCAGGTCAGTATTTACAGAGATGGAATATGCTAAAGCCTAAAGAAGATAGTAAAGTACTGTACTTCATTTATACTGATGCCTGGTAAAGAATGCATGCATGCATGTATCCTTTGCTTGTGACATTTGCTGAAACACAGGACTTTCCCATGATCTCATGGGTAATCATCCTCCAAATCCTTGCCATGGCTACTTTCAAGCCTTTGCATATATTTGTCTTCTGAGGCTTCTGGATGCCTTTGGCGTCTTATTAAGATCTCCTACTAAGCTGAATTAACCACCTGTAGGATTTTCACAGATCACGGTATACTGCTAGAGTGTTGGCGTTTATGGCAGACCAAAACAATAAACCTGTGGCAACAACAACAAAACACAAGTGTGTTGACTTCTCCATGAGTAACAAGCAGTAGTACTATTTCTATTTCTGGTTTTCATTTTTGGTATATAGTAAGAAAAACATACTTACAAGATCAATACATGTATACAATATACACAACAGTGTATTAATGTACTCCTCCAAAATGTCCTAACTCCATATGGCAGCTACAATTGGGGTTGCTACAGACTTGGAATGACAGTAGTTGGTTGATATCCTCCAGAATCTACCTGGATATTCTCAGGATTCAGATTTATGACTTAACTGGTGTCACGGTGAGATTCATCAGTCCTAAAGTTGCACTCGCCTCTATCATTCTAATGAGAGCAAGGTGTTCTTGCCATTATTTGTTTGACCTATAAAAGGATGCTTTCAGAAAGTGCCCCTGGAACTTTCCTCCTATGATAGCTTTTATGTCACAGGCTGTTGCAGGATATTTGATCACACTGTGAATCCCAAGATTGAGTTATTTGCTGGAAAATCCTGCTTCCAGCTGTGGTGTGGCTCAACCCTAGCACACACCTTTAATCCAAGAGCTTTTTGTTCCAGTGTTGTAAACAGGATTTTAAAAAGTCAACCATAGGCCAAATGGTGGAACAAGCAACCAGTTAATAGGGAAAAAAAACATAGAGAGTAAGAAAGGGGGATAGAGAGATGCATAGAACGTAGAAGGGAGGGTCCTTGAGTTTGAAGAGTTTTTGTTTAAGACAGCATAGGGAAAATTCTTTCTGGGATGGAAGAGGAACCAGCAAGTGGATGAGGAGATGGAAGTGGAAGAGGAACCAGGTGGGTACTTCCTCTGCCTCTCTGGGCTAGCAGATTTTCACCACAGCATCTGGCTTCCAAGTCTTTATTTATAACATAGAATGGTTGAGAAACAGTTAAAAACAGTAGGACAAGTAGTCAGTTTAGGACCTGATAACCAGTAAGTATGTCAGCGTACCCAATGTTAGGGACTGAGAAAACTACTTGGTGGGTGTTAGATGAAGAGGATTCACTGTGAGTCAGCCTTAGCCTAGATTCAGCTCATTTTCTAACCTCTGTTACCGGAGGTTTCTGTCCCTTCTTGTATAGCAGCCCTGGTTTAGTTACAAATAAACACACTGAGGCTTACATTAATTATAAACTGTTTGGCTGATGACTTTGGGTTCTTATTACCTAGGTGTTTCTTAATATTTAACCCAAGTATATTATACTATGTATTGCCAGAGGCTGTGGCTTACCCATAATGCTTTGACATAATACTCCTTTGACAGCCACATGGTGTCTCTCCTTCGACTCACTGCATTTCTCCCAATACTGCTCCTAGTCTGGTAGGACTATATCTCCTGCCTGGGTACATCCTGCCTGCTCATTGGCCAAAATAGCCTTATTCATTCACCAATAAAAGAAACACATATTCCCAGCACACAGAAGGACATCATCTCCCATTAAACCTCCTTTGTATGCCTACTTTCACAAACAGATCTTGATGGTGTTTTGGGCCCTTGCCTATCAAAGCCTATTTGTGACTGCATTTGATATCATAGTGAGTTCTGTACTCCTCTCTATCTAGTTCTTGAGATTATAGCTACTGATTCTTTCTAGGAAGGAATCTGGGATTAATTTTTGTGCATACCTAAGCCAGTATTGTAAGGTCTTTCCTTGTAGAAATGTGATGGTTTTGGCAAGGGCCTCTGGATGGGACAATCAGCTCAAATTCAGAAAGTAGGCATGGGGCAAAATATATATTTATAAGTATGCACAGTCCTAGATTCCCAGCCATCAGATCTTAGTTTCTTCTTTCACAAATTAGAAAATAACTCTTGATGGCTACTCATTTATCTTGCTCAGAGGCATAGCATGTTATCAGCGAATTATATAGCTCTCCATATTTTAAATGGAAACACTATTGAGTCTGAAAATCTGTTGGGGGTAAGATTTGAACTTTATGAAACCTTCTCTGAAACTCTGCTACTTTTATGATTAAACATGACTTCTTCTTCTTCTTTTTTTTTTTTTTTTTTGTCCTTCAACTTTAGGAGCTGAAAATCTCTTTATATGTTGCCAAGGAAAACCTCTTAGGATTTAATTGCCGATTAATCATCCCCATTCTTTCAGTTCTTTTCATCTAAGTCATCTTTGTCCCTGAAAATAGCAATCCAATTCTATTGTTCATGTTTTTTGATGTAATTCTTAAAAGCCGAAGACATTACTTCTATCAGTGTATTCTCTGTTAGGGCACATGAGGTCCTATAGTGGTTGTTCTAGAAAAGTTCACTGCTACTGCATGGCAAGATATCAGTCTGTGGCAAGGAAGGGGTCCTCCTGGCCATCCCAGCAATAGGTGATTCAAGTTGATCTCTTGGACCACCTCATTATTAACTCTTGTACACTGTACTTCCAAGCTTGACAGAGATTTGTCTTCAAGAGATTTACCTAGTAGAACTTTGTATCTGTATAGAGCTATGTGAAAATGAATAGTGCAGGATGGGTGCACAGAGACCTTAGGTTCTGTTAGAGCCAAAGACATGATGAGCTTTAAAACCAAGAGGGCTCTACAAAGTCGTCAACTCAATGGATATGAGGTGTCTTTGAAGAGGGTTTGTGACCTTTAGCAATGACTCTGTCTCTCTCTCTCTTTGTCTTCATCAGGCAGAGCCTTACTGTAGTCAGAGCTAAGCTGTAACTTAGCTGGCCTGGAACTCATAACAGTGGATCTGCCTCAGCCTTTTGAGGATTGGTATTACTGGCATAATTAACATACCTTATAGGTCTCTATTTGCCAGGAAAGTCTGAGAGGGGAGCAAAAATGTGAGAGTGAGTAGCCATCCGCATCACTGCATCTAAAGATAGGGAGCCTCAGTCCCAAGGTGTTTGTGTACTGATGCCTGTATAAATATCCATGTGTGCGGAGACCAGCTCATTAGTGTAAATTACAGCACTTCTTTCAGTGAAGGGCAATGTTTTTTGCTTTTACATTTGCATTGCTTTCTTTTGTTCTGAAAATGATCATTCTCACAGTTATGAGAAGACAAATTGGTCATTATATGAAGGGTTTAAAAAGATAAATGAGAATGATTTGGTTTCTTTGAAATTTCACACATGTATATATATGTACATATATATGTATATATATATATATCTTATAGTTTCATTTTGGTTTTTATTTAAAATAAATTCTTCTCTTATATGATACATCTTGATTATAGTTTTCCCTCACTGTACTCCTTCAAGCTCCCCTTCCCCCATATCCACTCCCACTTAGTTTCCTCTTCAGAAAAGAGATAACAGCTAAACAGGACAAAATAAAATGTAAGAAGACAAGGCAAAAGCCCTCATATCAAAGCTGGACAGGGCAACACAGTAGGAAGTTACTTAAGGGCAGGAAAGAGTCAGGTCTAAACTAGCTCCCACTATTAGAATTCCCATTAAACCACCAATGTGACAGCCATAACACATGCACAGAGTACCTGGTAGAGAGCCATGATTTCCCTCTCAGTATCTGGGCCCATTATGAACCTTGTTTAGTTGATTCAGTGGATCATGTTTTTCTGGTATGTTCCATCTCCTCTGACTTCTGCAATCCCCCCCCCGGGTTCCAGAGCTCCAAGGGGGGGGACACAATTAAGACTTCCAATTTAGATTCTCTCTTAGCATAATGTCTGGCTGTGAGTTTCAGTACATGTTCCATCTGATGTCTGAGGAAGCCTCTCTGATGACAATTGGACAAGTCATGGATCTATGAGTATAGCAGAATATCATTAGGAATCATTTGATTTCTTTTTTTCTTTCTAGCTGTGTTTGGCTCTACCTAAGGTCTGTGGGCTATCCATTTTCAGGTTCCTGGATATCCATGCAGTGTAGGACATGGGTTCCCTCTTGGAGGTTGGACCTCAGGTTAAAACAAACATTGGTTGGCCAGTCCTACAAGTTCTGTACCCACAATGCCTCAGTACATCGTGCAGGAAGGACACATTGTAGTTTGAGGGTGTTATGGCTGGGTTGGTGTCCAGGTTTCTCTTTCTTAGCCTGCAGAGTACTAGAATGTGAGGGTGAAGATTCCATGCCCAAACCAGTTGGACCTCTCCCTCCCATCAGTGAGCTGCGTGGATGTTCAGTTCAGCAAGGAGACCTGCTGTCTGTCAGTTTTCAGAGACTACCTTCTGCCTTGGCATCAGCCTGGGTTGTTTAGAGATCTCTGCAGGACCCCATGGTTAATAACTCAAAGGAATATAACCCGGTAGCACTACTGGGAGACTTGCCTGGCTATAAAAGATGTTCACGTTTTCAGAGAGTGGGTTTAATCTCAGGCATGTCCCCACAGCATAGTCCATCTCATTCCCAGCTATTTTGCTTATTCATTCATATGCTGGAGGAGAATATACTTTCTTCTGCGGCTGATCCTGGATTGATACCATCCTGTAAGCAGTGTGGTTCTAATGGCCATAACCTAGCCACAATCCGGGGGAGGGGGGAGGGTGTGTGCATGGAGAAAAATGCCTCACCAAGGTATTTTATTTATTTTACTTTTACTTTTCATTTTTCCTCAAATCTTTCTCTTATAGGAATGTGTCTTTTGTGTTCCTTTCTGTCTTTCAGTAGTTTGCACAGGGGCTTCTGCTACTACAATATCTTAATCAGAGGTCAAAAAACTCATATTTAAAAGTACATACATCTGACCATTTCAAATCCCTCTAGAAAGATTATTTTTTAGCTTTTGTATCTCAGTTATTTTCCTTTAATGTAGACAACTAGTCTCTGACTGGATGCAGAATAAACTAATGAGAACAATGAGGCAGGCTCATACATCCTAAATACTATCAACTATTTTCTGTAGCCATATGGAATTTTACAGAGGATTCATTTAAAAGAGCGCCTGTTGAACTTATCATAGGGCATCCTTGCTGTCCTCTCTGTTAAAAAAAAAACAAAAGAGGGAGCCTAGACTTTATAGCTACATGGTAGCATATTTGTTTACCTTTAGAAATAGTGTGGGTAACACAGCACAAACAACCCAGATCTACTTTATATAAATTTTATATTAAAATAACAGGGAGGCTACTTTTTTATTCTTCTCTCAATTCAGTTGGGTTACAAACTATTCAGCTTTAATGTGAGGCTAAACTTGCCTTCATTTACTCCCCATGTGAAATGAGACTGCCTTCTTTCCTTACACCCATATGCTGGGTTGCAGAGGATGAGCACATCTTTTCAATACTCTTGTGGGTGTTTACCCCTGTGAGCATCTTTTAGGTTCTGTCATCAAATCAGCAAGTTTCCTTCTATGCCAATGGTGGTGTTTTATCAACTGCTTCCCTACAGTAAATTCTAGTCCTTGCTGTGCTTGGCATGACCACCTGTTTTCTCACACCTGTTTCCATTTATAAACCATATGCTGTAGTCACAGCTGAGAACCACTGTGTACATGATGCGGTTTTTCATAAACATTTCACAAATTCAAAGTTTCCTGCACTTAACAATAATTTGGAGGCATTGATTTAGCTGGAATACTCAATGGAATTCAGGAACTATAGGTATTCAATATATAGCATTTTGAATATATATTTTACCAGTATTTAAGAACATATAAAGTTTTATTTTCTATAAAAATCTATCAAGAAATACACACATTTTCATTTCATTTCTTACAAGGAGTAAAAGAGATAGCCCATAAACAATAAAGTCTTCACCAAAATGCAATGGATATAAATTGTTATAGTAGTTCATTTTGGAGAAGCAAATCAAAAACATTTTATTTACATTTTTTTTAAGAAACAGAAAATGGAAATAGAATTTGCATAAAATGAAGAAAAATAGCCTGGTTTATTCAGTACACAAAAGAGCAGTTAATATGTATGATTTAAGGCTTTGACTGATTAACAATGATATAAAGTTTGTAAGCAGAATTCTACATTTTCCCCTCACTGCTCAGCTTTTCTTTTGCAGGGTAGCCTTAGAGTCACAGTAGAGTATACATTTATATTTAGAAGATGAAGTCTGTTATTGCTTGGACTTTCATTCTTTTTGTATAAGTGAAGTGAAGAGAGGTTTCTTATGGCTCTTCCATGAGCAGATATATAACAATAACAAACAAGACAACATTCATAAAAAGGAAGCCTACTTTCTCTCCAGTAGTCTCAGTAAGCATTTTCTTTCATCTCATTCTTTATAATACCTGGAGTGAACATTTACAAAAGACATATTTTGAATTGGACTGGTATAGCTAAACCAATAAAAATATGAACTCAGGAAGCAAATTTTCTTTTGATTATTCAGAGAATGTGAATTCCTCAGTAGGGAAGAAGGGGCACTTCCACTGGGGCAAAACAAAACTAAAAAATAACAGAAGCAGACAGAGTCAATTAGTGTCCTTAGTTCTCTGTATGCATTTCTGTACATACACAGAATGACACCTTATTATCCTAACTTAGTGTTAGATTTTCTTTTGACTACCATGTATCAAAAACTGAGTACTGATTTTCTCAACTTCCCAGTGTATCAAGGGCATGTTCATTTGCTGCAGTCACTTTTTTTTCACTCTTTTCCCCATCTTTCAAAAGTGTATTCATCCATTATGACAATCAGAAACATAAAAGACAAAGTACCCTAAATCTTTCATAATAGAAGCATTATCTGTCATGGTATATCATAGTCTGAGTCAGTACTACAGTATTTGCAGGTATCCCTTTCATGCATGTATGTGTTCACACACATGCTCATCTTTTCAATCATATTTTCCATTCACATCATGATTACTTAACAACTCAGAGCACCAAAGCAGAAAATACTTGACTATCAAGAATATGTTCTATCTCGAGGGACAGATAAGAATGGAATGCAGTTTCTCTGGCAGCAAAAATGGCCCTCGGTCTGGGCTGGAGATGGTGACAGAATGACAATCAAAATAGTGTTTCCACAATGTTAAATGACATGCCAAGCAAGGCAGTGAAATAAACACATTGCTCTTAAGGGACTTTTAAAGATATACAGTATAGGTAGTCATTCTTAAGGGAATTTTAAAGATACACAGTACTGGAATATTTGTAGGAAGTCATTTTATCATTTATTTTTAATTTGACAAAAGGATGCAGACATCTATCAGTGGCTATGATAAAAATGTAAGTATGAACCAGGGCCCATCCACATATAATTCATCCTTCAATATCTACTGCTTATTGCCATAAGCAGGATGAGCATGCCCTTTAGAATACTGCCTAGAGATGTTTTAACAGCCGCATGAGCAAACTACAGTGTGCTCTTAGGTATAACAGAAATGATCACAATGAGTTACATAATTACTGCTTCTAGTTTCCAATAAACTCAAAACATGTGTGTATGTGCTGTGGAGGAAGAACAGGTCTCCCCAATTATGAACATATTTGAATTAAAAATGAGGGCTGGGAATGTATGCATGAGGACTAATAAAGTCTTTCAGTACGTCTTCTTCGGGATTTTTGGTGATGATGACATGGGATATCTGAGTTATATTTGGAAATTATTATGACATAAAATTTTACAGTTTTAGTCTTTATGATTTGGTCTAAATATGCTTATATTATGTGAAAAAAAGTCCTTACCCCATTGCCACTTGGGTGCCTAGTTTGCTAGAATCATAGATTATAGACTTAATTGGAATGAAGACTTTTGCACATGCCTTTAGAAGGACATAGTTGAATATGAAGGAACTTAATCTGATAATTAGTACATTTCACTTGTAAGATGGGAAAATATTGAGTACAAATGTATGAAAAAGGAGACACTGATGTGAAGACACACAGGGAACACTGTGTTTGTCACTCAGGTTTCTGCCATGGTCACAAAACCTGGGTCTACCTCCTGAAGGCCTCCCATCTGAACACCACTTCCTTAGTAACCAAACCCTCAGCATATATGATCTAAATCAAAGCATAGCATCATGATGAAATAGAGGAAGTAATAAGAGAGAGATCTGTAAAGCAGTAAACAGTGTTTCTAGAAACTACCAAGAACCCAGAGAGAAGCACAGAACAGGAACTGCATCTGTGGCTTCATAAAGGGAATAGGGGATGATCTAATTCTGTCATAATAATCTTGAAAAATAAAAGAAGCAAAATGAATAGTTAAAGATATACATAAATTGAAGGTAATAAAAGGGATAGGAGGGAGCCTCCTGAGTACTAAGGACTTTGCCCCCAGCAGACCAGCCCATCCAGAGTCTGCTAGCATCCTAGTCTCACTTCCACCAATGGGAGGAGGTAATTGTGAGCCTGTTTCTGGCTCTGTTTGATCTTCCTGAGGCCTGGGGTCTGCACATGCATGGGGGATCCCATTCAGGCAGACAGGCCTATCCAGAGTCTGCCTCCTGCCTCCACCCATGGGTGGAACCCACCTTCAAGTCCCCTGCTCAGAGCCTTCTGTGGACTAGAAACTGCACACAGGGGAACCTGCCCCATGGAACTAGCCCATCCAGAGACTGCCAGCTTCCTAGTCTCAATTCCACCCACTGGAAGAGGAGAGCCATTGGAGTACTGGATCTGCTTGCACCCTTTGGAAGAAAACCTGGATCCTGCACCCAGCAGGAGAGGGAGGCACACCTCCTGGTGTGCACTGGAAGAATGGATGGGTATATGATAGTATAAGAACATAGTCACAACAGAAAAATCAATATGATGCTACCAGAGTTTAGGGACTCCATACCAGCAAGACCTGAACATCTCAACACAGATGAAGCAGAAGAGAATGATCCTAAAAACAACTTTATGACAATGATAGAGACCTTCAAAGAGATAAGGAGAAAATACCTTAAATAAATGGAAGAAAAACCAAAAAAAATTAAGAAATGAATGAAAAGACATATCAAAAATTGCAAGAAACAATTTAAACAGTGCAAGATTTAAACAGTGAAAAGCTGAAATAGAGACAAATCACAACAACAAAACAAAACAAAACAAAACAGTCTGAGGGAATGCTGGAAATACAAAAGCTGGGTAAATTGTCAGGAACTACAGAAGCAAGCATAACCAACAGAATTCAAGAGATGGAAGAGACAATCTCAGGAAAAATGCATTCAACTAAAGAAAAATCTTAAGTCCAATAAATCCCTAACACAAAATATCCAGGAAATATGAGACACCTTGGAAAGGCCAAACCTAACAATAATAGGTATAGAAGAAGATGAAGAAACTCAACTCAAATATTCAGAAAATACATTCAACAGCATCATAGAAGAAAACTTTCCCAACCTAAAGAATAACATGCCAATGAAAGTTCTGGCTATTACAAATAATGCTGCTATGAACATAGTTGAACAGATGTCCTTGTTGTATGAATGTGCATCTTTCTGGTATATGCCTAAGAATAGAAATGCTGGATCTTGTGGTAGAATGATTTCCATTTTCCTGAGGAACCATCATACTGATTTCCAAAGTGGCTGTACAAGTTCACACTCCCACCAGCAGTGGAGGAGTGTTCCCCTCTCTCCACATCCTCTTGAGCATAAACTGTCTTTAGTGTTTTAGATTTTAGCTGTTCTGAAAGGAAAAAGATGATGTCTCAGAGTTGTTTTGATTTTATTTCCCTGATGGCTAAGGATGTTGAGCACTTTCTCAAGTGTCTTTCAGCCACTTTAGATTCCTCTATTGAGAATTCTCTATTTAGGTCTGTACCTCACTTTTTAATTGGATTATTTGGTGTTTTGGTAACTAGTTTCTTGAATTCTTTGTATATTTTGGAAATCAGCCCTCTGTCAGATATGGGGTTGGTGAATAGCTTTGCCCATTTTGTGGGCTAATATTTTGTCTTGTCCTTTGCCTTACAGAAGATTTTCAATTTCAGGGGTCCCATTTAATAATTGTCGATCTCAGTGTCTGTGCCACTGGAAGCAGTCTCCCATACCAATTTGTTCAAGGATACCCCCCCCCACATTCTCTTCTAAGAGTTTCAGTGTGGCTGGATTTATGTTGTGGTCTTTGATCCATTTGGACTTGAGTTTTGTGTATGGTGATAAATATCATTCTATCTGCAGTTTTCTACAAGTCAGCACCCAGTAATTCCAAAAGGCTTAGTGGGGAAAGGGCTTGCTCAAGTATGAGGACCTGAGTTGGAATCCCGGCATCCCACAGAAAACTGATTGACTGCACCTGTGACCCCTTCACTTCAAACTCTGGGGTTACAGAGACCAATGATCCCAGAAGCTTGATGACTACTTCCTCTAGCTGAAACTCTAAGCTCCTGGTTCACTGACAGACTCTATATTAAAATAATTAAAATAATATTAAATAATATTAAAATAATATTATTAAAATAATAAATAAAAAGAAAAAAACCAAAGGAAATAGCTACTTCCCTAAGGCTCTTCAAAAAATCTAATTTCATACATAAGGGCATGGCAGCCTTCTTATAAAGATACTATCTCTTAACATCTTCCATTCGTGATTAAATCTTAACTTGTATAACACAGCAAATTCATTGATGCTAAAGCAAGTGATCTGTATTGATATAATGCACTAACAAGCTGAATAGACAATATAAATCAAGCAAAAATAAGTTGACTTAGGGGATATAGGCACATTTTAGCAAATTTAGAAAAGAAATTTAAGATGCTTTAAAAAATATTCTGCTGAATTTGTAAAATACTATCCAAATCTTATTAGACTTGATACTTAATGTGCATTTATTTCTTTTTAATATAAAATTATTTGGGTAAAACTCTCCAACAGCATGGACTGTCATTTATCTAATACTCATAAGTAGAATTTTCTCCTTTACAAATGATTTATGATTTTCATAGATGCAGATATTGTAATAGTATTAATAAATCTGCTGATTCAGGTTGTTTCCTTATTATAAAATAGTACAGATATTTCATTTTTAATAATTCAACAATAATATATGCATCATGAGCCAAAGGAGATAAAAAATAGCACACCCATTTTTAGAAATAAGCCTACATTTTATTTTGTTTCAGACTTTTGGACACTTTGTCTTTTCTGTTCTTGTACTTTAAGAACTTTAAATCCAAAGCCTAGGATTTATTAAATATTATAATAGAGATTTGTCAATGGAGAGAGATGTTTATTTCTAGCTTTGGCTCACATGTCACCACAGGCTGCTGAGAGAAATTACATTGCCAAGTTTTATTAGAGTGCTGTGAATTTTTGTCACAGTTAAATATCAATTCATTATCAAGAACAGCAAATTAGTAGGTTATATATTTTCTGTCTCCCTTCTACTTAATGTTTTATTTATTTCATTGATAGCTGTTTGCTAGACAACTGGAATGCCTCTGTGTTTTCAAAGAGTCTTTACTTCGCCCCACTTTTTGTATTAAAATATTCCAGAGAACTTTGCGAGTTATTGATTTCTAGTTTATTTTCAGCAAATTGTTAATTTTTGAATGTTGTATTGAGACACAGAACTTAAAATACAGTGTGCTTCAGAAACATATTCATAAAACCATGAGGAAATATAGGGACTCTACAAAATTAGTGGTTTTGAGCACACAGAAGACAGAAGTTACAAGGAAACTGAAGTATAAATAGTGATTGTTATGAGTGATGGTACCAAAAATGATCTTACATTATCAGAGAGGGAGAGAGAGAGAGAGAGAGAGAGAGAGAGAGAGAGAGAGAGAGAGAGAGAGAGAGAGAAGAAGAGAGAGAGAAGAAGAAGAAGAAGAAGAAGGAGGAGGAGGAGGAGGAGGAGGAGGAGGAGGAGGAGGAGGAGGAGGAGGAGGAGGAGGAGGAGGAGGAGGAGGAAGAAGAAGAAGAAGAAGAAGAAGAAGAAGAAGAAGAAGAAGAAGAAGAAGAAGAAGAAGAAGAAGAAAGAATAAGAAGAAGAAGAAGTAGGAGAAGGATATGGCTCCCAGACCCATGGTTAAATAGGTACCAACTAAAATGCTCATTGTTTCCCAAAAGCTAAAGACAGATTAGGATGGTTTAGAACAGCAGAAGAGAAAGGAAGTCATAATTATTTTCATAATCTCACTCAGACACCTGTATCAGGTATCAGGATAGGCACTTTATAGTGGAGATTAATCATAGGAAAATCTCCTCCATAAATCAGGCATAGAAGCAATAACCATTATGCAGAGTACTTCAAACAGGTCTACCTTTTCTGTAGTCACATAGATAATAGCTTTGGGCCACTATGTTGAAGAATTGCACATAAAAATCCAAGCTACAAGACTCTGGCAAAGGTCCCTTACTTTTGGAGGAGGAACAAATTAACTTCATCTGAGTGGGCAAGCTTACAGTGGACAGTACCTCAATTGAGCAGGTGATTCTAGGTTGTATGAGAAAGCAACCTGAGCAAATAGTGGAGAGCAAGCAAATAAGCAGTACTTTTCTATTGCCTTTCAGAATCAGCATCTCTCTCCAGGTTTCTTCCTTGAGTACCTGTTCTGATTTCCTTACTGATTAACTTCCAGTTGTAGGACGACATCAACATTTTTTTTACAACATTGTGTTCATGGTGATTTATCATAGGAGTGAGAACTATATTATTATAGTACTCAAGTTCACAGCTAACATTCTCTTTATAGATTTTACTGTAGGGTATATGGGAAAATTCCATAAAAATGTTAAAGAATTGAGATTACATCAAGTTTGTCCTCTGAAGCTAAAACCATTAAGCCAGAAGTCAGAAGAACATTGAAAATATTTAATGAGTTTACTAAGAAAATGCTTACTCTAGGAATCATCAAATTGTAAAAAAATAAGGCAAACGAGAAATAAAGTATTAGCATAAAGTTAAA
Source organism: Cricetiscus sungorus (assembly GCA_030556225.1). Lineage (NCBI taxonomy): Eukaryota > Metazoa > Chordata > Mammalia > Rodentia > Cricetidae > Cricetiscus > Cricetiscus sungorus. Next base: position 21,350,562 of record JANBXA010000007.1, read on the forward strand.
TGTTTCTATTCTTGAATAATAAGTCCACATTATAAGTGAGCAAACCACTGACATTGGCAATTCATATGGCTATAACCAGAATGTAGAAATAGCTGTCAGAAATCAACATTTGCTGCACTAATAACATTTTATTGAAGATATGAATACACGGTTTTCCAAAATAGGTCAAAGTGATGTGAGGGAACTTAGGAAAGAGTTAACATCAGTATCCACTTATGTCATCATATAACACTATCATATTAGAACATTTATGTCATCAAATAACACTAGTGTACAACTATCAAGATGGAAAGTACAAATAAGAAGGGACTATTCCAGGATATGGAACAGCTGGGACTCACACAAGCCCCTTGCTTCAGTTTGTGAACCTGTAAGACCCTTTAGAACATTGTCTGATTGTCTAGTGTACACATAATGATATGCCAATTTCATACCTAGGTATTTATCAACTGGCAAAGTAAACATGCAAAGACAAGTTTGAATAATCAATGCAAACAACCACACATAACTACTACTACTACAAACTACTGCTACTTCAGAAAGCCATTGGCTGATGAATCACAAAATATTTATGCTGTGGCCATACTGTGGTTGAAAAATTCAAAAAATTTTTAGCCACTGCTATCATGCAATAAACTGATGAATATAAGACATGAATCCATGTTTTATCAGCCTGGCCAAAAAAAATCTATAATATGTTCTGTGTCTATTACAAGGTTAAAATGCAAAGCAACAGAGACAGAAATATAAATATTGTCAGGTACTTAAATTCAATTTAGGAGATTAACTGAAAAAGAGAAACATAGTTACAACACCCCCCCCACTGCCCCGCCATGTGTGTTGAAGAGTGGTGATTATGAGTTTATCCATGTTTTAAACTACTTAAGACTGTATATAGAAAAGCTGAAATGTGAGTAACCATCACAGTTATTTTTTTACTGGCTGTGGGTAGACCAACTAGCTATGTGTAATGTTTCCCTTTGCCCACATTCTCACCAGCACCCACTGTTTATTTTCTTCATTATACTCATTCTGATAAATGTAAGAGAGAATTATAATGTAATTTTAATTTGCATTTCCCAAATGGCCAACAATGCTGAATATTTCCCATATACTTATTGACCATTTTTAAATCCAAATGAACTAGGAGTCTTAGGGAGAATATGGAAAAGAGGAAGAGTAGTAGGAGAGGGCAAAGGGTAGGGGGACTAAGGAGAAGCATAAGGATAGGTTGAATATGGTCACTATGTATCATGAATGCAGGCACATAAAAATGGAAAAATGAATCTGTTAGAGGTAAATTATACTTCATCAAAATTTATATTTACAGAAGAGACAAGAGCTGTAGAGAAAAATGGGATAAAGACAGCTCAGTGAAGTAGGGTAGAGAATAAAGGTAAAGTTAACAGAAATAATATTGTGTTAATAAAATTGGTTGTTTAGGTTCAAAAAGACAGTTTAATGGAAAAGCACCTACTATGTAAATATGAAGACTTAATGCTTTGATCGTCAGACCCATGTAAAGATGGATAAAATAGTCTACAACCATATGAGAAATGGAGATGGGTTTCTCTGATAGTTATGTGTCTGCTATCCTGGCATTTGAAGTGGCAAGTTATAAATAATCCTATCTCCAATGAGGTGGAAGAAAATGACACCAGCGTTTGACATATGGCCTCATGTGTGAATCAGAACATATGTGCACCCACATCACATATGAATACACACACACACACACACACACACACACACAACCACATCACTGCTATCATTACCTGCACATGATATAAATTGGAAATTTATTAAAAGATAAATAAATATATATATTGAATACATAATCTGCCCTAAACCTCTTATTAGGTTCTAGAATACACTTAGTAAATATATAAATTGGAGTCCTTGATTTCGATCAATCCATTAAGAGAGATATTCATTCATGTTCACAAATAGCCAGAGCACATGTTAAATTTGCATTATTCTGTGCTTGTTATGATAACTTTCAGCATGAATAACTTTCTTTATGTTAAAGACACCAGGGGGAACTTTAATGAGGATATTATGTTTGATTTAAATTCTGTAGGTTTCAGTCATTTATTAACTTTTAATACCTGTAAATATATATATTTTCATGATGCAATATCCAAGGGTTTCTCCATATTATTTTGTGCACATATAAGGTGTTTGGAGACATTATGCACATTTGCAATGTTCAGCACACTTGTGGGTACCATTAAACCGTTTCCTTTCCAAAGATTGTATTGTTTCCATAGTAACAAATGCATTTCAAAGTGAATACTGACATTGGAATCACTCAGCTAGTGCTTGTAGGACTCTAGGTTGGCACCTTAGCAGCAATAGCTTCTGCTGAGAAGAGAATGTTAACAAAGGCTTCTTGTCCAATGTTCCATCCATCTATTTTCTTTCTTGTGAGAGTGTATTTGCTATAAATGAAACTATTTGTTTGATTCTGTAGATTAATGAGCAGGAGAAGCATATTTGTCATTTTTATTTATTACATTCCCCCTCTCATGTCACTTATGTGGTATAACTTTACTCATTTGTTAGTCCACTATATAATTATTGAGCATCTTCTATGTATGGGCATATATTTGCATATTTATAGTGTTTTTATGTAGGTATCTTAAGATTTTAGTAGTGCCATAAAATACATGAATTTAGATTATTTTATAGACAACAGATATGTGCCTTACAGTTATTTCTGGTCATGTCTGGACTGTACTTTCCAGAGAGAGATGAAGTATGGACTACAAGGCAGAAAGTTGAAAAGAGGAGATGCCTACCACTGTGTGAAGGGAGTTTTACAAGGGCCTTAATCTATTTAGAAGGGAGCAATCCTCATGTAACATTATCATACTTGGTATTGGGTTTGGTACCTGAATTTTGGAAATGTATTCCAATCACAGAAGAAGATACTATGCAATACATTTAAAAGGTAGAGAGGCAGGGTAATGTAATGTAGCTTGTGCTTACCATGATTCCATATGGATGTCTTTCTGATCAAGCATATGATGTGTCTTTTTTTTTTTTGTATACTGACAATTGTCCTAGAGTGTGACTGACTTCTGACACCTGAATGCTTAATTTGTTTTCAATGCCAATCTGTTTTAGCTAGAGTTTCAGTGGTCAGTTGTAGGTGGCTGCAATGAATGAAATGGTTGTGAATTCGGGAAAAGCATTTGACCATTTAGCTCCAACTAGTTCTTAGAGATTAAAAAGTTTAGGAAAAATTTTTGTCTTTCTAACTTACAAGTTATTAAGAACAGTATTCTCCAGAGACCAGTGCTAGGGCTCTGTAGACTTATTTAACAATATTTTAGTATAAAAAGCTCTGCAAGAAGGGACACTTAATGAGATGATCAAGTTTACAGATGAAAGCATGGCCTCCTGGGTTGAGAAGTGCCAAGCTAATGGGAAGAAACTTCAGCTATTGCTCAGGAGGCCATGTGTATGCTGAGAGCGAGGGTAGGAGAACAGATGAGCAGACATTCACAAAGTTTTACTTTGAGTCAAATTAATTCAGACCAAACAGAAGAAATTAAGACCTCTAAGTGGTGGTATGACCCAGCAGAAAAATCTTTGAATAATGATTAGCCCAGGATATTATTTCTAGATAAAAGAACAATTCTCTCTTGAATATCCTCAGAAAAAAAATAGCAAGTTGAAAACAAAACTAGTCTGTTCCTTTGCTAGTGATTTCTTCATGCTGTTTTGGCTTTTATACTCCAAGAAAGAAAGAAAGGGGGAAAATCTTCCTAAAATCACCTGAAAAAAGAACAAAAAGTTGAAATGATTTTGAGTTCAAGACTAAATGCATAAAGATATAGGTTGAAGAGGGGCAGGCTGAGTCTAATAAAAGAAAAAAATGTGCAGAAGAATCAATTCCCTTGTCACATTCAGCTCATTATTTTCTAATTAAACCCATAAGTTTTGAACATGTAGATTTTACAATTGGTAATCTGATAGGAACATAAAATTTAATTTGAGATGCCTTCTATGAGGAAAAGAACACAGCCAGTGGAGAAGACCCCCCTACCTTAGACTTCATCCTCTCCAACTTCTGGGCTGCCAGGCTCATGTTCCCTATCAGGGACTTCCAGACAGCTTACCTGAATTCATTCTGATAACTTAGGTAATCAAATATATAGCAAACATTTAGGCCTCCAGCCTGTACCCAAATTCAATGCCCATTTTTTCCCCTGCAGCAGTGACTTAGTCTTCAGTAGAGGGAAAAATGGAGGGTTTCCAATGCAAAGCTATGTACTCAATTGTTAAACTGAATTTGAGAGGGAAATGGTGGATTGACTAAATAATACAAAAGGGCTTGTCCTAGTTAAGTTTCTTATTGCTATGGTAAGAGCACAAGATCAAAGGCAATTTGGGGAGGAAACTTACTAAATTTACTAAAGCCTGTAACTTGTGCCTCACCTCATCGCTGAAGGTCAGGCCAGGACCTGGAGGTGGCAACTGAAGGAGAGCTCAAGGTGAAACACTCTTCACTAGTTTGCTCTCTGTGGTTTGCTCTGCCTGCTTCCTCATACCATACAATCTAGCATCCATCAACACAAGGATGGCACCACCCACAAAGGGCTGGACCCGGACATATTAATAATGAGTCAAGAAACTGGCCCACAGGCCTATATGATAGGAGGCATTTTCTCAGTTGAGGTTTTTTCTTCCCCAACGACGCCAGCTTCCATCAGAGACTGAAGCAATAATCACGGAGCCTGCATGGCTCTGTGTAGCATGTATGTTTCCACCAGCCCGCCAGTCTGGGCCCACAGCCACGCCAGCCCCAAATAACAGAGACTCTGTATTTGATACAATCCTGTTGGCCAGTTACCATTATTGTTTATGGGCTAGCGCTGTCTTAATTATTAACCCATTTCTACTTATCTAAGTATTTCCACGTGGTCATCTTATCCGGGAGCTGCGGCTGGCATCCTGCTTCCTCCATGCTCATATCTTGACTCCTCCCACTACTTCCTCTTTCCTCCTTGTCTCCTAGCCCCGCCTATCTTGTTTCCTATTGGCCACAGGGCTTTATTAACCAGTATGAGAAACATATATACAGAATGACATCTCCCATCATCTCCTCTTTTCTGTCTAAAGTAAAAGAAGGGGTTTAACCTTAACATAGCAAAATATACCATATAACAGTTATCAAATAAGAATCACAGTTAACAATATTTAGTCCCTTAACATTTTGAAGACTTAAACAAAATATCATCTATCCTATCTTTGTGAGTCTAAAGTCCTTTATGTAACTTATCTTTAATCCTTATTAAGGAAAACTATAACCATCACTACCTGTCTTCAACTCCATCAAAGACCACAGAAGGATAATATATAAACTCTAGAAATGACAGAGACAACTCATTGCCTGGTCAGTCACCCGAGGTTCTTCTGTAATGTTCCATCTTCAGCCCATAGGCCATAGTGTGTCTCCAGACTCCTCAACAAAGCAGGAAACTTTAAACTGTCCACCGGTATTGACAGTGTGTCAGTTATTTTTCTCTGTGTCCTGTAGACTCTCTGGCTGTCTGGCAGCCTCTTCCATGAAGCAGGAATCCTGTAGCAATGTCCATCTTGCATCAGCAGTCACCTTTTTGTGGGTCCTGCATGTCCAGTTTCTACAACATAAAGTCAAACAGTCTAGACAAGAGCAGTACCTTGTCCAAATGGCCAGTCTTGCCATATTAGAAGCAAACTTCATAACACGATTCTTCGATATCCATCTTCCTTTTTGATGCAGGTGGTGTTACCAGGAACAGTTGTGCCTCACTGTCAAGAAAAACCCTAAACCATTTTAAATGCCATATTCTGTAGGTCTTTGAAAGGTTTGAAGAATGTCTATTCATCTCAAATACATCTCTGCATATCTAGAAATCCTAACTAACTTAATTCCAAGTTTGACTATCATAGGTAACTCTCTAATCTGTACTGAATTATACATTACATTTTCCAATGAGCTATATAAACACAATACCTAAACAAGAGGAGAAATATACATATTACAAAATTGACCTTATATTGTATCAATAAAAGAAAATCCATTTCAAAGCAAAGTATTCATATCTATACCATAATTCCCTTTTTACCTTTAAAAAGATTGTTTGTGGTTATAGCCATTTATAACCAAGTCCATTTAAATGAAAACAAACATTTATAAACAATAGTTGGGAATTTGGGCGTCGTTCTTTCCAAACTACTTCCTGCTGGTAGAGGGCGCTGTCATGGGGGTCCAAAGAAGATGCAGAAATCTTGGCAGTAGTCTGCAAGGGTTTGTCTCAACTGCTTTGAATGTTGGATCATCTGGGGCATTGTTCCAGGGGGTCTGGCTTGATCAAACCACATAAGTCTGGAAATAATCCATAGCTTTTAATTTTCTGTGGAAACAAAAATAGAAATCCTTTTCCCCAGTAACTTGTCCTTAGGCTTAAATTTTGGAGTCAAAGCATTTTTAAAATAAATAATTGAATTAATCTAGCAGCATTTCTTTTATCAGTAGTTGTTATCTCAGCAATCAAATAAATTAAAGACAACAGAAGCACATATAGTATCCAAAATCTTTCTGTGTTTTCCATCTTTACGTGGCTTTTTTATTACTCTATTTAGTCTACTTCTATTTTTACATATTTTGAGACAGGGTTTCTCTGTGTAACTTTTATCTGTCCTGGAATTCAGTGCATACCAGGTTTGCTTTAAATAACAGAGATCTGCTTGCATCTGTCTCCCGAGTGCTGGGATTAATGGTGTGTGCCACCATAACCATCCATTTAATTCCTTTTTTCTTTTTTAAACCATAGTATCCTGTTTCTTTTTCTCTCCCAAGCCAGCGTATTTTTTAAAACACAGTGTAAACATTCATTGCAGCTCTGTACATACCATTGAATTGTTAGCAGAGCTCTTTAAAAGCAAGGCAGTTTTTTTGCTGCTTATGCTAATTTTGGAAACCTCCCTTAAAGGAGCAGCGCTAATCTCTGTCTACAGCAAAAGGAATCCAACCGAGAAAATGGTGCTACCAAGAAGTCTTGCTAGTCTCTGTTCCCTTGTTTCTAAAATCCCTTTTTAAGCTTTTATTAGTTTTAAATAAAAGTTCTTACAGCCACGTTGAGCGCCATCTGTAGCGTGTATGTTTCTGGCCAGCCTGCCCACCGCTGGTCTGGTGTGCCGGCCCCCAATAACATGCAGGAGACTCTATATTTGATACAATCCCATTGGCCAGTTACCATTATTGTTTATGGGCTAGCTCTGCCTTAAATATTAACCCATTTCTACTTATCTAAGTATTTCCACGTGGCCGTCTTATCGGGGAGCCATGGCGGGCATCCTGCTCCTTCCTCCCTGGGCTACATGTCGACTCCTACTACTTCCTCTCTCCTCCTCCTGGTCTCCTAGCCCCGCCTATCTTGTTTCCTATTGGCCACAGGGCTTTATTAACCAGTATGAGAAACATATATACAGAATAACATCTCCCATTAACACAAGGGTGGCACCACCCACAAAGGGCTGGACCTGGACATATTAATAATGAGTCAAGAAACTGGCCCACAGGCCTATATGATAGGAGGCATTTTCTCAGTTGAGGTTTTTTCTTCCCCAACGACGCCAGCTTCCATCAGAGACTGAAGCAATAATCACGGAGCCTGCATGGGTCTGCCCTAGGTCGGCTGCATTTACATTGTGGTTGTTTAGCTTGGGGCATTTGTGAGACTCCAAGATGTTGGAGTTGTGGTGTCTCTGACTCTGACCTGCTGTTGGGACCCTTTTCCTCCCACCGGGTTGCCTCCCCTAGCCTTGATCTGTGGATTTGCGCCTAGTCCTACTGTATCTTGCTACGTCATGTTCGGTTGAACATGGAAGGACTACTCTTTTCTGAGGAGCAATGGAGGAGCAGTAGTTCTGAGGGAATCTGGGGGTGAGGGGTTTGAGGAGTGATGGAGGAGTGGATGTGGTCAGGATGTATTGTATGAGAGAAGAGGGAGGAGGAGGAGAGAGAGACAGAGAAAGGGTAAGAGAGAGACAGAGAGACATACTACAATGAGAGAGAGAGAAGGAGAAGGAGGAGGAGGAGGAGAAGAATGAGAAGAAGAAGAAGAAAAAAGAAAAAAAGAAAGAAAGATCTTGGTACTTACTTTGGAGGAAATGATAAGCAACAGTGGTGTCTGAGCAGGAGAGACACACACTCTATATTACATTTTCTAGAAAAGACTACATGGATGGTATGCTGAGAGTTCAAGAATACCACAGGTAGATGAGAAGACTTGATGAAATATGAGGACAATCATCAGGTGCCACATAAAGGCACATAGAGGAAACTAATACCTGATACTTTAGAAGGTGTATTGATTGGTTGAATGTGTCCTCAGTCTGCAAAAGAAGTTGTGCAGAAGTTCTGCAAAAGTGTTGACTCCTAGGCTCAGATCCAAGGAAACGAAGGCTGAAAATTGTCAGCAATTAAAGAGAAAATGGTGGAATGTGGGTGAGATTCATGGAGGGATGGAAATACTATGTCTAAATAGAGAGATCACATGCATGTGGGTTATCTTTGTTTTTCAATAGTATGTGGTTCTAATACTGCATGCATCAATAGTATGTGAATTTTCCATTGCACATGTTTCTGAGAAAGGTTGTTTATCTTTTCTTATTTGCAGGCTTAATTCACTCTTAGACTTTTACATGGGCTCCAGGAAAGAATTTGGGCTGGTTTCCAAATATGCATGGCAAGTCCAACTACACATTAAATCATTTTATTGCCTTTCCTGATATGTAGATTCAGATGTGCTGACAACTGAATCTTTCTTATCTATAGTTACAAACTTGTTCTAGGTTGTGGCTCATGTTTTTACTTGTTGATACATTTACATGGATAACTCATAATTTTAATATATCTAGATATAATAATGTTGCCTTTATGCCAAGAATTTTATATATATATATATATATATATATATATATATATATATATATATATGAATGATGAGGTCTTAGCAAATATGCCATGCATTTGTTCTAATGTAGTAATGTCTTAGTGTTTCCTTGTATGTCACAATATAGCTTCACTCTTATGTGTTTGGGGTGAAATTTAGATCCAGTTTTACTATATCTGTGATGTTAATGCAATTTCATTGATTTTTCCCAGATGACAATGAGTTTCCTTCTCTGTCCGCCTGCATTGTTTTTCCACACTATTTCATATATCTAAATAAAATGTCTAGACTCTTCTACATGTTTGTATTTCATTAATTGAAAGCAATCTGTAGTTATAAGTTTTACATATGGCCTAAAGATTTCCAAACACATTTTTGAATGGTGTCTTATGCTAAACAAGGAAGTAATGTGATTGTTATGATCACAAGGAGTTAGATAAAATGAAATACCCTTCTCCATGAGATACATATGGCTATTGTAAAAGAATTCTCATATTAAAATCAAAAGTATCTCCTAAGTGAATTTAAGTCAAGTGTAGACATTGAATTTAAGGATGTATGTAAATAATAGCTAAGAATAGATAATTTTGCCAGACTTAGTGGTGTACTTTTAATCCCAGCGTCCAGGAGGCAGGGGCAGGCTGATCTCTGTGAGCTCAAGGTCAGCCTGCTCTACAGTGAGTTCCAGGACAGCCAAAGCTGTTACAGAGAGAAGCCCTTTCTCAAAAAAACAAACAAACAAAAAAAAACAAAACAAAATGATAAGAATGCAGTTTTTCTATCTGATTAAACGTTGAATTCTTGGATCCCCTATGTATTGGCCAATACTTTACTATATTTAGAATGCTATTTCTAAATATGTTACTGTTTTTGTGCAATGCATTGATTTTTTTTACATTTATATTAACATACTAAGTATGGTTTGCTTTGTCTTCTCAAGTATTTATAATTTTAACTCATTTTATATTTTCTTTTTCATTAAAATTAATACTAAAAGTTGAAGGAAAATAATGTTAATATGTCACAGATTGATTCGATTCATTGGAAACATGTTCATGTGACACAAAATTTCAATTTCTTAGCACAGTTGAAGTCTCAAATATATATATGTATATATGTTAGTCATAATTTTCTATTTCTAATGTAAGTTATTTGTGTGATTAACATCTTAATTATTGTCAATAATATGTGTATTTTGTGCTTGCTATAGTCCACCTTTCCAATTGAAGCATAGGTTTCTTCATTGTCCTCTATCCACTGACCACTGCTAGTTCTGATTCTTCAGATTGCAAGCACCTGAGATTTTACAGGAGCATAAACCCAGAGAGTATTGCATATCCTAGCAACACATTGGATATTTTATACACATTCTAATCATAGCTTCTCCATGCTTGCTCAACAGGTCCATGGGAAGATTCAGAAGTACTGATGTTTGCTGAGGTTGTTTTTGGTGCATGAGCAAGGTCATGCGGGAAACCGCCAGCCTGGAAGGTGGCTCTAAGGCACCCAGGCTCTTTGTTGTCATTTGCAAAGATGCCTACATTGCCATCGTGGCCATCAGCTGTGTTTTTACTGAGGATACAGCTGACTTACACAGGTGCTTAATTGGACTTAGTTTTCCTCCTTTGCTTCAGCTTCTTGCTCCCCAGGACCTCACTTCCTTATTTGGGTGAAGCATTGGAATGCAGGTGTTGTCCTGGGTTTTCTCTTCCCTGGTATCCCAGAAGGTTCTTTGTATGTCTAGCTCCTCATTATATTTTTCCACGTTTTTCACTCTTTCTTGCGTAAGTTCCACCCTCTCTGAGATTTTAATGACATAGAATGAATATATATATACCAACTTCCATTGTTGTTGGGAAACACACAATGCTTTGTTGTAATGATTTTAAATATATTCAAATTTTCAGAGTGTGTAAATTGATTCCAATATATACATAGTTTTGGATATTGAGATCATATACCTGCCTTTCACTTCTGTCCAGTTTGGTTCTTTGTTTTGCCATGCTTTCTACTTCTTTAGCATGTTTGCCTTAATTACATAAGAGAATACCCTTTGTTATTCTGGTTTCTGGTTGCATCTCACTACTGTGTTTCATTAAGCGAAAGGAATAAGGTTGGAGCAGTCATTTTCTTGCTGCATTTTTTAAATGTGTGTGGTTTTAAAACTATTCAGCTCCAAAATTCTTGTTTAAAATATTTTATTCTTACTTCCCTTTCAATACACTCCCTTTCCTAGAATGGCATCTCATGTGAATGCAGTGTGTGCCTTCAGAAACCCATTTCTTGATAAACAAAGTCAGTTTCAGCTATTCGAATTTAGTGTGACATGTGAGTTACTCCGTATTCCTGAAGAACATGTGATTTATTTTATGTTTGCTTCAAGTATTTTAGTTGTGGCCTATTGTAGCCTCATGTTTTAAACATTTGAAAAGTACTTTTAATTTTTGCTTCAATGTCTATTTTCTTATGGTACAATATGCAGCTTGCTTTGCTTTGAAGACATGGCTATATTCAGAATTGTTTACAATTCTTGTTACAGACTAAATGACTCTTATTTCCTCCTCAAGGCATTCACAATCCTGACCACGTTTTATTCAGACCCTTGAAAAAAAAGTCAAGTAGTGTAAATTCAAACTGTTGATTTCTGGAAAATGCATAGATCTAGCTGTAAACCCAGGGGGCAATTGTTCAATATGAGCATATGCCAAATTGATGTACTTGTAATCTTTATGGCCCACTTCATATTCTAATTATTTATCGCTTTCCTGTGCCGATAGATGGGTTTCTCTGCATTCCTCCAGTCTTTCATAAAGGAAGGAACACTTTGTTATAACTGTGTCTGCATAGAATTCTATAGTGTCTCCTCATTTCAAACAGGGGCAACAGCTCATCTTCTATATAGTTCTCAAATATTTGCTTGTTTGAACACAAAGCCAGTGCTCTGTTGGGGTAGAGTGACACAAGTAATAGCCGAAATTGTATCTGGATGTGAATTACTTTTTGTTTCAGAACTTATGAAATTTTCCCTTTTTTTCCAATTAAAATGCAAAAAGTGTTTGTTCATCATCATCCAATGCTTCTGTGTATTTGGCCAGGAATATCACATTGTTTAATCTGTTGCATCCATAGAACTCAATAATATTCCAGTTTTTCTCACTAAAGCAAATAATATATTTTGCACAAGATTCTTTTTTTTTCACTTAGAAAGCAAGTGCCTTTACACAGTTTGATTTCATACAATTTAAATGTTCAACATATGCTAGGCTTTTAATAAATATTTATGAAAATAATTGAAATAATCAGTGAAATGAAGCCCTTTTCACCCCTGGAATATATTTGCATCAAAGTAAAGTAGAATCAGAACCAAAATTGTACAGAGTGGAATTTAAGAAGTTCAGTAACTGAGGATAAGTCAGAGTTATGCTAATGCTTAACTGTGCAAAATGGTAAAATAATAACAACACTGGTGTTTTCACCTCTGCATTCAGGATATTGTTCCTGGTGAATGCATGCCTATTCAGCAGGTCGATATTATTTTATGCTGGATTCAGCAGTTCTTCTTTTGGATTTGGTTTCCTTTAAACTATTTCTGTGCTCCTATGTGTTGTATTAGTGCAGATGTCAGTGGAGGCGAGAGCTTCCGATCATTTGAAACTGAGTGGTAGATGTTTTTAAGCTGCTTAACATGGGTGCTGGGAAGCAAATATGTGTCCTCTGCAAGCTCCTCAGCCACTGAACCGTTTCTACAGTCCCTTGGATACAGCTTTATTAGCATTTGATGAATCCCGATTGAGTGAAACATCCAGATTCATTGCCGTTAAATTTCTATCTCAGTAAAGTCAAGGATGTTCTTTCTGTCTTTTTGTAGCAAGCCTAAAACATGTGTATGCCACTAAAGCATTCTTAGCTTAAGTAGGAAAACCCTAGGTTATGGGAAGAAAGAGGTTTGGATCAGCCTCTTTTTGTTAGAGAGCAACTCCAAGTAGACATAATGAAAGTAAGGTGGTAACTTTAACTAATCACATTTTGTCACCATACTGATCAATCTTAACCTCTTAAACAATAAATGTATGTGTATATGTACACACATATATGTTATATATATATGTATATATATATGTGTGTTATCTTCAGCCATAATTCTACAAACCATAGACATCTATAGTTTAATAATGTGTTTCCCATCATACATGCATGGGCAGAAGGCAGTATTCTGTCACAGAAGGCAGTTTATCTTCAGTATATGAAGCATAAAAGCATCCATTATGATAAATGAGAAAAAGATTCTTGTTTGCTTCAAATGAAGAAGCTATTACATCCAAGAAAAAGCTAAGAGCAACATACAAGTTACGGGTTTAAAATTCTTTACTTCTTAGGAAAACACATTAATCGTACAGTAGAATTAATGCTTCTATTCTGCTTTACATTTTAAAATATTAATCTGGAAAAATGAGAACTATTATAGTTAATTAATTTCCGATACAATGCTTTAAGCTAAATATTTATAATCAAAGGTTCAAACATATTTTTCCAGCTCTGAGGCTAAAATCATGAAACCCATCTTAGTTATATTTTAAAATTGGTCTACTAAGTGTACATACTTAGAAAACAGAGAAGGGAAGTTACTTTTTTTTCTAAGTCTATTATGATAACAAGTATTTTAGCATGAGTCTATTTTTCTGCAGATGTCTTCTGGGGGGATTTGGCTGAATGAAGTCTAATGTCAGAATGCATAAATATTCATTTTTATTAAATAAAGTTTTTAATTTGTTTATGAGGAAACTTACTTTTTAAGGCCATTTAAATTTAAGAAATCAATATGCACATGTACATTATTAAATAATAAAATAAACATTTCTCTAAAATTCTGCAGATACAGCTACCTGATAGTATTTAACAATTTTATCAATTTGAATACCTACATGTTAGATATTTGCTTCTGTGCTCTAGTCCCCAATAAAAATAAGAATCACTTTGGAAAAATAATCATCTTAAATTTAAGCAAGGAAATTAAATGAACTGTGTCTGTAGTGCAAACAATGTATGAAATAAAAACCAGACTTGTAAAGATAACAATAACCAAATCTAGGTAAAAGGTCTCATCAGTTGGATCTGGGAGAATATCGAAGAGGGAGGAGAGCCCATAGCTAGAACATATTGTATAAAAAAAAAATCTGTTTTCAATAAAAATAAATGAAACGGATAACAGCCATTGATTAAAAATATATTCTCTACTCTACATTACATATTAAAGTGTGCTTTAATGGCCAATGATGATATAGATGGAGAAAGAAAAAAATACCTCTTGCTTATATAACAGTTCCAATTTTAAAAAGTAAAAAAAAAAAAAATTGTGATTGACTATTTGACCACTGCAATAATATAAGTGTCAAAGGAAGAATCATCAATGAAGGGTTTTAAAAATGGGCAGTGAAAATATGAAGAGACCTTATTAGGCTCATTAAACTTAGGAAGACAAATTTCAAGTATTTATTCAGTTGTATCATACATACACACTCTAACACACTCACACATATTTCACAGTTGCAAAAAAAATGTATGTGAAATATCCTGAACATAGATAACTATTTATGAAAAGGGGGAGTGTGGGAGGGAGGACAAGAGAAGGTAATAAGAGAACACATGGCAGAAGTCCATGTCATACTTGAACAAAAGTGTCATAAAAACTTCCTTTTGCACAATGAACATACACTAATAGCTTTTTTTAAAAAGGCATGTAAGACCCAGGATACTTGAATTGGATCTTAATTCATCATCTCAGAATATACCTATTAATTATAAAGAAAAAAATAGTTTTACAGTGGAGAGACCCAGGAAATAACCCATTATCCCAGTGATTAAAGCTAATAGCAACAGGAAAAGAACAAATCCTCCACAAGTTTCTTTTGTTAGAACATCCTAAGAAAGACAACACCAGAGTTTCTGTGCTGTTCTGCTTTATTCAAACTTCTAGTCTAACCACAGGAATTATTATGCCAGCATAATTCGAGACATTATATAAAATAGTGATTTCTTAGCCTTTCAGACTTCAAGAAAGTGGAGGAAAGGCTAATTTTTTTTTTCTCCAGACTAGTTGAGTTAAAAAATGCAAATGGCGAACGAATAATACCCAAACATGAGCTGAGCTACAAAGTAGAGAAGTTATTTTGGTGCATATAATCTAATAAAAAAGCTGATGAATTTTGATTTTTGCATTAGATGATAAAACTCTGTTAATAGTAAATTCCAAGAATTGTTAATTTTTTAATGTGAGTGAAGGTTTTCCTTAAGTAGGTATATACTATTACACCTTTGATCTTCAGTGTCTCCCAGTGTTAAGGCTTGTCCCTCAGCTGGTAGCATTATTGAGAGGTGATTGAAAACACCAAACTCATGAATGAATTAACCCATCAATGATTTCATAGCTCAATAGGCAATTATGTTTCAGGCCTTAGAAGAACTAGCTCACTAGGGAATTTTGAGACTTTCACCTCTTTCCTTATCACTTTCTCTGATTCCTAACAAAATCAAGGCAAATGGTATCTTTTAATTCTTGCCTCCATTATTTTTTGCCTGCCTTTAGTCTCAATATATATCTTGTATATTCAGTATATCCTGTATCTCCTGCCTTGATTTAAACTCACAGTAACTAATATGACTTATCAGGGACTGAAAGGTCAAAAACTATCTGAAATACCTCACTTTTTATCTTATATTTTTAGTTGTGAGCCTTGTCTTTAATGGCTAAGCTATCCCTCAAGCCCCACCATACTCTATCTTAATTTTTTTCCTTGACTATGCTGTCACAATGAAGGAAAGCTGACTATCACATACACATACTTATAGACAATGGGTTCTCATATCTGTTTGTCATGTGCTTTCTTGTTGGAAAATATTATTCACATAAAGAGAGAACAATTGTGGATTTTCATGGAAGGGAATATGGAGGGGATCTCAGAGAAGTCAGGGAAGACAGACTAAACAGAATATATTGTATGAAAAAATCTATTTTAAATAAAAGAAAAAAGAATTTGGTAACATAAATATAAGATGATTTCTTCAAGAACATGAACACAAATATGCATGCCTAACCATCAAGAAAGTTGTTATTGCAGCATTGTTTGTAATGATGAAATATTGTAATAACACACATGCCCAAGGGGATATTATGCACAATGTATCTATCATTCTAAAATTCTAAAACGCAAATAAACACTTGTTTGCTGTCCTATAGCGCCCATACTATAAAATCTGCTTCCTTCTGTTGCTATTGCCATACCCATTCCTGAGTAGAACCTCTATGTGATTCTGAGTGCTGTATGAGTCAATATTTCAGAGAGCTGTGAGCATACATAAAAGTCTGACAATATTATTTGTCAAATGATAGATTCTATCATTATCACTGGGGTGTCCCTGTGGACCTGTAAAGGGCGCAAAGATGAACAACTCCAGGGACTGTTTCAGGGAGTTACATCTGCTTTAGTGTATGTGAACAAATACTTGCATAGTAGAAGCCTATGGACTATTATAGGTTAGCACATGCCTTGGATTGGACAGTGAGTGCTCATATCACCAGAGGCTCTATGCATCAGAGCATATAAAAGGAGATGGGGATAGTGCAGACTTATCAGCAGGCCTGCTACAGACTTACACTACTTCAGAATTCAGTGTTCTTACTTCTGGAAACACTCAGAAGCGTGGTGTGCTATGCTTCCTGTGTAGAAACACAGTATGCCAAGTAGGCTGGCTGCCAGATCATGCCTGCACTTTCTAAAGTTCCCCTATTTATACCATTTTTCTCTCCTGAGAGCAGAGCCTCCTGATCAAGGAGCAGAATACGCCAACCAATATATTACAACTAAAAAGCATAGATAAATAGATTATAAGGGACGTAAAACAAAAAGGGTATCTAGGCATGGGGATAATGTTCTAAATTTTATAATCTTCTTTCATAGGACTCACATCAGTCTGTAGCTGAGAACAAGGTCCTTTGACCTCAGCCGCTGATAGCAGACCTCAGCCGCTGATAGCAAGGGTGGATTAGGTACCAAAGCCCCAAAATTTTCAGCATTGGCATAATTCAGAGTCAGGGCAGTAAGCAAATACATGAGCAGGATAGGTGCTTGTGTCTCTTGAAGCTGCTCAATTTTATCTGCTTTTTGTAGTAGCTATTAGATGTCCACTATCTGATTAGTCAGGCAAGAATCCAGGTAGGCTTCGGTCCATTTTCTGGAAAGACACACGGGAAACCTCTCCCACTGGTAAGTAATGGGGCGGTGATTGCCATTTACCTGTTATTACCTTGTCCTCTGTCACCTAGGTGTCCAATGTTTATGAGCTGTAGTATTATATAAATTTTAAAAAAATTAAAGCAAATGATGCATATTAATCATTGAGGATGAGCCTTATTTAGACCCATATCCCCCATCTGTTTCTATCAGTTGGTTCTTTGAGTTGTTTGTGTGGGACCCTGGTAACATGTCGAATTTTCCATTGTAGACAGAATTGTTTAAAGGCAATTCATAATCTTCTGTAGGGATTAGGTTTTTGCACTCTTGAACAAATACCACTTTGAGGCAAAATTTAAAAGTGAAGAGGAAATAAGCACAAAAAATATATCTCTTGGTTCTCCTCTTTTTAGTTTTTTTAAATAAATTTAGCTTTAGTGTTCTATATATGGGGCATTAGACTTTAGAGCTGCAAAGACATTGGCGGCACAAGTCTGAGTTGTGTTTCTTGGCACGCCAGGACCAAGTCATCCACAGAATTTAATTTCACTGGAAAAGCAGAGACAGGGTTGCTCATTTGGCCAGCAACCATCACAACTAGCACAACGTCATGAAAAGGGGTCTCAATGTGATAGTGGCTGATAGTCTTCACTTTCTAAGTCACAGTGTACAAGCAACACATTCAAAGAAAGGTATAAAAATGATGGCACCAGGAAGCCTTCACTTGGACCACCCCTAAGTCTCTTATTGTAACTTCCTCTTTCTTGTCAGGCCATCTGCTTTGATTCAGCAAAAACTTCTATCCTGACTGTCTTGATTTCCCCCAGATCTTATTCTTGTTTTCAGGGTCCCCATCTCTATCTGCCTGTAGAGAAGCTTGCTGTACTTTAACTCCCTGCCTTCCCCCTGCACCGGCAGGAGACACCGGGTTACAGCCATAGCAATAACATACAACGAATAAGACAAGGAACTCTCAGTCCTAACTTTTCTCTTTCCATGCAATGTTCAAGGCTGTCTGCTCTGTATCTAAAAGCCCCTCTATAGAAATCCAAAGATTTATCTGTAGAAACTCTTACCAAAACTTTTCTTACTTGAGCATTTGTACTTCAACTCCTTTTTTTTTTAGCAGGCATTTTACCACTTAAGTCTGAGCTGCTCTCTGACCTGGTGGCAAATTTCCGATTCTGCCCCTGGTTTCTTTTACCAGGAGCTCCCATTTTCCAGTGCACTGGTCCCCACGTTTGGGTCCAAACTGCCGTCCATGTCATGCTTGTATTTTCTCCTACAGGGTGCTATGTGGGGTTGAATTTACTGTGGCTGGGCAGGAATTCATTCTTTACTAGCAGAATGATGAGGAAGAAATCACAACATCTATACAGTGATAGGGATATTTTCCCCATAGAATAGGCCATTAATTGAAAGTAAAAATAGTTCTAAATATTATATAGAGGCTACTCTTTCTTTAAAATAATGTATGTGCTAGACATACACTTTTCCATTATGATCTCTAGAAATCCTGCACAGATTTGGTCATTCGTGTAGATCAATGTTAATTCAAGCATGGAGACTATACTGGAGGAAAATAAATAAATCATTAGCGGGGGTGGGGGAGAAGAAAAGCCTGCAGTGCCTTACTTTAGGACATAATCTACGGACTAATAAAGAAAAAAATCACAGTATTTAACATTTTATACCTTTTTTCATTTGTTGCAAATTCATTTCACCATTTGCTGTATAATTGACATTAGATGAATATGCTTTGATTTTGTTCTTTGGACTAGTGGAGTTTTTGTAAAAGAAATGCCTTGTTCAGCAATTAAACAGATAAAAATGATATAAAAGTAAATATTATTATACTTAAGCAATTTTCCATATACATATAGTCAACATATTTGGAATTTGTAATTTAATGGTGAAATTTCTACATTTTCTGTGTAATGTTATAATATTGAATATAAATATGTGTAGAACAGCTAAGCTATGCACAGATATCTGTATTACAAGCATTTCACAACCAGCGTCTTCCCTTGGTCTCATTATGTTCCTGGGTTTTTCTGTCTCTTTCATATATATATATACACACATATAACTTATGCATTTAATAATTATATTCAACATATACTTAAACTTTGGAACCAATAGGTGAACTAAAATGATATCCAGTGGGCAAATACAAGGAATTAAAAAGAAAACTGGAAAAGTATGTTAGAATTTAGAGAAACTAAGATCTGTCCAAGACAGGGACATATTTCACACCTACAAATGCTCACAGGTGGATAACAAATTCTGAATAGGAAATATCATGCAAATAGTAAGCATGGACTGGCTATGTAAATTAGACAAATTATACTTTCCATAGATGATATTATATAATGCTAGAGGGCAATTGTGTGAAGAAAAAAATTAACATTATAAAAGTGTTTTTATCTTTCATAAAGCTTTAAAGACCATTAAGTAAAAATTTAAAGAAATAGTTAGAAAATGCCATAATTGTAGTAAGGATAGGTCCATGCACTTTGAGGTAATTTAACAGTGTATGGGATGGAAAATGCACAATTGAATCTTGACATCAGTATAATACAGGCAGTAATTTTGAAACAAATGTTCTTTTTGTTGCTTGTGATATATCCGTGGAGATAGACAATATATTAATCCATCAAACATATCTCAATAGGTTTTAAACAATGGAGATTTTTACATGATATATTTTCTCCTATGATAGATTGAAATTAGGGAACAATCACCATGTGGCACCTGGGAGAATTCTCATTTTTAGAAATCATATAGAAATCTTGTAAATAACTAATGATTCAAAGGGAGTCAGGAAATCTGAAAAGATGAGCAACAATAAAATAAGGCAAATGAGAAGTGCTGAACGTTGTGAAAACAGGTTCCTTAACAGGGATGTGTGGCTGTAGTTTCCAACGTAGCAGAGAGTTCTAAAAATCACTGGTTGGTTTACCAGTCTGAAATTTGAAGGCATATATGAAAAGCAAAACAACATTTGTAGTAGAATGTACATCATAAGTACATAAAAGTAAAAAATTACAATTGTATTTTTAAAAATAAATTTTCATTTAAATTAAAAACAATACTATTTCACATACCAATTCCAGTTCCTTCTCCCTTCCATCCTACCATGACCCCCACCAATCCTCCATCCCACCCTCTATCCTACCCTCCCCCATCCACTCCCTGGGGAGGGTGAGGCCTCCCATGATGGATCAACAAAGTCTGACACATCATTTGGAGCAGGACCTAGGTTCTTCCCTATGTACCAAGGATGAGAGAATATCCCTTCATAGGAAATGGGCTCCCAAAGCTATTCATGCATTAGGGATAAATACAGGTTCCACTGCAAGAGGCCACATAGACTTTGAAACTCCCCCAACTGACACCAACGTTCAGGACACCTGATTCGTTCCTATGCTGGTTCCCCAGCTGTCAGAATGGGGTTCAATTCAGAATGGGGGTCAGGTGGAGAAGCTACCTTGGATGTTCTTTCCCTATGACTTTGATTACTCCCTTAAATGCCATCCTAGAGCCTTTATCCAGTAGCTAAACGAAGCAGAAGCAGAGGTTTATGGCCAAGTACTGAGCCAAATTCCTGGAGTCTAGTTGTAAAATCTATATTTTAAAATTAGAAAAAAATCCAATTCCATATATTAAAAGGTCAATAGGATTGGCTTTTTAAAAAATGAATATCCTCACACTTATTCAACTAATATGTATGTGGGCGTTTTTCTTTTATGTAAGTCTGTATCTCATGTGTGTTTCATGGACATGGGGGCAAGAAGAGGGCATTGGATCCCCTGGAAATATATTTACAGATGGCTCTGAACATATTTTTGGGTGTTGGGAGCAGGACCTTGGTCCTCTGCAAAAATAGACAGTGCTGTTAAACACTTCAATCACTCCATTCCTCAGCAGGGCTATTTTGTTCCTCCCTTGTCTAATTAAAAAGATTGAGAGGAATCAAAATTATGAACATTGATAATGAATATTTGTGTGGTTTTTATTATAGACACTATGAATTTAAAGGAATAAAAAATATTATCAACTAGAGTCTCCTAATATGGGATTAATCAAGTTATTACAAATTTTTGTAGAACATAACTTTTCAAATTTGATCAACTAGAAAAATTTTAAAATCTTTCTATTTATTGAATATGTTTGTGTTGTGATAAAGTGTTTTCCTCAAGCAAACCCTCAGGGGTTGGTATGTTCACATTTGCTTATGTAAAAAGTGTGTAATACTAAGTTCATATAATCTTTTTCTATAGACAAACACTGAAGATGCAGCTTCATCTTTCCACACTAACTTAATGGTAAGCTGTGAAAAGAACAGTGTATTACGTTTTAAGCCATTCTTCCTCATGAACGTAAGTGTAAAACACTAACAATATATTGTCTAAACGATTTATATTTTCCACTGAAGCGAAGACTCAGTTATGAAGACAATGGCTTCTCCTCCAAAGGGCCTGGCTTTAGTTCCCAGCACCCACAAAGCAGCTAACAATTATCTGGGATAGATAATAAAAAATAGAATAATAGATAATAAAAGACATGATGCCTACATTTGGCCTCCAAAGGTACCAGCATGTATATAATGCACAGGTATGTGTGCAGACACAACATCTATAAATATCAAGTAAATAAATAGGCAAATAATCCAATCATCTATGAGGTGAATACCCATAATGCTAAAGTAGATGTTATTTCAGAAATTCTAAGTCATAACGTACCATATAACATACCATCCTGCAGTCATTAAAAGTGGGAGTTGTGGAAGTTGATAATATATGTAGGAATAAGTATCCTGACAAAACTCAGGATTAACTATGACCAAAAGTTCTCTCCACACTAAGTAGGAAATATTTCAATTCTAATTATGGTGAACATTCTTTTGAAAACTACAGCTTTTGTAGCATGTGACACTGACAATCCCATACTCTACAAAGCAATGACA
This sequence comes from Cricetiscus sungorus, assembly GCA_030556225.1. Taxonomy (NCBI): domain Eukaryota; kingdom Metazoa; phylum Chordata; class Mammalia; order Rodentia; family Cricetidae; genus Cricetiscus; species Cricetiscus sungorus. The sequence continues at coordinate 21,372,710 of JANBXA010000007.1, forward strand.
TTCAGTATAATCTTAATAGAACACAGTGGCAGATATATTTAATATTATATTAAGGCACAGAAATCAAGACCAGAGTTATAATCAGGGAAGTAACAAAAATCTCCATTGTCATATGACATATGAATTTTCACAGAAAATTGTAGCAAAGTTCCTAACAGATAATTGGAATTAGTTAAAAATATATGTATGTATATATATATATATATATATATATATATATATATATATATATGTGTGTGTGTGTGTGTGTGTGTGTGTGTGTGTGTGTGTGTGTGTGTGAGTGTATCTCATTGTATTTATAGATGTTTAGCACACATTTGGGAGGTGAAATATTTAAAATATCTCTTCAAATAATCCTCCAAACTAAAATTTTTATTTAAACAATCTAATGAAGTTTTTTGCAAATATAACTAAAATAAATGTATCATTGATTAATGATATTAGAGATATTACCAAAGTATTAAGACACTGTTGACAAAAAATAAAAGACAATAAAAATGTGCAAAAAAACCTAAAAGCAAGCAATCATGAAGTCCCAGTGGGCAGTTACAAACCTGTGTCACTCAGATTGCCCTGATTAAACTACCAGATCAGGCCACAGAACAAGGCAAACAGATATGAATATGAGAAAGGGATTTGTAAGGGGCATGAGAGTGATAAAGGCAGATGGGAGAGTGAGTGGTTGAAGAGCAATAAGAACGCATTACATGAATGAAAGAAAGTTACTGACAATTATTTAATTAATAAAAGTTTTTGAAAGAAGACAAAGGGAGGAATCCCTCTATTTTAACGTTGTAATAAATAAACAAGAAAGTACTGTGCTTCTGAACTTGAGTGAGCATGTGCTTTCAAAGCATGAGAAAGTGGCTATGAGTCACCTTCTAAACTGTAACTGAGCAAAAAAAAGAAACAATTAAATGATATTTATAGATTAGTTGGATTAAAAGAATAAGGCCCTAAATTACAGAGACAATTAAGATACTATTTCTGTCTTTTCTCACAGGGAAAAGTGGTCTGTAAGTTGTCGTAGGATGTTTCTGTCAAATAATACAAATGTCTTAAAGGGTTGAATATTGACCATTTAACAAAATGAAGATTTCAAAATAAAAAGTAAAGCACAAAGAAGGAAACCGTGAGAATGAACTTGACATGTGTGACTTGCTGCTGAGCCACTATTAAAATTTATCTCCTTGAGATAACTGTACCTTACACAGGGAAGGTGCACAAAAATGTTTGTAATAACTGTGCATAAAATAGCAAGTAGCAGGAGCAAGTTTCCATTGGAACAAAAATGGTATAGAGATCATGACATACTCCCAACACTGGAATTTTACACCATCATATAACGGAGGACATGAAAGCAAGAAGCAGTTAGAGCTGCTCAATATAGCATTGTATTTTGAAAGCAAAAGTAAAGAACACAATGATTGCATTTGTGTTTCCTTTGGTAATGATAATTGTGTGCGATGATGGATGATAAAGTCTGAGGGAATATGGTGATTCAGTGTGCAAGTCAATAGCTCCATTTATTTATCATCTTAGTCTGTGAGGTCACAACCTGTACAGGCATGCCCAGCTGGACAGTTCTTTATCACATGATTTCAGTCATGTGATACTCATGCATGTACCTCATCTGCCCCCATTTGGTTACCAGAAGCAACTGGAGCATCTCAGCACTTTTTTGTTTGTTTGTTTGTTTTGTTTTGGGAGAGTTCCCTCATCCAGCATCTGAGATTCAAAGAGGGTGAGAACGGAAACTGTAGTTCTTGGAACAGGTCTACTTCTGGAGGATACACAGCATCACATCTGGTCAAAGCAAATCACAATGTTCCTGGTTTGGAGAAGTAGGTTTTGCTCTCTTTAAAATAAGGAGTGGGAATGTCACATTTTAAGAACCCCTGCACCATGTAGTCTGGAATGCCCTTCCACTTGTTTTTGGAAACAAGTCCATCACAATGGTAAGGGTTTGAGTGGGAAAATGGACTCAGTATCCAATGCTGATGTGAATAAGTACATTCGTAACACACAGATTCACTTTTGAAACCTGAAGGTGGCTTGCAGCACAGACTATATGGAAAAAGAACTCTTTAGTGATATATACAAATAAACCGATGTTAGAGTTCACCAGTTTCCTGAGAAAGAAATTGAAGGCACACTTCAGAATTCGCAATGCTTAAAAGAAGTGTATATTTAATGTGGTGTATATTTTATGAGAAATGATCTTAAAAATTCTTCCTCTCCAAATTACCCTATACAGTCATTGTGATTATAGGAATTAGAATAAAATTTTTAAATGAGAGTGTACTAGTTAATCCTCAGTAAGTGCTAAAGAATAAATTTTCAGACATATTTACAGTGGTATAATGAAGAGTAATGTAGATAAAAGAGGCAGACAATAAGTTTGGTTTACTATAAGGAAAATAGTTCAAGGATTTTAATAAATTAATTAATGGATAAAGATTAATGAAGAAGAATCAGTCAAGTATAACATTTGTACATGTATTTATACAGGATAAAAATCATATTACCACTAAATAAGAAAAGGAAGAAAAAGAATAAAGTATATGTAAAAATAGGATATAAAATACAGTTAATATTAATGGAAATTTATCTATTAATGTATGGAAGCTCAAACACTGGAAATCTGATGAACACACACCAATAAAGCTTTCATTTTCACCCATCTGAGTTGAAAAATAAAAAATGCTTGATGACAAATTCTAGATAGGTAATGTAAACGTGACTATGTATTTCATGTAGAAATATCAGTTGTTAAGATATGTTTACAGTAGTTCACTATTGTCCTAAACATGCAAATATGTAGATTAAGTGAACAAACAGCCTAATATATTATATATCCTTAACAACTTTTTTGCAAGTTTTATGATGAAGCATGATTGAGTAAATTCACTATTGAAACTTATTTTCACAAAGTGAATAGTGTTGCAATATCCTTATTTATATTTATGTTTTTCTTTGGTTAATATTTATAGACTGTGGTATATTCATATAAAGCATATTTCACGAAAATTAAAGGGCATAGCTATATGAAACGTTTCAGTTCCCCCTATATTTCAGATCCTATTGTTGTACCAAAAGTAGCAAGGTTGGCTGGGCATGGTGACACACATCTTTAATCCTAGTATTTAGGATTAAAGAGAGAGAGGAAGGTGGGTCTCTGTGAGTTTGAGTCTGGCTCATCTACAAAGTGAGTTCCTGGTCAGCCAACACAGACCCTGTTTCAAAGAAGCAAACAATTTAGCATTGCAAGGTTGAGTGTGATATTTAACCTATGGTCATATTTATATAAATGTCGAAACCTTACAAGAACTACTTTTTTTGCATGGGGCATGCACTTATAACTGTAGAATACCATAGATGTGAAGATACATATTGGCTAAAAACAATTGCCTCTGGGATACAAGGGAAATGAGATGAAGAAGAAAAGAATGAAGTTTTCAAATAAACATGGAATGGCTTATTTCCTTTAAAAAACATTTCAAGTAAATGTGATACAATCACTTAACTGTATTCTGGGATATGAGCAAAATAATTTTTGCTCTATTATCCTCTGTTTATCTGAAAATAGGTTAAAGAAAGTGTTGAATTCAAGGTATTTAAATGGCTAAAGTCATGGAAATAAAAATTGATGCAAGCCCACAAAAATATTGTTGTTAAGAATAAGCATTTCCCGTTTGCACATCATGTGCCAAGACATATTAGATACACAATTTCAGTTGGTCTTGAGCAGCACTCCATGTGGTAGCAGATTTTCTTTTCTTATTATAAATAGAAAAGTTAAACCATAGGGAGATTAATTGTGTCGTTAAAAAGTACCCTGAACCAGCAATTATAGAAATGGAATTAGAAGTAAAATACTGTGACCCATGATTTTGATAGTCAAATATCACATGAAAGTCATCCTTAACTTCAAATCCATTGAAAACTCAGTTATAAAATGTAAAAGCTGAGAGGCAAGATTGAATACACTAGCTTATATGAGCATTGTCAGGAGCATTCTATTTTCCTGTGGTTGTTCTTACAAGTCTGGTGATATTTAGCCATCATGCTGATTTTGAAATGAGTAAATAGGTACTATGGCCTCATCAATGTTCTCCATGTTGTCCAGTCATAGGAGGGCAGATGGTGGGATTCTTGGAGACAAGATGTTAGTCTGCTTTTAATATGAAGCATCAGACAGTCATGAACAGAAGGTAGTTTGGGACTTCCAATAGTCACTGAGTAAGACTGAGAGCACATTAAGGGGACTTCTGGTCATCAGAAACTTTGAAGAGTAACTTATAGTAGCCACCATTAAAACAGGATAGAAAATTCATTGGCTGCACCACTCAATACTATTGTGTGTATTGTAATACCTGAGCCTCTAGAATTTCCTCAACAGAACTTGGGGTATATAGATAACAAAAAGATACAGTCAGAGAAATGCAGACAGTTCTTGGGAGAGAATACTATCACCCCAGCATCTCTTTTTAATATTTCAAGATTTGGTTATTTGGTATTGTTTTGTGTATGTTTGTGTATGAGAGAGAGACAGAGAGAGAGAGACAGAGACAGAAACAGAGAGAGACAGAAAGAGACACAGAGAGACAGAGTGAGAGAGACAGAGAGAGACAAAGATAGATAAATAGATAGTTGGAGGGACAGAGAAAGGGAGACAGAATGTGTGTGTTGCATGATATTTTTGGTCAGGGGATAACTATTCTCAAAGCTTTTCCCCTCCACTGTAGATTTTGGGGATCAGACTCAGGTGTTTAGGGTTGAGTGCTTCAA